>JADLZK010002167.1:0-350190 GCA_015847255.1 Hyparrhenia diplandra | reverse complement strand
TGAAGAATGTCCCATCTGTTGACAATGTAATGCCATCATACACAATGGCCACCGCTTTATTTGTTCAATACAAAAAACATGGATTAGGTGCCGATATATACCATACGCTAGTAAAGACCTGCTAAGGAAGCCCCCCATAATAAAAACCTGCCACATGCAGGAAGCCATGAAAACAGTCTGTCCATCTTCGAACTTGAAGCATATTCCGTGCCGGCCGATCTTTTCTTCACCTGTTTTTCGATTTCACCTGAAATGCATAGTATTTCAGTACGTGTCCACGGCGAGTATTTGTTTCGTGTGATTGAGTTGATCACGGCAAGATAAGGCCACACGGCGCCCACGTACGTGTCCGCCGCATGACAATCGCGCGAGCAGCAGCAGCACACACCGCGTCCACGGGCCCACCCATCCACTCATTGCGCCGCAACGGCCAGCGGCCAGCGAGCGACGAGCCGTCCCTCCCACAAAACCATCGGCCCCCGTACAGCCCCGGCACCGCACGCTCCCGACCCGGCGAGTCCCACCCAAGCCCAGCAGCCATGGCGCGGCACCTCGCGCCTTCGTATGGAAGCCTCCACCGCCTCCTCGCTTCTCGCTACTACCCGCCCACCTCCAAGGCGCCCTCCTCCCCCGCCCGCCTCCTCCCGAAGACCCGATCGGCGGCTATGCAGCCTGCGACGCGGGCGGCGCGACGTCGTCGCCGCCACAGCTGCCTCCGCACCGTCCCCCTCTTCTCCGGGGACCGAGGTGGCGGAGGGGGAGGCCTGGGGGAAGGTCTCCGCCGTGCTCTTCGATATGGACGGCGTGCTCTGCAACAGCGAGGAGCCCTCGCGACAGGCCGGCGTCGACGTCTTCGCAGAGATGGGCGTCGAGGTCACCGTGGATGACTTCGTCCCCTTCATGGGCACTGGTAACTAACTATTTGAGGTCCTAGTTAGTGGTCAGCTGCCATTCGAGTTCCTGCATTGTTTTGATCAAATTTGAAAATGTTCAGCTCCTCGAAAGCCAGATGTTCAGTCATAGGTTGGAGGTCGGAGGGGTAATCCATTACCCATGCGACTTGCGACAGTAGCATCCTACATTCCTATGCCCTTAACTTCCGTGCATAGGCTGTTTGACTTGGTAATTGAATGTTCTGTTCCTGCCCAGTACTATCGTGATCCAACGGTAACTGCAGTGGTTCTAGTTCGATATGCTCTTGCCAAATATTGACAGTAGAGATTAGTGTGTTAGTATGCTTGTTACGGCCCGCCACGTTCCTGGGACCATGGTCACATGCTTGCATCACAATAATTGTGTCTCATGTTGTTATCCTATAAACTTCTGGTCTCCTAGTTCATTCAGTTTTATAATTTGGGTATTGATGATGCTCAGCATGCCTCAATCCATGTTACAGTAGTGTTTGCTAGTTTGCTATGCAAGTGTTCATAATAGTCATCAATTGCAATTGTCCTACATGCTATCAAAAATTTAACTGCCTATCTTTTTCATATAGGATGAAACCACCAGAAAATGATTCCCAGTGTTTGCTCATTGCGTTATTACACAGTCCAGAAATACAAAAAAATTATTGCTACCTTCCAGAAATTTATTTACTTAGTTTCCTCTCAATGTTTAGGGCGAGGCCAATTTCCTTGGAGGTGTCGCAAGAGCTAAAGGAGTAAAAAGATTTCAATCCTGAAAGTGCCAAGAAGAGATTTTTTGAGATATATCTTGACAAGGTTAGATTACTATGCAACAGCTTGTATCAGTTGTCTATTAGAATTTGATTACAACATGGTCAACAACTCTGTTTCGATCTGTAATGCAAAAGCCAAATTCTGGCATCGGATTCCCTGGGGCTCTGGAGCTCATCATGGAGGTATTGTGCACCAAAATTTGTTTAAATAAATTTGAATCTATTAAATTATTAATCTTAAAATTCTCTATGTGCTTTGTCTACACAGTGCAAAAAATTCTGGTCTTAAGGTTGCGTTGCATCCAGTGCTGACAGGATTAAGGTGGATGCCAATCTGGCTGCTGCTGGTTTGCCTGTGTCTCTGTAAGTGCTTGATTCTAAATTGAATCCCAAGTGCCCACTTTCCAAAATTAATTTTTTTATCCCTCCCAAAAATTTATCTGATACCATTTTGATATGAAAAAAGGCAAGGTAATTAATAAGAGGCATAATAGGAACAAAGGAATGGAAAACAGGAAAAAAATGCCACAAAAAGTGTAGGATGGCTTACATTAGTTATAGAGTGGGGTGGCTATTGTGACTTACTGATATATGGCTAGATTGGTGGCTGAGTTAGGGAGTTGTAGAGGCAAAGATAGAGTTGATTCACTCTGAAGAGGTTCTGTGGTCTTAGGTTTATTTCTACTTAATCCAGATGAATCTGCTGTACTCTGTTTTACTGAGTTGGCCATAACAAGCTTGGTAAACAAATGTTTCTTATCTCAAATAACTAATGTAACTTATGCAACTAACTCAAACAAACTCTCAACTATGATAAAACTTAGCCACTAGTGGACTTTGTTGCTTCTTGCGAAGTATGTAGGTCTTGCCAATGAATGCGTCCACAACACTGGCATTTTGGATCTGAAAGTATGTATTATAAATCTCCCCTTTGCTTCTCTACTTCATTGAATCACATAGCCTAATTATATCTTCCTATATTGTTTTACAATCACCATAAGAACTAAGAAGTATATATGTTTTTCCTTTCGTTGGGCAAAAACCGAAACCCCTTAAAGTTTAGGAATGAACTGAAACTTTTTGTTGCTACGGGGACGGACAGGCCTGGCACAGTGGTGATAAACCTTCCCACTGAGCCAGGTCCTGGGCTCGACACAGCCTCTCTGCAAAATGCAGGGGTAAGTTTTGCCTCGGTTATTCCTTCCCCAGATCTGACTCATGTGGGAGCAGACAGCACTGGGTCTGTCCTGTGATGTGTGTATGCCTCTAGTAGATTTAAGTGCGCTTGCTGGTGTTCAAGCTGCAAAAAGCTGCAGAAATGAGGTCCATGTTGGATGTTTTTCCTTCTGTCAAAAATATGGTTTCCCTTACTTTGGTCATAGCACTTAAGTTCAACTAGTTTCAGTTCACTCTAAATAAATGGTTTACAATGGAATTCCTTATCGAATGCTGTGGATCATATAAATGTGACTCTGACTGTGATGCAAGTCCTCAAGTTATTATGATTTTTGTCTTGACAGATTTTATGGTGGGATTGTCTTGTTTCATATCTAAGTTTGTATTTTGATGAATTGATTTTCCAGTTATTTACATGAAATCACATCCATATCCTTATTATGTTGGATGCAGTTACTGCCTGTTAATCTGTAAAGTTTAAACTTTTTATGCAATGTATACATATCTTATAGTCAAATTATTCAGAGCTATGAAAAAGATTCATATTTTAAAAGTTCTTCAGGTCACTCATCTTGCAGATGTATCGCAGTGACGACTACTCTAGAGGAAATTATGTTACAACAAGGCAGTCCCTCGCTCATACGAAAAAAAATATTGGGGACATTTCAATTAACGACATTTTGTATGGTGGTTCTAATGCTCACTACAGTATGTAATACAAGCAAAGATTATTTTGATTTAGTAACATATCTCTTGTATGAAAAACTGGACATAGAAACTATTGGATCCATTACATTGGTTTTGATTTATCAGCATGAACGTGACTCATATGCTTTTTTTTTTTTCTGCATTAACGTTGAAAGTTGTGAGTGACTGTTTTGCCAAACTGATCTGGCCAGAAACTATATCATCTGTGAAAATTGTTGTTTTGTTGAAATTGGAGCTAGATACATTCTTCTGTTGGTTGTACCAGAGTACTTGGTGCTGATTTGAAGACAATTAATGCAGATGAAGTGGCAGAAAATACTCAGAATAATAATTCGGTAGGAAATGCTTTGCCTGAGAGTATGAACGGAGCAACTGGTGCTGGACTTTCTGACACAAAAGGTTCTGAAATCTCAAAAATGAAGGGTAAGGTCGGTTTCTTCCTAGAGGAAAGGCATAAATATCAATCATAATTTGAGTTCACTGATTCCTTTGTGCACTTAAAATCTCATCTTCTTTGAAAAATCTTTCTGGCAACATGCACTAAACATTGAAAACTTTCTGGATAAGTAACACCATCCAAGTTCTTCTCTTTCCTGTGCATAGGTTGTTTCCCATGTTCTAAGAGATATAGTAGTGTTATTCTTATCTGCAAGTTACTATCTAGTCATGACTGTTTGCATAACATAATTTATTGATATGCCGAAAAGAAATCCTGCAGGCTGTTGGGTTCTCGCCGAGAATTATTGAGATACGGAAGTTTGGGAATAGCCCTTTCGTGTCTTTTTGTTGCAGTCAGAAATTGGAAGGTACAACTTTACACAACTAACTTGTCGCACAGCTCTTGCTTCAGCTGATACATTAATATGTATATTGTGTTTATTCGTAGCTTTGGCTTTTTACACATTTTGATTATGATATGCGTAAAAGAAGAACTATTTGGTTGCTCGCAACTTCCAACTGGGAAAACACAGGAAATTGATTAATAAAATGAGCATTGGGCATAAGTATGGTGGTGTACCTCTCAAGAATATAGTATGGCTATTATCCTCATTCATTGTCTGATTGCACCGCTAGACATTTTAGTATTTTCTTTATCAAGATAACCCTGCAATTCATAGTGGACTAAACTGATCAACACATATACCTACATAGCTGCATAAAACTTTCATTGCGCACAAGAAGGATTCTGCACTTGTTGAAAGCGTACTCTTTTCTTTTTTGTCCTTGTCTTGGTTTCATTCAAGTCCCTTTGAGTTCTAGTGGATTCAGCATTTCAACTTTGTGGTACAATTACTTGTTTCACACTTTCACTCCCTTCATTTAAAACAGTTGTCCTATGAGGACATTGATAATGTAGTAATTGCAGTTTTTCCTGATATTAATGTGAAATATGCTGAGTGATTGAAATGCAGCATTTAATAGATGTTTCTTTTTTGCCATCTTGGGCTGTTATGTGCATAGGGTAGTTCGGTAACTTTTTGAAAGTGAGAAACTAACTAGTTTGGATCTACCTTGATTTTATATTAGAAAATAGTCCAATCGGTAGCTTCTTCAGGAACGAGGTGAGGGTCTATGCTAACATCTGTATCCTTGGTGTTACATATTACTGTGTTACCGCCTTATTTATGAACCCATAGCTTTTCTGACTTTATGGGGATCCCTCCTCAGTCATCGACTAAGGAGTTTCCTGTGGAATTTAAATAAGAATTTCCTCATTTCATAACCTCAAGACATCTTAAATATTATTAAAACTGATGAGTGGCCTTCATCTTCTAGAAAAAAAATACTATTTATGTGGATGGATTTCAATGACTAATACCATTAACAATGGTGCGATGTGAAGTGAGGGTCCATTTCTTAAATTTTGTGCTAAATTAATGCTACCTTTTGTTTTTTATGGGCTAACACCACCTTTGTTATTCACATGAATTTTTACATGTTTGTTTCCTACAATTTATATGCAGGCTATGAGTTTTCATATCGATGACACATCTAATTGAGATTAATTACCATGAATTGTTTTAATGTACACAGGCAATGCAGTTTGCATCTCCCAAAGGGCTGCTGAATTTCTTTATGGGTGGAAATAGTTCGGTTTTTACTAGAAATGAAGGTAAAAATCCAGATGCACGAGGGTTTTTACAGGTCCATTGTTGCAAACAAATCGAGTGTCAGTTAATTCTAAAGGATCAGTGCAGATGGAATTTTGATGTTATTGCAAACAATAAAATCACGAGCCTAAAACAATGCCACTCTTTAAAATATCAGCTGCACAGTGCACCTAGGTACTAGGCATCACCATCCTGCCTGGCACTTACTTGACACCAAGATGGTGCTTGATTGTACCTGGCCACCCACTTCGGGTTGCCACTTTTAAACACAGCACAATGCTATTAGGTAATTGGAAATTTGATCAGGCATAATGCATGTTGATGGTGCCATTGTGGGCAAGGCTGGGCCTGCAAAGTAACCGTAGTGTCTAAAAATTCCTTTTAGCATGCCTAGAGAGATTGAAACCTAGCTTGGAAACATTTGGATCCGAAGCTATACTGAAGATTGGTTTCCAGTTGTCACGTGTGTCACTTGTTGCTCGTCTTGCTATCTGCTTGCAGGAGAATCTCTGTCATCAAGGGTTCAAGAAATAAAGAAGTATCTAGCTGAGTTTGAATCTGGGTGGGTAGCTAACTAACTGCATATTACTCTATTGTCTAGGCATGTGAAGCTTGGACTTGCTTTCTTGTACCAAGGCTGTTCGCTTGCACTTAGACGCAAATGTTTTTTCGAATTTTATTGTAGGGGTTCTGCCACATATGTTCCTGAGCTTCCAAGAAAGCTTGACTGGTTGAATACAGCTCCACTTCAGTTTGGAAGAGTAATTTTGAACTCATTTTAGGTTATCATCATAGCTGCAACGGTGCTACACCACTAATTGCGTACCCTGTCTTTTGGATTTAAACTCTGAAGATCCTGCGTGCATCTCTATCACTCTATTTGATGGGGCTGCCCAGATTTTAATTAACATGATCCAAAAGTTACAGTCTTCTAGCATTTGTGAAGAAAATTCAGTCACTGGTGGTGCTCTTGTGGTCAGGAAGCTCCATTCTTGATGTTAAAACTTCTGATGCATATACGTTTTTCACGAAAATGTACTTGATTCAACTACGTGTAAATGTACTGATCATCCCTTCTTCTCCTAAAAAATCATATTCCCAACTGTTCCTGCATGCAGATCTACTATCATCCCTACTATTCCCTGCATGTATAACTGCATGCATAACTCTATTTGCTTTATCTTAGTTGTTAGTATATATATGATTCCTATATCTTGCTTGATAGGACATTCTTCATTGTTGGATGCATTCTTTACTAAAACATGATGTATAATCACTATTCTAACTTTCAGATTCTCTATCTGCTGAAAATTTTAGGTCTTGTTAACTATGATTCAACAGTTATTTGCTCTTGTCAAAATGTCCCTGCAGGATTTAAAAGGAAGGGTGGTGCTGCTGGATTTTTGGACCTATTGCTGCATTAACTGCATGCATGTCTTGCCAGACCTGGAGTTTGTAGAGAAGAAGTATAAAGAAAAAAAACCTGTGAGTTCCCGATTTGTCTTCATATGCTGGAATGTTCTTGATTATGTGTGCTTCCCCCTCCCTAAAAAAAAATGTAGATATGTGAATAATTGCCTTATATTAATTTCCGTAGTAGTATGGTAGGGGTTGTTGTTGCATGCTTGAACTAATCATTAGTTCAACACTAGTTATGAATTACAACGTCCAGAATAATTTTTTGTAAACCTTGACATTTATTCTGTCATTTGTTACTTTCCATGTTTATTTTGTTCCTTTTTACCTTCACTACTTTGATATGTGGTTACTCATCTTCCTGATACTAATGTTCACCACAATGCCATATTGCAGATCTTCTGACATTGGTTATAAATTTGTGTTGCATTCTTATTCATTCAACTAATGAAGTTGTTAGTAAATCTTTTCTGAAATGCAGATAGCTTTGTCTTAATTTCTCATTTCTACAATTAATAGCTTAAGCATGTTTTTGTTTGGAAATGGGGCAAGCCTATGTTTGTAAAACCTATGATGGCCGCATTATATAATTGAAATGCACTGCACTCTTTATATCTATCCATTTGTCTGAATATGGCTATGTATTGATATTCACATGTGTGTTGCTTGATCCTGCAGTTCACTGTCGTTGGTGTGCACTCTGCCAAATTTGATAATGAAAAGGACCTTGAAGCTATCCGTAATGCTGTTCTGCGCTACAACATTACTCATCCGGTATGACAACAATATACCATCTGAAATGTTCAAATGAAGTACAATCCTTCTAGCGTTTTGCATAAACCCTCTTTGCTCAGGTACCTGCTTGATTTTTTTTCCCTTGCACATTGACATGTTAACAGTATCTACCAATCAACTATCTTTTTTCCATGTCTGAAGAATTGAAGGTATCTGTCAACTGCTTTTTTGCAATGACATTCAGTATATGCAAATTTTGCAAAAGGACACTTACCAAGTGTGGTCGTTGCCGTAGGATTTAGGACAGGGTCCCATCTAACCCTCTGTTGCTTGCTGGGAGCTAGTAAGATATGGTTATTTGCACTGGGTACTGCGTCTATTTTATATATTATTATAAACCCAGGCAGTGGAGGTGGGAGAAACATGTAGGTGGTCTTTTTTGCCCCTACAAATGTGGGATCCTCATATCATTGCCACGAAGAAAGACTAAATTTGATATGATACGCCACCAAGAAAGACTAAACTCAATGATATGATATGGCACTGCTCCTGCCAAGTTTTGGTTTGTTTGTTTTTTAAAGAAAGACATTAAAGAAATAAAAAGAAAGACTAAACTCCAACCAATCATTCTGCATCAGGCACGTTACCTCCCTGTAAGCTCCACCAGGCATGTGGATAAGATCCGCAGTGGTGATCGGCAACGTGCCCTCGTCCAGGCGCCTTGCCCTCCTGCTCGCCAGTAAACGGACCAATTCAATGAGAAAAAACAACTGCGCCCTTGTGGTCTCTCCAAGAAAGCTAGGTGAAATCAATCAGGCAATACTGGACAAATCAATCCATACTTTACGAGTCCACATGTTCAGATTGCATCACCACTCTTATGAGTTGAGACTGGGAGAGCACTCAGCCACCCAAAGGGTGCGATCCGCTGCCATCCTCATTGGAGTGTCCTCCCAGGCTCCCACAATGCGAGCATGCCCTGGGGCCTATTAGCGTCAGCTTGATTGGAGCACTGTACCGCGCTGACCATCACCACCGTAGGCATGTACATAATCAGCAGTGTCAAGACTTTGGGCTTTGGAGCATGCACAGTCCAGTTCCAGTTATCAAAGAGTATGAGCGATGTATCAAAGCATAGGAGGTCTTAATAAGAAAAAAAAAACAAATTTGCTGAAGTCACTGTGTGTTAAATAAATTTGGGTTGCACCTTGTGTTTTTCCTCACATCCAAAATCCAAAACATTTTTTTTTTGAAATACGTCGTTCAACATCACATGGATACTACTCAGACAACCTAAAATATGCCATAGAATATCTCATAGGTACTGGAACAATAGAAAACTAGAACCTCCCGCGCTTCTTCTTGAGGAATTAAGAAACAATGCAATGACCATAAGAGAAAATTTCATGATATCATCTCTACGGGAATTAAAAACAAATGTAATGATCATAATACATGCTAGTTGATAATTTAAGCATTTTGGTGTAGATAACTAAATATATCTAACGTAAATAGCTTATATGGAGACATAATTCATGTGACAGTGGATGCTAATGTGTAAGGTGCCAACAATCAATTTTCCCAAGCCTACTAATATACACCATATAAATGGAGAATCAATTTTCCAGGAGCAGGTAAGGGCGGCGGCGTGGCAAGCTGGTGATGCGGAGCGGCCTCCTCGCCGTCACAGGTCCACAGAGGACGTCGGCCTCCTCGGCCGTGAACCACGAGAGCATGGCGGGCCAGCAGTACCGCGTGGCGCCGCGGATGGCGACGCAGCACTCGGGCCCGATGTAGGACTCGCCATTGACGAAGAGCAGGATCTCACTGTAGTACGAACTCATGCTATTACTGCTATCCACACTCACAATAAACAAATCAGTAAATCAGTGCTCACATCCGTCATTTTCTTTGTTAAAGAAGGCAGTATAGTATGTTTGCTGTAAGCAAATCAATGGACAGCACAAAAAAATGTCAAATGCATTTTCCTCGGCAGCAAACACCACTAGCAATTTTACAGAGCAAAAGCAAACTGGAATTGATGCTCGCGTGCGTGCAAGGTGTACCAGTAAACACGCACCCAATATAATCTGCTATGTTTGCGGGTAGCGCCGGCGGCGAGCCTCGATCTCAAATCGAACGCTGTGCAGCTACCGATCTGGAGGAGAAGCCTCGATCTGGAGAAGGTTGCCTCGATCTGCAGACGAAGAGCCTGGGAGGGGCCGTCGGAGTTGCAGATGGAGGACAGCAGCCTGGCGGAGAGCCTGGGAGAGGCCGCCGGCGACCCTTTTTTGGACCTGCAGTCGGATCGAACGCTCCGAGGGAGAGGCCTGCCATAGAAGGTTGGACGTCACGCGCCGCCGGAGAGCCTGGGAGCGGCCGGCGGAGTTGGGGACGGAGGACGGCAGCTTAGGCTGGGGATGGGCTGGCGGAGTTGGGGATGAAGGACAGCACCCGACGCTGGGGATGAAGCCGACGGAGTTGGGGATGGTGCATGCGAGGGGGGGGGAGAGAGGGATGAAGGACAGCAGCCTGCCTTGGTTGACAGCTCGTGGTGGGTGCAGGGAGTATATACTTATCAATTCGACGGCTCAGCTCCGTCCTTTTCCGTTTCCCGGTGCATCAATCGTTTCGATCAATTCGACGGCTCAGCTCCGCCCTTTTCCGTTTCCCGGTGCATCAATTGTTTCGACGGCTCAGTTCCTCTGATTTCACTTGTCTGGGAAGGAGAAGAGGCCGCGCTGGAAGAAGCGGTGGGTAACGGCAAGGCAAACGGCCACGCCCAGGCCGCGCTGCTAGGTCGTTTTGCTGTTGCAGTTACCAGTCACCTAAATAATCGAACCCGCAGGAACTCCCCTAAATGGCTCTGCTTATAGGAGATTTAGAATTTAGATACATTGTTTTGGTGTATTGTATATGATTGGCGAACTCATTGTTTATTGCTTCCTTTTGTTTTGTTCTTGTCTCACTCACTTGAGGTGTCTAAAGGTTGTAAATGCTTCCTTTTTCTTTAGTTAATGACTCACTTGAGATGTTTGAAGGTTGTAAATGACGGTGACATGTACTTGTGGAGAGAACTGGGTGTGAACTCCTGGCCTACATTTGTTCTCATTGGACCCAACGGAAAGGTTCTTGCACAGATATCAGGTGAAGGTCATAGAAAGGTATTACACATTTCTCTTGAAAATATAATTGTGCTGTACACTTTGTTACTTTCGCATCATTCCATCCTGCAATTTTTTTGGAATCCATTTTTTCAAGAGAGTATGCGAACTATTCTCTCCCTATTTATTTCGATTCGAAGAGGATCAGGCGCCCACGACGGACGTGAGTTCCAGGATCCTGTTCCTGTCGACGACGGACGTGAGTTCCGTCCGGACCTTGCCGACGGCAGCCTTCAAGTGGCAGTGGCAGCCTGGCAGAGGGAAACGTTGTCGCCAGCGAGCGACGGTGAGGATCGATAGGCTATTTTAAAGGATGATGATACGGCTATTTTAAAGGATAAAAAAATACGGCTATTTTATACGTGGACGAGATAATAATGGAAGAGTGAACCGAGTAGGACTCTGAACAAGATAACCCAAATTCCTAGGGGCTGGCACTGCATATAAGAAAAAAAGGTGGTTGAAATTTTCAAACGAACTAGAGATGGGATTCTAGCTAGAGATAGGAATCTAAAAAGAGGGGGGAAGAAACGAATTGTTTTGGAATTTTCTGAGCCAAATCTATATTAGGTCCCCAAGAAAAAACCAAATGATAGGAATCTAGTAATATATTACAAAACTCGACCACGAAACTATTGCTCGAGCGAATATCTTTTGAGTGGACATGAAATGTTCAAACTCTCTTCACAACACAAAGACTGTTTTCTGAAATTCTTTCTTTTCCGAGAATATTGCAGAGAAAGCAAAATTGCTTCTCTCGCTTCGAAGGATCAATCAAATGATAATAATCATGCTCGTGTATCGGAGCGACAGTGTGGGCCCCGTGGGCCACGGCTACACAATTCACCCGTCTCTTTCCTGAGACCTCTCCCTATCCACCCACAGCTCACACTCACAGTGAGAGTCACAGTCACCAACAAACTGCCAGCGCACCACCAACAAACCCTAATTATTCTCTTCCCTACCGGCGACCGCATCTAGCGGACCAGCGCAGCCCAGCTGCAGGCGCCCAGCAGCGGCATTGCAGGTTGCAGCAAAGCAAGAGAGAAGAGAGAGAGTGAGAGAGCTCACGAGACTCCCACACCCACACACACCCCTCCTTCCCCCCCTCATGCGCCGCAAGAAGCACTTGGACCGGGGTGGCGGCGGCGGCGGAGGTGGCACGGAGCTCTTCATCTGCTTCACCTCCCGCCCCTCCGCTGTCTCCGCCGCTTCCGTCGCCGGCGGCAGCGCGCAGTCTTCCCTCCGCCCCTCCAGCTCCTCCAAGCTCCTCAGCCCCGGCCGCGGCAGTGCCAGCGCAAGCGGAGCTGAGGCAGTGCCGGCCCCGCCTCTGCACCCCTCACTCAGCCGCCGCCTCCGCAACAGCGGCAGCCTCAAGGGCGGCCAGTCCCCAATGTTCCCGTCCGGGTCCACCGGCGGTGGCCGACGCGGCCGGGGCGGATTCGAGCCTGCCGAGCCGTCCTCCCCAAGGTCACCTGCATCGGCCAGGTCCGCGTCAAGGGCGGGAAGCGCAAGCCAAAGCACGCTTCTGCCGCTGCGCTGCACTCCCGCTCCAGGCGCGGCGGAGTCGGCGGAGGCGGGAGCGCAGAGGTCAGCTTCCGCCGCGCCGGCGACGACCGGGACGGACCCCAGGGGAAGAACCAGGGCTGGGTGTACCAGATCCCGGTCAACATCTGCGAGGCGCTCAAGACATTTGGCTCCTGCGGCGGTAGCTCGCTCTGCTCGCCGTCTCGACCTGGCGGAGCCGGCGAGCGGGGCGCGCGCTCTCCACCGACGCACACCGTGGTAAGAAGCGGCGGCAGGGCACTCCTGCTAGGGGTAGCTGGCTGTGCGGTGCTGCAGTGGCGAGGTGCCTCCTGGCGATCCAGGAGGAGGAGGATGACGAGGTCGGCAAGGGAGCCGCCGTTGTGCCGGCAGAAGAGATGAGGGCATCGGAAGTGGGGCTCGTCATGGAAGGGTGGGATGTCGAGGAGGAGGGGAAGGCTGTGATGGTGGGGGAGGTGGAGGTGGAGAAGAAAGATGAGATCTTGGTGGTGGGCAAGGAAGAAGAGGGGAGGGTGAGCGTCTGCATCCCCCCCCAAGGAATGCACTGCTGCTAATGCGCTGTCGGTCAGACCCAGTTCGCATGGCTGCTCTTGCCACCCGCTTCTGGGGGTCTCCAGCTGCAGCTACCGTGGAGCAGGTGGACAATGAGGTGGCTGGGTGCCTCAATGACAATGAGGAAGAAGAGGAAGAGGTGGCTGAGGATGAGGCTGAGGCTGAGGCTGAGCCAGTGGAGTGCAGAGACGAAGCTCGCCATTCAGCTGTTTCTGTCAAAGAATTGAAATGTGAAGAGTGTGGTTGTGATGAAAATGATGGTGCTGAAGCAGGGGAGATAGATCAAGTAAAGGCAGAAGCTGAAGAGAGTTCTAAATGTGGAGATCTAGTGGAAGAAAAGGAGGATGCATCCTGCAGAGTAGGAGTAGAGGAAGCACAAATTGTTCGGAAAGATGCCGGGTTGGAGGTTCCTTTGGGAGAAGTTACAGAGAACAAAAACCATGGTCCGGACATGGTGGAGCTGGTGGTCAATGAGGAAGAAGTTCCAGCACAAGAGAAAGTTGAGGAAGAGATGAAGGGGAGGAGGTCAATCAGCAGCTCTTCTCACTCGGCAGCTCTGAAGGAGGACCGCACCAAATTGCGACGGTTGAGTAGCAGGAGGCGTGTTAGCACTAGCAGCAGGGCCTCATCGTCCAGTGATAGGGTTGGCAGGCGGCACAGCTTCTCAGCTGAGACGGAGGCACGGCGTTCTAGCTTCTCGAGCTTGAAGGATTCAAGGAGAGCTAGTTTCTCCATTGATAGAGATGGCCGGAGGTGGAGCTTCTCAATTGAACAGGAGCATCTTGTGGCGGAGCCTAAGGTGCTGATGGCATCCAGAAAGGGGAAGAAGACTTCTGAGGCAGAGGCAGAGAAAGATTGTGGTGTTGTTGCTCCAAACAGTGCAGAGGAAGGGCAAGAATCCTATGACGATGGAAGGGAAGAAGAAACTACCAACAATGTAGAGGAAGGAGGAAAAACACATTATGCTGAAATGAATCAAGAAGTAGAGAATGTAGAAACTAGAGCAGAAGAGTGTGAAGGTGGGGCAGGACCAGTGATACCGAGGAGGAAGAAGAGTGGCGAGTTACCAGATTGCCTCCTGTTGATGATGTATGAGCCAAAAGCTCTCCATGGAGGTCTCCAAGGAGACATGGGTTTGCAGCACTGACTTTGTCCATTGGAAGTCTTACCAGGGCAAGAATAACCGCAATCACCAGCAACAGAAGGCTTCTGCTACTGGAGCAGTGGAGACTGAAACAAAGGAGAATACTGAAGGCACCGCCATTATGAATGATGTACAAGAGAGCAAAGATCAATCGACGGTGAACTCAGCTGTGCCCATGACATGTCCAGATGTTCAGAAGACACCACCACTCAAACCAGCTACAACAGAACAGAAGCTGAAGCTAGAGTTGCCGCCAGTCGCCAATGCAGCAGCATATGCCCCGTTCGTTCTGAAAAGGTGCAAGTCGGAGCCAATGCGGTCATCAGCGCGGCTGGCACCCGATGCTTGCTTCTGGAAGGACCGCCATCGGCCGCTGAACGCAACTGGAGTCGGGTTCTGATCCCTGCCAGACAGCTACTGGAGTGTGATGCCTAGTTAGGTAGTGACTAGTGAGTGATTGAGTTTGTGAGCCTGTTGTGTAATAGTAGCGAGTGGTTCTTTGATTGTGCTTTGTGCTGTTATGTGATGTGTGGACACCACCAAATAATAGCATGTTGTTAAGTTACTATATGAGATAGGTTCTTTGATCGTGCTTTGTGCTGTTATGTGATGCTTTGTACCATCTTGATTCTTGACACATGCAGCCACTAGACGGAGCCCCAGAATCTTGTCCAATATGTGGCTCTGGATAACACCTGCTTAAATATTGCACCGTTTGATGTGTACTCCCTCTGTCCCTTTTTTCTTGTCGCTTGGGAATCATGACTGAGGAGCATGATTTCCCAACGACAACTAACTATAGCGGGACGGAGGGAGTACTAATTATTGCTGGTAGTTGCTAATGCCACAGCATACCTGAGCGTGATTATTACCAATTCCATTCACATTGTTCATTTGTTTGCCCAACTATCTTGTACGCACAGCTGAAGGAGGTAAAGATGTGTATTATGTAATGGAGTTGTGCCATGCTTAAGCTTGGTAATTGATATATTTCAACCACGCTGCAAAGTTCACCTGGTAATTTTAGCAGTATACTATGCATATTGCAAAACTGAAGGGGCTGAGTTTTCTGAAACTGTAGTTCCCAGTAAACAAGGTAATTATTTTGAAACTTTGGAGTATATGTCATAAGCATTATTCGCTGGAGCACATTAACTAAAATTTCGTTACTGTAGTTGAGAAAAACTTCATATTTTTCATGTCCCATAAAATCATTTCCAAGACTTGTACATAAACTATTTCCTCTACTTGATCTGGTGGTGCTCCTGCAACACCCCCCTTCACCTAAGGAAAAGAAAAAGGAAACTTGAGTAACTCATCTAGCCTTGTTTCATCGTAGTTATTGTTATGTTGTCATTTTGATAGTTCATGTCAACAAAATACCTCTATTCATGCTCTTTTCAGGATCTGGATGAAGTAATTGGTGCAGCACTTGAATTTTATGAGGAGAAGAAACTGTTACGAAATGACCCCCTTCCCTTGCAATTAGAAAAGGACAAGGATAGTCGTTTACTGACTTCGCCTCTCAAATTTCCTGGGAAACTTGCTGTGGATGTGAAAAACAATCGATTATTCATATCAGACAGTAATCATAATCGAATTGTGAGTGTCTTTGTTCTTATTCATTTAGGTTTCTACCAATATAGCACATCAGCGAGACTGATTTGCTTAGCATAGATATTTGATTCTGTTCATTTTACTAATAAAGCCTTATTTCTCTCTTCTGTGGTTAAGGTGGTGACCAACTTGGAAGGGCAGTTCATATGTCAAGTTGGGAGTTCTGAGGAAGGATTGCTTGATGGACCATTTGATGCTGCCCTATTTAACCGCCCTCAGGTGAGGAAGCAACTATTATTGCCGTACAATAGATATCACTCTTACAGAAACATGTTATGAGCTCTTGACGTTTGAGATAACTTGGCTAAAGTAGTCATTCATACGCAAGTGCTGCTGAATCTAATGGAGTGCGTTGTCATGCCCTGAGTCAGCATGCTCTGAAGTTCCGAACTGATGCTCTTTTTCTTAGGCCTATCTTTTTTGAGACCAAATTGTTTAAATCTCCTTGATCTGAATCTTTCTTTTGTCATGCTTCTAATGTCATACAACTATTCCTTGCCACCTATTACAGGGTCTTGCTTACAATTCCAAAAGGAATATCTTATATGTTGCAGACACTGAGAACCACGCGCTGCGGTAAGTACCTCTGCTGAAATTCAATTAGATCATTCACTTTCTGTTAACTTCTAAGATGATTTACTAATGACCTGTGCTGTTGTTCAGTTTGATTCATACTCACTACTCTTCTATGCAGTTGGTAGTTATATTCAAACTTGTTTTCCTTGTCACTTGTGCCTTCCACCACAGTTTTACCAGTGTATCAGAACTAACATTAAACTATAAACACACCCAGAAAAGTGGTGCCTGGGCTTAGGATTAGGGAGATATATTGAGCAGGCTACGTAGCTAGGTTGAGTACTTTGGATGTCTCAGGTGTCCTGTTCTCATTCGTAAAGTAATTTTGATATTTCCGTTGATGATCTGACCTTTGAGACTGTTTGGATGTGTATGCAAAGTTTAAGTCCCACAAAACTATTTCTACAGACGCGAGTATGGTATGGTGGTCATGGTACATGCAACCCTATAGGTTTTTATGTATATATAAAACAAACTATTTTCTCACCTACGCTCCCCTCCACTGCAACAACTTTAGGTAGTCACCTCGTTAGTTTTGGCTACAAGATTTCTTAATTCAACTATTAAACTTCATTGTTCACATTAGAAATCTATATTTTTCCATTTTTTTAAGTCCAAACAAAGTGATAAAGGTATTCAAATCAAGAGCTCTCAGTTATTGATGATGTAACACCCCAGGCCCGGCACACGGCTCAGACCCACTCTACCGAGGGTGGGGCCACACCTATGTAGCAACCGCTTGCGCTCGCCCTCGCTTTGTGCAAAACGGTTAACTGAAGGTTACTACACGCCCTGGCCTGGGGTATTTAAGCTGGGAATGCTAGCATCTCATCGCTACAGTGGCGTGAATTGCCCTGGCCCAACTGGCCCGATGGGCTGGGTCTCACAGATGAGTTAATTGTTTTCCTTTATAGAGTCTTCTTCTTTAAGTTCCTGATTCTTATTGAGTTCGCAAACTCTTACCTTTTCACTTTATGTTGCCTGATGATGTCAGAAGGCCCTACATTTAATTTCTCAGGGATCATGTATGTATAATTTCTCAGGGAACATTTGTTCAGCCATGGTGTTTGTTTGATGTTTTTTTTTTTTCAAGAAGTTATTCCTTTAAGTATGCACTCAGATCTGTGTTGTGTTCTCCTGCTCTCAATGCCTTCTTTTTTTTTTTTCTTTTAGAGAAATTAATTTTGTGGACGAGACTGTGAGGACACTAGCTGGAAATGGGACGAAAAAGGATCTGATTACAAAGGGGGAGGTCAAGGAACAAACCAGGCATGCTCTGACCTTTTTCCTGACTACTCTGGAATCATCATACCAGAAACTAAATACTTTTGCATGCACTTCTATAAGCCACATAGTTTGTTCCTAATACTGTTTGGTTTACCCTCAAGTGGCATTCGTGGCTGTTAGAGGAAAAGGAAATTTAGTCGGGAACTAGCTGCAAGTATCAATAGCTTGTCTTGACTGCAAGGAGCATAGTCCAGCAATCAGCCTATTAGATTTGATATTTGAACATGATATATCAGACAAGTATAGCCACAATATAGACATGAATTCTTGCTCATATTCTCATAATGAAACCCTGTTGTGGTCCAGGTTATCCACAAATACTTGCAGATACTCTGGTAGTCCGCTACTAGTCGTTAGAGATGCCTAGATGGTTTATGTCCATGATTAGTTGACCTATTTGTTTACAAGATTAACCCTTTAAAAATTCGAATTACCTGTGTGTAGGGATGTCGACTGTATAACTTATGTTCCATAGCATACTTTACGTTCAGTAAATTTATATGTATTTGACCAACTGCAATGCACCCTACACTGGCTTTCAATCAAATAAACTGACACTTAGATGGCAGCATGCTGAACCAACTTACTCCATATCATTGGAAGTTGGGACAGGTTCATTCTAGCAATCTGTCTTCAAAACATTTATACTTTACACTGAATTAAAGTTCTTAATTTATCATAACATTGTGAAAGTACATTATGGTTTTCTAGTCCCAACGAACAAGGATTATGCATCAGTCCAATTCATCAACCAACACCATACTACACCATCTTATATATAGATGAAATAAGAGGCAAATGACCATGCAGGTAAGAAAGGGAAAATGTTTGGGGGTGAGTCAGGGTTTATCTGAAATTGAGGGTATCAAGTTATGTCTATGTAATTCAGTAATAATTCACCTTAGGGTCTGGATTAGTGAACTAAGTCAACACTCTTGATTTTATCATATCTTTGTTTACTGAAGATAGAACAGAGATTGACTGGGAAGTGATCATGCAGGTTTTGAATTCACCATGGGATGTATGCTACGATCCCTCAGAGGAGACCGTGTATATTGCAATGGCTGGGCAACACCAGATCTGGAAGCACGTTGTACGTGATGGAGTAACCAAAGTTATTAGCGGTGATGGCTACGAGAGGAATCTGAATGGCTCAAGGTAACAGATTCTGGCATTATCTGTCAGGAAAGTTCTAATTGTGCTGTTCTAATTGGTCCTACAGCACAGTAATATGTTTATGAAGATGGTTAATGGCAGTTGCTATCTGATGTGTGGTTAATGATGTCGTTAACAATATTTCCTGTGATAAATACATACGTTTAAAGTGTTATCTTAAATGCTAAACGGTAAACAGTTGGTCACCTAAGGTTTAGCCCATTCTTCGCAGATCAGCCATTTAAACGGTCAAAACAACCGATTAAACGGAAATGGTGTACCACTGTGTAGAGTTTAAACGGTGTGTAAACGGGCTAAACAACAGTTAGGCAAACAGATGTTAAACCACTTTATTTTATCCTACAAGCTGCAAATCTTGTATGGATCTTGGGGCTGGAGTTGTTCCAAACAGCGAAACAGGCCCTATTTGACAGCTTGAAGTCATGTTTAATTGTTTCTTTTTATGCTAATTGCCATGAAAGTTGAAGTAGAATAAAAATTCCAGATCTTAGCGCAGGCTTGTTTCTTATATGATGATCCTAAGAATTTTCTTCCTTTAATGTGTTCATTTGTCTCCTCCACATCTTTGCGCTTGATTTGGTTAATACTTTGAAGTTTTGGATTTATTTTCTGGAAATTCAAATTTATGTTGCAGCGCCACCAGTACATCGTTTGCACAGCCTTCTGGGATTTCATTAGCTTCTGGTATTCATTACTGACTCATTTTTTCCGTGCTGTTGCTGATCTGATGGCACTGAGTATAGGACTTACTGGAATTTTTTATCACAGGAATGCAGGAGTTATTTGTTGCTGATAGTGAAAGCAGTTCCATTCGAGCTGTTAATCTGAAGACAGGAGGTTCAAGATTGCTGGCTGGAGGAGATCCAGTATTTCCAGAAAATTTGTTTAGGTATTTGTCTCTTGATACAAAAGATGTTCTGTTAATTTATTTGATGCTAATCTTAATTTATTTGATGCTAATCTGTCTGGGCATTTTTAAGTCAGATACTTTTGTCTTTTCAGTTTGGAGATTATGATGGGACTGGCTCAGATGTGCTACTCCAACATCCCTTGGGTGTTGTTTATGCCAATGACAATCAAGTATATATAGCTGATTCCTACAACCATAAGGTAGTAACCTTATTTTGACAGCTGTCAAGTGTAACATATGTGTGTAGCTAAGTTGTCCTTCTAGCCCATAGATGCTCTCCCTATCCTCTTCTTCTGACATAGTACAGAGCATGGTTCCTGAACCTTTGTTCTCCACGGCTAGTTCTTGCTACTCTTTGCCCTGTCCCCTAGTTCCATCTTCTCTTACCTTATACTCTGACGTCTTTTACCTTCTGTTTCAGCTTCTGACACATCACCTTCCGCTCCAGCTCCAACTACATCCCCTGCAGCTTCTGATACTTTTCCGACTATAGTTTCATTCCAGAGTTCTTGTAGTCCTCTCTCACTTCTCCCTTGGTGTTCCAGTCAGCAGGACAGTGGACAGATACTCCTGAATCCTGATGACATTGCACTGCTTATGCTGACTTCCAGATGTGATATCAGTGCTTGTACTGATTACAGCCATTATATAGGGCCCAGTATATCCAACGCTAAACCTCTTGTATATAGACTTACAACATAAGATAATGCATTAGCTTTGGTAGTTTTTCTAACAGTTCCATCCTGTGTGAAAGCAGCTGACAACAATAACGTGATCACTACTGTCAGACGCTAGGATCCAGGTCTCCCACCCACCCCAAACAAATAAATAAACAAAAACTCCTAACCCAGTTGAACGTCTAGCACCTTCCTAGGAAGTGGGTGACGACCTTTGTGTGCTCAATGACTTACTCCTCCATCTCAAAAGAATGCACATCACATTTTTAAGCGAAAAGCGAGATGTGCATTCTTTTTGGGATGGAGGGAGTAAATTGAACCAGGTTTTAAAATACCAACAGTGCACATAGTCCATTTTTCCAGTTCTAGATTTCATAATGGAGCAGTTCCCCTCATCTGCAAAATTCGTTGTTAATAAATAATATATCATATTATATTATGTGTCTTTTTACTAATTCATTCTCTTTTTTCCTTTTCTTAATCTGAAATGGCAGATAAAAAAAGCTAGATCCTGCCACAAGAAAAGTTACAACTATTGCTGGAACTGGGCATGCAGGATACAAAGACGGTCCAGGCTTGGCAGCTCAAGTGAGCTCAAACTTAGACCACATCTTTTTCTTTTGTACTTAAGTTGACAATTTGTGATAGATCTATAATGTGAATCTTTTTAAAATGCCATGATCCCATTACTTGCTATCTAGCTTAATTGGAGTCTTTAGATAGGTAGAGGGTGTTGCTTTCTTGAGCACTCTACTTGCTTTTCTTTCTTTCTTTTTTTTTTTTTTTTTTTTGAAAACTTACTCTACTTTCTTCTTATCGTGAGAAACAAATAATTGTGATTGGGAACAGTTCGATGACAGTTGTTTCTTGAATTTTCTGGATGCAGCTTTCTGAGCCAGCAGGACTTGTTGAAGTTGGAGATGGTAAATTCTGTATTTTTATTCATTTTCAGTTAATTACTATAACTACGGTACAAGTCAACTTATACCATATAGCATAATCATTTCTCTAGAATTGGTTTCCTGAATTCGGCAACTAAAATTCTCATCTGGATTCTATTTTTGCCTATCACTACCCTCTTTTCTCTTCTATAATCAAATCATTTGCAATCAAAGTGTGGTTAGTAAAAAAATGTACAGCATGTCTAAAAGTAAAAAACTGAACGGAAAAAAAAAAAGAATGCCAGCCAACAAATTGAACTTTTTTCTGTGCCCATTAGCAACGCAACACCAATTGAAGGTTTTTCTGTGTTTGTTGGCCACACATCACTTTCTGTATCCTTACATAATAAATAAATACAGCTCATGAGATTCTACGTTGAAAATTTTCCTCATCATTTATCTCTTGCATTTTGCTGTGCTGCCAAACTCAAAGTGAAAATAATACAATGGCGTGACTGATGTGTGTACAGGAAGGCTTCTTGTAGCCGATACAAACAACAACACAATCAGATATATAACTCTTAGTGACAAAGGAGCTGAGGTGAAGACACTAGAGTTGATTGGAGTGCAACCTCCATCACCAAAACCGAAGGCGTTGAAACGCCTAAGACGGCGGTTATCAGCAGATACAGATGTTATTAATGTCGATGGGGGTTCTTCAAAGGAAGGATTATTGTCCCTTGCAATTACAGTACCTGATGGCTACCATTTCTCCAAGGTCAATAATAACCAGAAGACATTGTTTTTTCTTATCTTTGCAAGTTTGCATCATTTGTGAGTCACTAGTTACTGGTACATTCAACAGTGCTTGTATTAACATTTTTTCACTGAGGTGTAGGAAGCTCGCAGTAAATTTGATGTGGAAACCGAGCCGCCTAATGCAGTTGAGATTGAACCAGTGAACGGTTTTCTAAACTCTGAAGGGCTGGCATCACTGAAGTTCAGAAGGATATCATCATCGTTGTCAACGGGAAGGATAAACTGCAAGGTAGTGGCATGGACTTAGCAATGGCATTAATTAATTTGTTAGATAATTCGGACTACCTTACTTTATCTCTTGGCACATGAATCAAGATGTGACAAATGACCAAGTTAATCCTAGATATGGGAAAACATCTTAATAGATACAGAAAGAGTGTTGTAATTAATTGTTGCCATTTGATGGCGGCAGTCGTTAAAATTGCCTCAAGGTCGACGATTATAAGTGTAAACTGGAGTCAAATGCTACAGTGACCCTTTCGAGTTGTATTGTAGCCAGTAGAAGTTCCCTGCTAGGAAAATAATCAATTTAAACCATCCTATTTATATGGGCATCATAAATTTGTGTGCATGCCCTGCTGGAGTTAGGGACTACGAGGCTAAATCATGTGTGTCATTGATGACCCCAAGTTCAGAGGGGCTCTGCTCTATGATATGCTGTGTGTGCCAATTTTTAGTTTCTTCGTTAACAGAAGTACTGTGGTGTTGATATTTTTATCATAGATTTACTTGTTTTACGAATAGATAAGTCAACTAAAGAAAAGTAATTTCCTTAGGATTATCTTTTGAAACGCAGTTTTCCTTAGGATTATCGGATTATGCATTTGAGTATGTTCATTATATCTTGTAGGTTTACTACTGTAAAGAAGATGAAGTTTGTCTTTACCAATCGATTGCTTTTGATATCAAATTCCGTGAAGAGGCAGAATTCAATCCAGCACAAATTACACTATCCTATTTTGTTTCGCCAAGAGATAATTCAGGTAGTACACAACTAATAGCTGCCAGAAAGAATGCCAAGTTGTAGTCAGATACTCGGTGATTGTTTTACTTGCATCATTGTATTGATTGCCAAATTGGTCGCAGGACCCCGATGTTAAGTGTTTTTATTGTTGAAGTTCAAGATTAGCTTCACCTGTATGTTGTATAGCTGACAATCTGACATGCTGCTTGTAACCCATCTCCATTGTCTCCCTTCACCGCACAACAGTATTAATGGAGTAGTTTATTGTCAGTTCATTAATTGCTTGGAACACCGTATGGAGTCCATTTGTTGGAAACCCGTTAACCCTAATCATTGATGAATATTTGTTTGAATCGAACAATTTTGTTCCAAGCAAAGGGTTGTGGTGCCTAGCATGTGATACAAAACACTGCCTGCCTGCTTATCTGCAGCACAAAATCTCTGACAGCGGAAGTTTTTCAAATCATGGTCTTGCACATGCTACTTGTCCAAATAATAAAACAAATTGATGATTGCAGGCATGTGCCATGAAGAATTCAGTTGTGGTCATGCTGGCCGCGCATTGTGATCTTTTAGAGTATCCATGAATGGCGCAAGAAAATGTGTTGATCTCAATAAAATGGTAGTAGTGCAGTTTATCAGTTCGTGGCAGGCCTGTCAGTTTTGTTTGTTTGGAGACATAAGAGCAAGATTAGCTGTCATCCTTTTACAACCAACACTAGTGGTAGCTCCCTGAACTGGTGATGGTTTCTGTTGCTGATTCATGATTGATTGTACTATATAATTATCGATCCATCATGATCCGTGGCGGCAGCATCGCGTTTGGGACAGGTGGAAAGCACGGGATCCATGATTTTGTTTCTGTGACTCGCATTTGGTGGTGCTGCTGTGCTGGTTCCCCAGCTCTTTTGCTATTCCGATTCCGACCTTGAGTTTCGGAAGGCAGCTGGCACGTTTCTTTGACCTGTTTATGTCATATATACTCAATTTGTATCGTCGAAACCTGTGTTTTTTAAATATCCTCCTACCAATCTTCCAAATGATTAAAGCGTTGGTCCGGATTGGAGTCCGGTGGTTTATTCTGACACAATTTCAGTGGGACTCATGAGTCATGACCAGACCGATGGTCGGATTGTTTTATGCTATTGAACATCAGAACAGAACCCATTGATTAGGCCATAGCTGCCATGTGTTTGAGCAGTGACATGGGCCTCACTTCGCCATTTGCAAAGCCAGTTCCTGTTTTGGGTCATCATGTTTCTTCATGAGCAGAGTTTTCGCTGTCTGCCAAAAAAAAAATAAAAAAGCATTGTTGTTGGGACTGAATAGCAGCTCTGCACTTCGTCAGTTAAGGGTGCAATTTTAGTATGTGCTGAGTCACATCGTTTTTAACTTGGTAATCAATTTTTTACAAAACAAAAAACAGTATTTATGATACCAAACAAGTGTCATTAGGTTCTTCATGGAATACATTCTGTTTTACATATTTAGTGTCCTATAAATTTTAATAGTTATCTTGTGAATTGGTAAAACTTCTGCATAGGCAGGTTCTGGACCATGCCTACCAACCTTATTCCTGTATGATGATAAGATCACCGTCTCTTCGACTCATGCTCGGTCGATACGTTCATGCACCAAGCGCCAGTGCGAGCCGGTGGCCACTGGGCACTGGCCTGTGGCCGCCAAGGGCCTGTTTGACCCTGCCAAATTTGTCAGGAACAGTCCTGTCCAGTGAAGCCTGTTCATCAACATGGCTCGATGGCATGGCATCTGGCCGGCTTGGCCTCGTGGAGTCGAGACTGGAGAGAGTTTGAACCTTGAAAGCAGGCGGTGTGCCCTGCAAGCAGCTGAGCCTTGTGTTCACCTTTATCTCGTGTGCAGCAGGCAGGCAGGCAGGCTGCCAGAGCCCAGAGGTTGCTGCTGCCCAGAGCTTTTTGCCGGAAAAGGCAACGGTGTTTGAGAGCTTTTTGCTCGGTTGACTGCTCTGTCATGGACGTTAATAATATAGTACGAGATGCGTTTCGTTGCATGCGTGGTTAGCATAGGTATAGCTGGGAAATCGCCGACGCGAACGCTCGCACAATCGCCGTGTTGTCCTGTCCGATTCGAACCGCCAAGTCTCGCGAGCGGTCAAATCTTTGAGAGCTGTGTTAATTGACACCCAAATAGTGAAATGTCTCGGCACGACCTGCCGCGCAAAATCCAAGCACAAAATCGTCTGGATCGATCAGAATCATTGGGCGACTCGTACTGGTAGGGAGGGGGCGAAGTTGCTTGACGCAGCAGCCTTCTGCCTGACTCTGCGCCGATCGGACGAAGCACGTACACCATACATGAGGAAGAACGAAAATGGCAACGAGGTGCACCCGTTGTATGTTGCCCATCACCGGTCGATCGATCCGAATCCGCAGTCGATCATCAAGATTGGCGATCCACAGAAAAATGTTGCGATGAGGATGAGGTGCCACTAGTGTCGGGTTCGGTATATAAAACTCGTTTCTCTTGTTTGAACCAAAACCCAAACCAAAGCAACGAGCGGAGGACAGGCTACGTACGTGGAGGAGCAGAGGCAGGCACCAAAACCCACGCAAAACAGAAGCCGGCACTGACTGCCACGCGAGAGCGAGAGTGCCGCCACCACACATCGCATGCAGAGGCAGCAGCGCGGCAGAGATATCCTGTACTGAGGCCCCGGATCGGGCAGCGGAAGGAATCTGCAGCAAACATGGGCTGTCCGCGCCTCCGCTCGCGCCAACGCCGCCGCATGCCGGGCAGGGGCAGGGGAGCGCGTGCGGTGCGGCGTGCTGTTGCCTGCCGGCTTCCGCCATCCGGCACGTCTTTTTAGTGGTTTCCACGCCAAAAAGGAAGGCCGGCCCTCTCTCTCTGCCTCTGCCTGCCAATCATGTCATGCCGGCCGGGCTGCGCGCGCGCGCCCGGTGGTGTGGTGACTCTCTCGCCTGCCAGTCGCCCGCGCCCTGCCCCTCCAGGGGAGACACCAGCCTTTTCCGTGGACGCGACACTCGGCACCGGACACGCACCCAGCAGCCGAGCCAGCACGGCACGGCAGAGGCAGCTGGCTGCAGTCTTCAGTGCAATAGCACAGCGGCGAGCCCGGGCCGCCGGACCGAACGGTCTCGGCGCGCGAACGCAGACGGCACGTTTGCGTTGCCGCGCACCACGGCTCGGCTAGCTGATCGGTCGAATCCCACAGGATTCGCGCGCATTCGTTTTCGTCAGGCCGGTTCACGCGGAATAATTGCGTAGTAGAGTACGAGTAGTACGTGTGGTGTCTATAGTTTTCCGTGCGGCCCGCGGCCCCGAAGGCCCGCCCGAGGCACGGCATTTTGGCCCGCCCCAATAAGGCCCGAGCCCGTAGGGAGGCCCATACGGGCTGGCCCATAAAAGCCCGCGGGCGTGCTTGGGCCGACCCCGACGGACCTCAAAAGCACGCCCGGCCCGTGGTAGAGTTGCGGGCCTCTATGGGCCTGTATTTTTGTGGTAAAAAAAAACGCCACACAACGGCTCTTTTGGCCCACCTGAGCCCAACTCCCGCCCCTAACCCTAACTCAACCGCCAGCGTATATAACGCGTCCCCCCTTCCCCTAACCCTAACCGCGCCGCGCCCACTCCAGTCTCCACTCTCCTCTCCAGTGTCGCCTACTCGCCTCCCAACCCTAAATCCGCCGCCGCCGACGCCGGAGACCTCGATCCTCCTCCGATTCCCCCTCCGGGTGACTGGATTCGCCCCCGGTGACCTCGATCCGCCTCCCCGTGACCTCGATCCGCCTCCCGGTTCCCTCTCCCTCTCTCTCCCCTCTCCCGTTCCCCTTTCTTTCTTGCTCGAACATGTGAGTTCTCGTTCTTCCCCCAACGACCTCCGTTGCTCGTCGTCCTCTCTAACTTCGTTGTCGTCTTCTCTCTCTTCTCTAGGTGTCTTTCTCCCAAGACCCGGCTCCGGCTCTTGAAGGTGACCTGGTTTTTTTTGTTCTTTGACCCTTTCTTCTTCCTTTGCTTCTCTAACCCATTTGTTCTCTGTTTTTCTATTGTTTGCGTGTCGGTGGCCGATGCATCCTCGTCTAGCCGCGCCTAGATCGAGGACGTCGTCGGTGGCCACCCGCACCGCCGAGCGAACGGGGCCGGAGAGGCCATGGCGGAGGACGATGTCCATTTGCCGCATGGACCCCTGCGAGTATGAGGACGACTACATTCGAGATGATGTTGCTTTGCCTTTGCTCGGTATTGACCTCACCGAGGGCGATCCGATCGAGGTTGATGTTGATGGGGGGGCGGGGAGCACGAACCCGCCACCATCGCCTCCAACGATCCTCCATCGCTTGGTGTTGCCGCTGCTCCCGATCGCAAATCTTTGGTAATCGTAAACGCACATCCCCTCGCTTTGGGACTTTTTTGATGAGCTTGAAGAAGATGGTTTGCCCAAAGCTAAATGCAAAATGTGTAAGAGTATTTTGTCTCTGCCGCTTCGCTAATGGTACTCGGCCACTTAAAGAGACATGTGCAATCTTGTTCAAAAACTGATCGAAAAGCTAGGGTTCAATCTAGGCTTGCTCTTAGTGGTAATGGTCTAGGTACACGGGAGTACAAAATTGATGTTGCTAGAGTCGAATTAGCTCGTTTGATTGCTAGACTTGATCTCGCCTTTGAGCATAGGTGAGACCGATGCCCGGCAAGAATACATTCATTGGCGTGCTCATAACCCTTTGTTTAAGGGTGTGTCTAAGCAAACCACTACTAGAGACCTTGAGAAGTTGTTTGATGAACGTGAGAAAGTGCTTAGGGGCCATGTTTTGACTGGTGCTACTTCTCGCTTGCTTTAACATCGATATTTGGAGTGGTAATGCTAAAGAAGACTACATTACGCTTGTTGCTCATTATGTTACCGATGATTGGGTCTTCTGTAAGAAGGTCATAGGGTTTAGATTGATTGATTGCAAACATACCGGGGACAATATTCTTTGAGAGGGTTGGTAGTGTTATTCAGGAGTTTGGTCCGATTGATAAGGTTTTTGCTATTACTTTGGACAATGTTTCTTCTAATTCAAATGCTATGAACACTTTGAATATTCGTTTGGTGGGTATTTAGGTGCCGACCCCATTCCTCGTTGATGATCTTGATATCAAGTATTTACAACCTCCGTCACCAGCGTTGTGTTCCTCATATAATAAATTTGATTGTTAAATCTGGTTTAAAAAGGTTGAAACCATACTTAGACGATTTCGGAGAGCTATCAATTTCTTGAACTCATCTAATCATAGAATTGCCATGTTTAAGAACTTATGCATTGCTCAAGGTATTGCTCCTAGGAAATTTGGTGTGGACATGGAGGTAAGATGGAATTCTACATACCTTATGCTCCAACATCTTTGCGAGGATCCATACCCTCAAGTTTTCACAACTTTCATTAATGCTAACATTGGTGAAAACCTATTGTCTCGCTAGGCATTATTTGATTGCTAAAAAGATGTTAGAGTTCCTTGAGGTGTTTTATGAGTCTCTTGTTATTTTGTCCGGTGTTTACTATCCAACCAAATCCACTTGTTATGCATCAACTACTTGAAATTGCCTTACATTTGCATGCTTTGATGAAGATATTAACTTGTATACAATTGTGTATCCTATGAAATAAAAGTGCCTAAAATATTGGAAAGAAATACATATGTTGTTCTCAATTGCATTTGTCCTTGATCCTAGAGCTAAGATGATAGGTCTTTTCAATACCTTGAATTTGCTTAAAGACTTTCTTCAAGTTGTGATTACTCTTCATACTATGCCGATGTTAGATCTCGAGCTTGAGAGATTGTTTGCTAAGTATGAAAAAAAAGTATGGTAATTGTAAGGCTGTTAGAGAACGACCACCAAGCATTACTGGGTAAGAGAAAAGGAGCAACATGGGACAAAGATTACTCTTCATACTATGCTGATGTTAGATTACAGCTTGAGTGATTACTCTTTCTCTTGCTCTATTGTTGATGGTGCACCTGGTATGTTTTGAGACTATTGGTACTTCTTATTGTTGATGGAGTTTCTTGTCTAACTTTGTGATTGCAATGGTGCATGTACAACAACAAGCCGGTGGAGGAACACCTCCGCTGCCGTTGCTCCTCGCCGGCAGCTAGCTCAAGGAAGAGGTGGTGCTCCCGTTGTTGCTCCCCGCCGCAAATGCAACTAGAAGAGGAAGGGAGGTGCCTTTGGTGCTCCCGCCGCAAGAGCAAGAGGAAGAGGGGCTGCTACTGCTTTGGTGCTCCCGCCGCACCGCAAGAGGAAGGGGAGCCGCCGGGTACTCTCCGCCGCAAGAGGAAGGGGGTCACTGCTCTCGTGCTCCCCGCCGCACCGCAAGAGGAAGGGGGCTAGCGCAAGAGGATCGGCATCAAGGCGGCGTGGTGGCTAAAGTTGATTTGTTGAGGTAATCTTCTTCTTGAACTTGTGAGCAAGAGAGAGACTGAGACATGAAAGAGATGAGAGATGATAGATGAGAGCTGTGAGAGTTGAGAGCTTTTGAGTTGTGAACTGTGATCTGTGAGTCTCGTGGAGTGTATGACTCTGTAAACAACTTTAAACCGGTTTGAATGACAATATTGAGCTGTGTGTTTGTGTTTGTACTCTTTTCCTTTATGGGGTTTTATCTTACAAGGGTGAGTTTTACCCATAAAAGGTTTTTAATGAGGCAAAGATTGCACACAAATACACACTCAATTTCCTTTAATTTTGTGTTTGATCCGGAGATGTTTATGTATGTTGTTCTTCTTCTTCAAATTTGGTGTATGTTGATCTGTTCAAGTCTTTGAAATACTGTTCAAAACTGTCTTTGAATGATCAAAACTTGATCCTATCAAAAACCTGTTCAAAATGTGTTTTTTTTATACGGGCCGGGCCAATTCGCGTTGATTTTTTCCGCCGTGCCTACGGGCCGGCTCGGTGATCGCTCGAGGCCCGTAGGGGCGTGCTGGGCCGACCCCCGTGCACGTAGCCCGCTGAGGCCGCGCCCCGTTGAAGCCCGTGGCCCGGTGAGGAGCACGGCCGGGCGGCACGAGCCCGGCACGACTTCGGGGCGTGCCGGGCCGGGCGGCCCGTTGGAAATCTATAGGGGTGTCATGTGGCCGTCGTCGACCTCTCACCAGTGAGAAGGAGCTCAGGGCAAATTAATTATTTGAACGTCAGTCGTCAGGGATCGGACAGGCCGGGTGGTGACTGGTGAGATTCATGTTCAATTCAGATGCAACAGGACCATTCGGTCTCTGTAACTGTGCTCATCGATCGATCCTCGCATCAGATTGCACACGACATAGGCTGGTGCACGTCGATATGCGACACGGCCGGTACACGCCGAATCTGTACTCCCCGATTTTATGAGGTAGACCGGCAGTGGTCCTTCATTTATGTGTGGTTGTGTACGCTCAAACACGTGCTCGTGAAAAACAAAGCAGAGAGATCCGTTCATGTAGACCTCTTGGTATGCATCAACCAAAGCTGAATGTAAGACAAAAAAAAAAATGTTTCCGTTTTGGTTAATGAGAGTATGTAACCTCCCTTTATATCTAGCAAGCAAGAAATCACTTCGTCCGATGGTTTCTGCCGCTGATTAGATGTATGTTTTTTTTTTTGAGAGAAACATTGTACCATGATTAACAAGCAGTCTAATAAGTTCAAGTGTACAGGATAACTATTTGTATTCTTCTTTTACAAATATCACCACAACGGTTGGGGACTGAATTGGGTGAAACCTAGGATCAACTTTTATTTGCATTTTAAACTACAACCTAACTAGAGCATAGCACGAACGTTAGGTTTTTTGTTTTGACTTCTGCTATTTATCTGATGACATATTTTTTGCTACTAAATCTATCAAATTGTCTATCTGTTTGATTGAGCTTTAAAATTTATATATGCTGCAACTGTCTGCTTAGTCATATTTATATATAAAAAATGATAGATTTGACCACATAGAATCTGTTGACATAAAAGTAGACACTCCCATTTGTTTTTTTTTTTATAGTTTTTATCTTAATCAACTCGTAAGAGTTCTACAACCTAAAACTAACCCTACCAACTACTCTATGCTAATTGTATATAAATATTTTCTAATCTTTTATTAAATGAATATTTTGATTGCTAAATGAACTTAAAGTTTCAAAAGCAACGTTTTAAATCTTATCAAGCACTACAACTTTGGTCAGCATGTGTTCACATGTCTTTTTGGTGCTTGACGCCAAAGGTTGACAACATACACTCCCATAATAGAAGACATTTTGTCACTCAAAAAAGTTTTAGAAAGAAAGACGTTTTAGCTTGTACTGGGTGCCCCCGCAGTCCATCCATAGTGTATCTGTCGGCCACGCTTGGTTATAAAAAAAATAAAAAAAGAAAGGAAACAAATAGTGGGAACCTGGGAGGAGCACTGGATTTGGACCACTAAACGCGTCGGAGAGAGGAACGTATGGGAGTGGAGGGGGCATTGGAGTAGGGGCATCCAGGGCATCTGCCACCGTCCTTGATAGTCTTGTTCAGTCCTAAAATGACTATTTTGGGACAGAGGGAGTATGTGATTGCATCATTTATCTATGTCTCTTTTGTGTATGGTCATGGACTTATCATGACACTAGCTGAGCCAATGGGGGAGGGCATGTGCCCCCCTTGATATAGGGACGTAATTCCTGATCTTCCGGTAGGTTCGAGGATTTCTCACAGAATCACAATGTTGCCTATCCATGACCATAGCTAAAGATGTGCCTGTCCAAATCCATGACCACTACGTGCACACACATTTTTATTTTCCTGGAGAAGGATGAAGACATAAATGCACCCATTGTGTTGGGAAGGCCGTTCCTAAACATTACCCGCGCCATCATCTACATGAGGACTGGAGAGATCCACTTCCAATTTCCTACGAAACGGGTACGTTGTTATTTTAAGGATTATACTAACTATGAACAGCCCAAGAAGTCTACGCAAAAGAAGGAGACATAACGCTCGTCGTCGCAATGAGTGCGTCTCGAAGACAAAAAGAAGAGTGGGGAGATTATGCGGCATCATCAAGAATTGAAGTGGGATGGGAAGACTGGACAAGAAACTTGAACATTGAAGAGGTACATGATGAAGAAGAAGTGAAGGAGGAGATGAAGAGAAGGTACAAGAAGAGGAAACTCCCCTGCACCTAAGTCACCAACCAAGAAGGTGTGGAAGAACAAAGAAAGCCCACCTTCGGAACCCGTAAACAACGTCTCCTTCGACACCGAGGTAACTCCCAAAGGTGCAACCAACTGACGTACCACAGGAGGAATGAACTCCTATGTACCCGAGGTAAGTACACAGGTATCCTTTTACTTTAAGTCTTGCATATTTACTTTTTTTGCATAAATAATTTTCTTTTTTAGCATTTTTCTTTTATTGCATTTGTTTCATGCATATCATACTAAAGCCCCGTGTGATTACTTACGTGGTATAAACACCGACCACGACTATTTACGGTAGAGGCATAAAAAATAAAGTTTACATTTGTTCTTATTTTTCCTACATGCATACATAATAAGAAAATATAAAAATATTAATTCTTGCTTAAATCCCTGTTCAAGCTTGGGTGAAAATTCTATAAAATTGGTTAGGACAATTAAGCCTTTGTTTTAGCACCAAAAGATAGAGTAAAAGACTCGTTTAGGTTTTGTATCGAAGATTTTGTAACCTACATCTTCCCTCCTCGCTCGGTTGGGACTAAAAAAGCAGCACACTCCCTTAGCATACACGGCCATTTACATTACTTGGGTTTGGCCCATACGACTGGTTATACTCGCGTTCGGACTCACAAGCCCACAACACAACGGCCTCAACCACGCATGTGAGCTTACTACAATGATTGGAGCTCTACACGGCGCCACGTACGTACGGCAGTACACAAACCACACATCTATCGCACGCTCCAGTACGCGAAACCGATAGAGACCACCGCACCTGCCGGCAAACCGATAACACGACACGAGTGCATGGACCGAGCTGTCCGGCTACCCGCTCTGCCGCCTCGGCAGTGCCGGCTGGTGGTGGTGGTGGTGGACGGGCGAGCGGGCTCGTCGCCTAGCTCCAAGCCTCCAACACAGACACAGCCTGCCACCTGAGCAACTCCAACAACCGGCCCAGGTGCCCCAGCTTTGGCGCGGCGTCCGGCACGGCCGATGCAACCCCCTGCGCCTCCATGCCGCTCAGTACGTACGGTTCAGTAACCGGTTGCCCCTCGGCCTTTTCCTCTCAGCTCTCGTACAGACGCCCGCCACTACTACAGAAGTGACTTTTAGTCTCGAGGCCAAAATCGAGGTTACTCCCGTTTGGAAATTTACCCGGGGTAAATGTATCTTTACTCCCGGGTTTGCAGCTCCCAAATGAGTAAAAAGTCCCTGCGCCACGTGCCCCTCCCCGCCCAGAGATCTAATCCCTGTTGGGGGCTTGAACCGGGAGTAAAGATCGAGCTTTTACTCCCGGGCGTATAACCAACCGGGAATAAAGATCTATTCCCTGGTTGGTAATCATGCCCGGGAGTAAAGCTCGAGCTTTACTCCCTGTTCAAGCCCCCAACCGGGATTAATATTCCCCTATAAATACTCCTGCCCCCTTGAATTTTTCAACGCATTTCCTTCCAAAAAAAACAGCTCAACCCCCTTTTACTCCGGGTTTCCCAACCAAACCGGGAATAAAGGTTTGGCAACTACACTCCCCCTCCTTTTCATCCTCTATTTCATGTTTTTGCACTTTATTTAAATATGGTTGTTTATGTAATTTTCTTTTGATTAGAGAAATGAGGAAATTAACTTCATTTACCAAATTGTGTAATTCAATAATTTGTAGTCTAAATTAGAAATCAATTTAATTTAATTAAATGTGTAGGAAACATGGCATGGTACGTAGTGCATGTTGGGCGCCGTACCGAGGGGATCTATCGAACCCGCGGCCGTTGCCATGCTCGAGTCCATCGCTACAAAGGAAATTGTTACAAAAATACAACACGAAGGCTGAAGCTTTGGCGGCCTATCATGGTGCAAATATTCCAAATAACAATGACCAAGGTGTAGCAATGGAGATTCGAGGAGATACCAGGCGAAAATATTAGTTTCTTAGGTTCATTGCTTCGTGCCCTCTACGAAGGATGTTACGCTTTAATTGATGTCTATTTCTTCTTTCTTTGCTTTAGTGGAGTTCATTGTATGCGAGGCAAACAAAAGTTGTAGGCTACCCGTCGTAAAAAATAATAAAATGTACTATTCATGCATGTTGTGTATTTACTCAAATGTATCCGGTGTGTACTTTTTCATACGATGATTATGTTAAAAAATTACGGATGAAGCGAAATTGGATGTACAACGTAGATCGACGCGACGATGAGTACGGGCGTGGGGTGCATGAGTTCCTATGTGCGGCCCAAGCAAACAAGCGAAAACGGTTTTATGTCTTTGCCCATGTGCCTTGTGCAGAATATAAGAGAGTTTTCCAAAGCACATATCCTTCATTTACACCTGTATAAGTCGGGATTCATGCCCAACTATGTTTGTTGGACCAAGCACGGAGAGACCTGGTGTCCCAATGGAAGAAGGTGAAGACGAAGGAGGGATGACGACAATGTTATTGCTGAATATGCTGAATTTGGTGATGTCATAGAAAATATTGCAATGGAGGAAGATGCGAGGGAGAGGCACCGGTGCCGCCGCCAGGAGATGAGCCTACCGATGGGCTTGATCGGGCTATTCGTGAAGCACGAATGAATGCGAAAAAGAAAAGGAGAAGAAGAAGTTTGAGCGCATGCTAGAGGACCACAAGAAGTTGTTGTACCCAAGGCGTGATTCAGGCGAGAAAAAAGTTGGGTACCACACTAGAATTGCTTTGCAAAGGGAAGACGAAGAATGGTGTTTTCGACAATGCGTTTAGCCGCTTATTGACTATCCGTAAGAAGATGCTTCCGAAGGACAATGAGTTGCCCGCCCGGACGCGTTTAAGCAAAGAAGGTTGTATGTCCTTTGGGATTAACAATCAAAAAGATTGATGCATGTCCTAATGATTGTTTCCTCGTACTATGGCGAGGATAACGAAGTTGGATGAATGTCCGACATGTCATGCATCACGGTATAAGATCGAGGCGAGACGATCCCGGTGATGTTGAGGGCGAAAGGCCTAGGTTGAAAATCCTGCTAAGGTTATGTGGTACGCTCCGATAATACCACGCCCGAAACGTTTGTTCGTAAAAACAAGGACCATGCAAAGTTGATGCGATGGCACAAAGAAGACCGTAAGATAGGCGGCAAGTTGAGGCACCTGGCCGATGGGTCACAAGTGGAGAGCAATCGATTCGGGAATTCAAGGATTTTGCGGATGATGCAAGAAACGTGAGGTTTGCCTTAAAACGGATGGTTTTAACCCCCTTCGGGATCGAGCGAAGAGCCATAGCACCCGGCCTCGTTACTCGTCTATCTACAACCTTCCCCACGGATATGCATGAAGCGGAAATTCATTATGATGCCGATACTCATCCAAGGCCCGAAGCGGCCTGAAACGACATCGATGTGTACCGAGGCCACTAGTTGACGAGCTTCTTCTTTTGTGGGATAAACCCGGGTATGCGTATGTGGGATGAGTACAAACGGAACACTTTGACTTCGCGGCGCTCGTTGTTTGTAACAATCAACGATTGGCCGGCTCTAAGTAATATATCGGACGATCAAACAAGGGATATAATGCTTGCACGCGCCTTTTTTCACGGATTGTAAGGGTATTTTTTGAAAAAGCGTCGAAAGGTCGTGTACCACAGCTCACCGTCGATTTCTTCCCAAGAGTCACGTGTTAAGAAAGAAAGGGAAACATTTCAACGGTACCGCAGACCACAATGCCAAGCCTCGCAACCGGACCGGTAAGGATGTATGCGGAGATGGTCAACGATATCAAAGTAGTGTTTGGGAAGGGACCCGCGGCATACCGTTCCAAACGATGATGAAGGTCACGCACCCATGTGGAAGAAGAAGTCAATATTTTGGGAGCTACCCTATTGGCAAGTCCTAGAGGTTCGCAGTGCAATTGACGTGATGCACCTAACAAAGAATCTTTGTGTCAACTTTTTTAGGCTTCATGGGTGTGTGTGTAGGGAAGCATAAGGACACACCCTGCCTTGTCGGACGATGATGGGCGCCAATACTTAGGCCCCGCTAGCTTTAGTCTTACCAAAGAAGAGAAGGAAAGCATGTTTGAATGCCTAAACAAAGATCAAGGTACCATCCGGATTCTCCTCAAATATAAAGCGATTAATAAATGTGCCGGAGAAGAAATTTCAACACTTAAAGTCCCATGATTGCCACGTGCTCATGACACGGTTGCTTCGATTGCGCTAAGAGGGATTCTACCTCCCAAAGTACGCCTCATTTGCTTTCGTGAAGCTATGTGCATTTCTCAATGAAATATCTCGAAGGCAATCGATCATCCGCAGAATTAACTAAGCTGAGAATGATGTGGTTCGTTGTCTTGTCGGCTTTGAGTTGGTGCGCTCACCGCCCCCCCACCACTTCGTCACCGCCGCCGCAAGGCTCACACGGCCGTGCCGCCCTCGCGCCCACGGCCGCGGCGCCTCCGCGCCCCGCCGCGTCCCCGGGCCTCGCGCGCCGGCCGCTAGCCATTCCTCCACGGCCGCCTCCACGCCGCCTCCTCGACGGCATGGCAAAGGCGCGCGCTGCCGCGGCCGCGCGGTCCCTCGCTTCCGCCGCAAGCACGGGCCGCCGACCCGCTAGCCGCGCTACGCCTCGCACACGCGCGCACCGGCGCCGGTCAAGGTAGAAAAATTCCGAGATATTTTTTTAAAAAAAAATGTCAGAATCTAAAAAAAAAGTTGTAAAAAAATGAGAATAATTGTATATGATTGTTAGAGATTGTATGAGAATTGTAAACAATGGTAAAACCGTTAGGGTTCCGACGGCATCTAATCGTAGATTTTTTCGCGAATGTGTTAGGGTTTTCCGACGACTTTAGATTTTTTTTGAATGTGTGTTAGGGTTTCCGACGATGATGAACTATATTTTTCGATGAATGCATGTGTCGACAACGTCGACGCGTTTTACGATCGATGTAACATGTAAAATTGAAACTTAGTTTTTCCGACGGAAAGCACGTGTGTGTTAGGGTTTCCGACAACTTTAGATGTTTCCTCGAATGTGTGTTAGGGTTTCCGGCGATGATGAACTATACTTTTCGATGAATGCATGTGTTAGGGTTTCCGCGGCGACGTCGACGCGTTTTCCGATCCATGTAACATGTCAAATTGAAACTTAGTTTTTCCGACGAAAGCACGCGTGTTAGGGTTTCCGACGAAGAACTAAACTAAAAACCGCGTGGCCCCGACGAATCCATGTGTTAGGGTTTCCGATCCATGTATACAAAGAGTTCAATGTAACATGTCAAATTGAAACTTAGTTTTTCCTCGACGAAAAGCACGCATGTTAGGGTTTCCGGCGAAGAACTAAACTAAAAACTTACTTCCCGACGAATCCATGTGTTAGGGTTTCCTACGACGTCAAACGTGTTCTCGATGTACAACGTAACATGTAAAATAAAAACTTAGTATTTTTTTTTTGTTTTTCAGGATAGATGGCCGATCCAAGAGACAACATCAACATGGACGATGAAGAATTAATGATGAATATTATCCACGGTGGTGGCAATGATGAAGTTGACGATCATAATAATAATGAAATGGAAGATGCGGATGTCGACCAATACTTAATGGATTTTGTGCGTAACAACCCGGCCCGGTTATGACGAGGAGGTATATATGTGATCATTTTGTAAGAATTAATATATATATATATATATATATATATATATATATATATATATATATATATATATATATATATATATATATCTATATATAATATTTTCTTCTTATTTGAAATGTCATTAATTCTTCACCTTCTACGCATCAACGTCAACTACGCCAATAGTAAGACAACTCGAGGGCCCGTTAAGCGTTGGGACGGCCGATATATCATCTCGAGTTCCATGTGGGAAGAGGACAAGTGCTAGGAGAACATGCCAAAAAATATATATACCCTTTGTGGGTACCTTGTAAGGGAAAGGATCCCGATCGGATGTCGGCTATGGAAGATGAGGAAGAGTGCACCTCATATTAGTTACGCTCTCGATGTGACAAAGATATAATCGGCAAGAGGTTGAATTGAAATTCTCGTTTGACACAGATAATTACCACCATGTCATCACCCATGAAGATTTGGTGGCTAGAGTTAAGAACTGGAGTATGCAACAAATGGCCAAACAATTCGTGTCCCGGAAGAAGGATTTGTACACCAAATATGTCAAGAAGAACCCGACTCCAAATTGGTTAGTTCCAAATCCGATTGCCAAGCCAGAGACCGTATTGGGGCAATTTGTGGAGTACAAGACTTCGAGAGGAGGCAATGGAACTTTCAAGAAAGAAACAACAAAATGCCGAGAAGGAGTACCACCACCGCTTAGGTTACGGTGGATATGCAAGTTCCATTCCTAAGTGGAGACAAAAAGAAGAGGAGCTTCTCGGCAAAGGGGATCACACCGTAAACACTCAACCGGCCCTGAACGCACTAAGCGGTGGCTTCGGGTCATGGGGACAATTGTGCCCGTGAGACCCAAGCAAGGTAATTCATGGCCAAAAACTTGAGGAGGCAACAAGAAGATTGATGGACATTCTTCAAGCGAAAAATGTTGGCTTGTTTAGGCCCAATAGAGAGAGAGATGAACTTACATATGCCATTGGGACCGCCGAGCACACTGGGTCGAACAAGAGGCAAAGGGGCCGTTCCGTGGAAGTTTGGTTTCCCGGATGACATCGGTACCTATAGAACCCACCGAGAGAAGGAAGGAGCTTGAGTTAGAGCACATGCGCATGTTGGAGCAATATCTTTAACGCAGTTGAAGGAAAAGGGAAGAAGAAATGCAAGCAAAAATGCAAGAAGAAATCAAAAGGCAAGTCCAGCTACAATTGAATGAGCTGCTTTACGGTGCACCGGTTGCCTCGGGTAGCCACTCTGGTCAAGTGACAAGCAAATTGTGCTTCCACACAACAGCCAAGTCTTGTTGACACGGACCTGCGCTTCCCCTGTGAATGACATCACGAGAAGTTGACACCATGCGAAGCCGCACATCCCAAAGGAGGGTGGCGATGATGTGAAAGGTGGCCATTGCGGTTGTTAGTCCGATTGACCGCACCAAGACACCAAGACTTCACGGCCGCGATAATACCACCGGGATTTCTTTGCCGTCTCGATGAATAAAGTGGTTGAAGGTTACGCCCGACGTGGATCTTGAAATTGCGGGAGGTGACGGGGATACAAAACTAGGAGATGTTGAGAAGCAATTTATTGCATGGCGTAAACGGTACATTGTTATTCCCCTGGGATGCCGATGCCGCACCCTTGCCTCTGAGTTACCGAACCCGGTGGAAAGGATGGCTCCCCGAGGATCGTAGTAGTCTGGCGGTGCTTAAGATGGCCCAATGAAGACACGGCGGCATCCCCTACGCATCTCCAAAGCGTCGCCACGGCCTCCACCACCACCACCACCACCACCTCCGGGGGCCGCCACCGCGCGCCAAAAGGTGCGATCACCGCCGCCACCACCACCACCACCACCTCGGGGCGCCGCGGAATTCGGCAAAAATGTGCGATCACCGCCGCCAACGCTGCAATGCCTCCTCCCGTGACAAATGCAACAAAGGCAACGCGGTCCTCTTGAACGGAGCGAAGAAAATATTGACTAGTAAACGAAAGCTCATTCCCAAGAAATTGCCCAGTGAAATGAGTAAGGAGGAATTGGGGGCGATGTCAAAGAAATAAACAAAAAATTCTTCAAGTCGGTGTGCCCGAAGAAGGCGGCGGAGGCGGCGGCGGAGCTCAAGACCTACTTCCTACCTCAAAACGTGCTTAGACAGAAAAAAATAGCGGGTAGGAAAAAGAAAGATAAGGATTCAAGCAAACCCTCGCCACTTTCGGACTTTGACCGCACTCTATTCAAGGAAATTGACCCAAAGAAAAGAAAGAAGAGTCAAACTGTTCCACAACTTGGAGATACGTCGGGACCACTTTCGGTGAAGTGTTCGATCAATACGGTTCGAACACGAGTACATAAAGTTTCCTCTTTGGTGCATCGATTAATACCCGGTGAGCTTTTAGAGTACTATATTGCTAGTGGTATCGACATGAGCAGTGATCTTTGAGGCTACCATTGATAGATGATGACCCGAGTATAGAACCTTTCAATTGGGCGAGTCTATGGGATCCCGATAGATGTTCTAGCCCAGGGTACTCAAATGTATGAGCTAAACAGAAGTACCTAGACTTGTGTGCAAAAGGACAAGACAAATTTGGTGTCGGACTAAGAAACCCGGTGGGGAACGAGGCGATGACGTGATGTGGGTTGATTTTTTGTGAATTGCACCAACTATTCCACGGAGCTCCCTCGACAAAAGCATCGTCGGCATTTATTGTTTGTAAGTGATTCTTTCTCTGTTTACTAATACGTCAATATGTCCCGATAATATATGTATGTGTCTAATACCATATGCTCTTTCTCGACCATATATGTAGATCTTGGATTCAACATTTTCGAATCAAGGAGCGCATCGATATTGGATACATTGATCCTTATATCGTGCACAAAAACCCAAAAATCAATACATGGTTTGAAAGTAGACACACGAGAAAAAAATATAAAGATGTTCCTCGAGCAACACCGCATCACCGAAAGAGGGTAGTAATGTTCCCATACGGTTCAAGTGAGTGTTCGTAACTTTGACGATCATGTTCTTCATAATAACCTTTCTATCTAGCTAGCTCAACCGCCGTTTACACATGTAGTGGACACTTTGGATATTGTTTCACATCGTGCAACCAAAAGTCACCTCACAATCTTTGACTCGTTGAGATGGCCCCGAGAGTGGTACGAAGATATGATCGAAATAATTCGAGGGTAATTGCATAAACCTCGTCAATTTTATATATACTCAAGATTTTCAAACCCTTTTGCTTATGTGTTAATTAATAGTCTAGTTTTTTTTGTTCTATTGTGCGTGGTTTGGGCGGAGATAAAACATGAACATAACATGACCGATCGTGCACATCGCAAATCAAATGTTCAACTATTCCGGTATGTACTTTGTATATATGGTTACATTAATTCAAGTCCCTATATTGCTTCATATATATGACAAATGACTCTTTTTTTTTTATCTTAAAGTGGGGTCTACAACAACCACGGGGAGCAATCATTGTGGATTATATTGTTGCGAGAATATCGGGATAAATTCCACCAATTACACTCGGCATGAACGGGTAATGCGTATGTACATCAAAGTCGATTGTTATTGACGTCGTTATTTATATAACTAATCATATCTTATATATACTAATACTTTTTATTTTACTCTAATTACAGACGAGGAGGTTAATGGAGAAAACATTAGAAGAAAAGCATCTTGAAGCCATGCAAGAGTCTATTGCCGGATTTATTAATACCCGGATCCTAGAGCCTTCCTACGAGTTCTACAATCGACACCAATGACGGATGGTCGCCAAAGGATCCTCTCCCCGTGTAATGTCGGGACATGTAGTATTATCTTAATATGTAATCGAGACATGTATGAACAACTTATATATATTTGTGCTTGAACAATTACTAATGTGTAATATATATGTGTGTGCTTTAATATATAAATATAAGTGTGTGCTTTAATATATATATATATATGTGCGCTTTAATATATGTATATATATATATATATATTACAAATTAATAAGCACTATTCAAATGTATTATATTAGGAATAAAAATGAACAATTGGCACGGCAGTGAAAAAAAAAAACCTTTACTCGGTTGGGGTACCAACCGGGAGTAAAACCTCCCCAGCGACCACGTTGCTGGCGAGCTTTACTCCCGGTTGGTACCCCAACCGGAGTAAATCCCCTCTAGTCCCGGTTCCAATACCTTTACTCCCCAAGCCGTGTTCCCGGTTGCATAACTTCACGACTAAAGGCCCCGGTGAGCCGGGAATAAAAGTGGATTCTGTACTAGTGCGCCCGCCGGCCTCGCCGCACGCCACATGATCACATTACGCCGCTGCCGCTGCCGCTGCCGATGCCGACCCAATCACAGCTGAGCTGACTGCCTACCCGTATGACCTTGGCGCGTCACCTCATCGGCTTCTCGATCCCCTCTCTGCCTGAGGTGAACAATGCGCGGTGGAGCCCGTGCGATGCATGTCTTTGCACAGTTACACCTGATCCCTGTGGTTTCTGCATTGCATGCTACTACATTGGCGACGACGGACGGATCATTGCCGCTTACTGTGTCCTAGCTAGCTCAATGCTCAATGCATGTTATCATGGCACCGTTGAGGCTTTGCTCCCTCTCTGAGGGCCTCCTGCCGTGTCTCGTCCATACATACCTGATCCAACCAATCGAGTGTCTTGACGTTTCACTGTGCCTCTAGAATCTAGATGCTTCGGTCGTTTTTGCTTTTATTTAGATTAGACATGTGGAAGGCGTGCAGGTCGTCGATCACCTGTGTCTTGTATTGGTGGCAGAAGGTGAGGAGTACAGTACGTATACGACGTGTGTTCTAGGTAGGCCGCGGGCCGTCTGCAGTCGAGCGGCCACTGCAGACATTGCAGGGTAGGTAAGGTTCAGTTTTCCCTCCCTCTTTCTCTCACTTTCTTGACCAGGACTATTGGTTCCATGATCAGATCAGATGCCCGGGCCAGATGGATTAACTCCATCGGTAACCACTAACCTAGAAGTACTTGCTTGCTTGTAGTAATCACTGAAACCGCGATGGTTTGAGTAAGAGCATACTATGCAGATTCGATCGGACAGCGTCTCCGCGTTCCATAAGTGTGACGTACTACGTACTCTGGCATCTCGGTGTAGCGATGAGGAGGAGGCTGTGACGCCCATGTGGCTCCCCATTAAGAAGCAAATGGTATTTAATTAGCCGATTGGTCCAGAAGTATGGAAGGCAACTCATCAACGTGGTAGTGCTTGATGAATGATGATCTCTGCCTGCTCACCAAATCTATCGAGCAGTAGTAACTTTTCTGAGTTGTTAGTACTACCATGGCTTTCACCGCTGATGCTCTATTTGGTGGCAGAGCAATCGGAAGTCTGCCCTGCATTGTGTCTCTCTGTCTTGCTCACCTTTGCTCCCGGCCTGACATGGCTTCTGATTTCTCAAACTCCCTCCAAATCGCCGTCAATCGCCCAGATCGAGCTGTTGCTTCTCCAATCTCAACGTCACAAAGGCCACGCACGCACGCATCTGTACGGCAGAGGAGGAGGATGCAAACCATTGTTAGGAAGCGAGGGAGCAGGCGTGCGTGCAGCCTATCGCTAGGCATAGGCTTTGCGATTAAAAACACACACGCGGCCCTGCAGCAGAGCAGAGCTTGCAGGCGCGCTCGTTATTAATCAATTAATTAATTAGTACTAGTAAAAAAAACAGAAGAAACGCTGGAATCACGACGGCTACGGGCGTACGAGCGGCCTGCTTTCACCTAGTTTACGCCTGCCGAGGAGGCGGGCATTTGACTTGGCGTGGCCATTAAAGGCTCGGCAGCCGCCTCATAAAACGGGAGGGAGCATCCACGGGTCTTTTACACGGCCAAGCAACGTCGTTGATCCATCCGTCCTCATGCAACATGGAACGCACATGGCCTGATGGCCGGCTAGCTAGCTGATACTCTCCCTTTTGTTCCCACCAGTCTCATCGACGTTACAGTATGGGTCAAATGCTAGTAGCACAACTTTTAGCCCGGATGGAAATGGTCACGTACTAGCGGCAGTAACTGGCTGTCACTCAGTAATAAGAATATACTAATGGTTTTGCTTCCAACTCAACCAGCTGATGGATCCTATTATCCTAATCAGAACCCTCCTGCAAACCAACAAATTAGAGAGGATAAGCACGGGAGGGAAGAGCTGAGGCTGAGCACGCGGGCGGCCGGGGGAGGGAACAAGACACGAAATGATTTAGCCCAGTTGAGCGGCGCGGGGGGTTGCTTGCGCCGAGCGACGTCCTGGCATGTGACCCCGCCCCCGGCCGGCCGGGGCTCCATATGCATGTTACGCCCCTGGCCCGGGGCGCCCATGAGAACATGGCGCCACATGCTACGCTAGCGCCGGACGGCCGGCCGGCTACAGGCTAGAGCCACAGCAAAGCAGACGCAGCTGCGAGCGCCGGCGTGTGCTGCCCCCCAATCATGGCTAAAGCGTAGCACTAGCATCGGATCACTCGCCGGCTCCGCCTAAAACAAACTGGCCTGCAAGTAGCTACCTAGTCGCACTAGAGATCCATCCGTCCATCCATCCATCACAGAGAGAGAGAGAGGGAGGGAGCCAGCCGAAACCCCACGTTATACCGCGCCTAGCTACGCTACGGCAGCCCAGAAATAATGCGATGCTGCTGCCTACGACGCGAGGCCTGAGGCACTGCCGCTTGATCTGGATCACAGCAGGATCACCGGCCGGGTTTGAGCAGGCGCTGCAATGCAATGCAAGCATGCGTTCCGTCGGTTTGTGGCCGTAGCTGCATAGAGTCATCACAGTCACAGACAGAAGGCTGTTACAGGGGCTGATGACGCATCCATGGGGGCTCAGCGTCAACCGTAATAAACCCTGTCATTTCCAGTGAGACCGTGACCCTGCTACTAGTGTGGGCGGGTTCTCGATGGGGGCATGAAAATGAAGCCTCTTTTGGTGCTGTTCGGAGATCGACGGGAGACCTCTAGTAGCGATAGCAAGAGCCCCGCTAGTTGTGTTTAGCGCTCGGCGCCTTGTTGTTGGCACTGGACCTGCAATCAGACATGCATCATGCGATGCAAGCTCAAAATGAAACCAGCGCTTGTCTTAAACAATAGTACTCCCATATAATACTCTGACAGATACACGGCGATTGGCATGTGCGAAATAAAAAAAAAAGATCCAGGCTCTTGGAAGAGTCAACATCGGTAATGTGTACTGTGTGCGTACGTACATTCTACTTACCATCGATTTATCCAAACAGAGATTCAGACGGACTGCGACGCGATGCGCTACCTACCGTACTACGCGGTATTGCCACTGCAGTTCAGAGTTTCAGGACAGCAAGGAGAGGGAGAGGTCGGTCGGTCGGTCGGTCACTCGCTCGCTCTCGAGCTCGAGCACAAAGGAAGCTAGAAAAAGGCCGCGCGCGCATCATGCCCACGCGATCCTCCGTGACCACAGTGGTGGACAGGCACAGGACACCGGGCCACAAAGTCCAAGCCCAGTGGACCTCATAATTAGCAGCTCACTCCCAGTGTCACACATGCAAATTGGATTAGACCCCAAGGAAAGAAAACAAGCCATCTTTTTTTTTCAAAGAATTAAAAAATCCATGATTTATTTATTTATTTATTAATAATAACACATGAGATGAGCGCACAAGAGCCGCGGCATAAAATCCAAGCGGATCACAGGAGGCGAGGGGAGCAGTGGAGCACCACCATAACCATCGGCGTCGCCATTTGCCACCCCTTTATATTCCCGCAGTCTCCCCCTCTTTCTCCTCCCTCCCTCATTGCATTTTGTTTTTCCCATCCCACCACCCGTCTCCTTCCTTCCTCCTCCCCTGCCCGCAAAGCCAGCGCAGCGAGCGCCCACTTCCTCTAGCTCCCTCTCCTTGCCGGATCGCAGCTCCTTCCTGCTAGCGTCCGATACGGCACCAGGTTACCTTCTGCGAGCAACGGTTTCTGGCGCGCGCACTGGCAATGGCGTCCACGTCGGGCTCCACGCCAGCGGTGGAGGTGGAAGTGGAGGAACGGGGCCGGAAGCGGAAGCGCGCGGCCGGGCCAGCGGGGGCGGAGCCAGCCTCGCCGTCGCAGCCGTCCAAGTGGCGGACGCGACGCGAGCACGAGATCTACTCGTCCAAGCTCCTCGAGGCGATCCGCCTCGTGCGCGCGGGGAGCCTCCGCCTCCGCCTCCGCCTCCGCCCCGGCACAGGCCCAGCCGCGCAGCAGGGCCGTGCGCGAGGCGGCCGACCGCGCGCTCTCGCGGTCGCGGCGCGCGGGCGCACGCACTGGAGCCGCGCCATCCTCGCGTCTCGCCGCCGCCGCCTCCAGGCCGCGCACCGCGCGCGCCTCCGCGCCCCAGCGTGCCCCAAGCCTTCGCGCCACGATGCCGCCAGCGCGTCCGCGGCGGCGAAGGGCGCCGCCACGCCGCCTCTGGCGAGGAAGGCCAAGGTGCTGGGCCGGCTCGTGCCGGGCTGCCGGAAGCTGTCGTTGCCGACGCTCCTCGAAGAGACCACGGACTACATCGCGGCGCTCCAGATGCAGGTCCGCGCCATGACGGCGCTCGCGGAGGCGCTGTCCGCCGTCTCCGCCACCACGTCATCCTCCTCCTCCTCCTCAACATCCCCCTCCGGCGCCGGCTCCTCCTCTTCCTCGTCGCCGGCGTGACCTCCAAGCCTCAGCATTCGTGCATTCGTTGTAAATTTTTCCCTCTCTTTTCATCACCCACGAATTTTTCCTCGGGATTAGTTAACCTCTACTAGCTTCTTTCTCCCCTTCCCTCTAGTTTTTCTTTGGCGTCTTGTTTCTCCCAGTTCGGTGAGCGGTTAGTGTGATGATGAAGAAGAAGATGATGATGATGGCGTCCCAGTGATTAACCCGTGCTGTAATGTAATGTAATGTGATAGAACAAGAAGCCGTAGGCCACAGTGTTTTTGCTGTCTCCTCTCTCTCCTCCCTTCTCAGGATTCTTTTGTAGCTTGGTCTGTTCTCAATCTGATGAATGCATCTTGAAAATGTTCATTCAGATCACATCGCATCGTCGTGTATCATGTTTATCCCTTTCATGTGCTTGTAGCGTAATCCTCTGCTGACTGCTGCTGCTGATTTCCACGGCTTGCTTGTATCATCTCATAGGTGTAACCATAATTACTGATCTGTACTCCAGAGAAACCTGGAATGATGCTCGGTTTTTGCGTTGGTGGACGAGCACAGCGATACTTTCGTTACAATGACCGCGATCCCAAGTCACACCAGGCCCCTCGACCTCGAGAGAGGTTTGCACTTGCACGCACGACACAAAATTGCTCGAGCTTTCATCGGCTCCTGTCACATTCGTTAAATTTTGAATAGAAAATTTGTTGGATAAAATGTAAGACAAAAGGAAAAACTTCAGAAGACAGATCGACCCGTGTGCAAGCAAAGATGAACGAGAGGATTGGCAATCGCATCACACACACACAATTCCACATAAAAGATCCGTGGGGATGGATGGTACGCGATTGTTTTTAGTATTTCGAACTGGGCAGTCGTACCACTCGTAACATGGAACGTGAAATGCTCTGCGACGTGGGGGGATTAATGGGCACGTGGCCGATCTGATCGAGCACGCCCGCGGGGCCCGTGTGCAGCCACGCACCGTGGCCCCGAGTCCCGACCCTCGTCGTCATGGCATCGCATTCGCCATCGCCATGCAGTAAAACAACTCGCGGACAGCGCCGGCGAGGAGACGGACCCACCGTCACCGTCCGATCCCCGCGGTCTCTTCTTCCCTTTCCTTTCTTCACCCGCGTCGCGTTCGCTCGCCGGCCGGCCCACCGGAGGAGTAGGGCTCCGTCCGGCGAAAGTACGGCGCTGCCCCTGCGCTACGCGACAGCGGCATGCCGGTGCACCGCCGCGGCAGCGGCTGCCGGACGTGCGTGGCCGAGCTGGCTAGTCATTATGCGGGGTGGCCGGCCCGGGCGTCAGCGAGGCTGTGCCTGTGCGTCGTCGGGGCCGCGGCCTCCACGTGATCCGTACGTATGGCGGGGCACGGGGCGGTGGCGACGTGGACGCTGCATGATTGGCGCGTCGCCATCCTCGTTCAGGTAGGGCGTGCTGCCGCTGCCACTGCAAACTCTAGTGCTAGGCTGTGCGCGCCACGCGGCTAGACAGGCCGTATGCGCCTATCATGACTCGTGCGTCATGTAGCGTGCCAGTATTGCCACCGATCAGCTGTGTGCAGTGCCATGTTCCTGCTAGCATCGAGCGGCTGCGCTGTGTGCTCTGTGACGATGCATAGGAGAAGAATTGAAGCATATATCCTCGTGTTGTGCCGTCCGTGCATGCCATTGGCCGGACACCGAGAAGAGCTGAAGGCCGCCGTCGTCCTCTTTTAGCTAACCTGCAAGCTTGCTATGCTACCTTTACCTGCCCCGTCCAATCCAAAGCTTCACTGCACAAGCTGATGGCCGTCATGAACTCCTGCGGAGTGGTTTTAATTTCTCGTCTGAAGCAGAGACCGAGCGGCCGGACGGAAGGTCGATAATGGTACGGCGGTGGTTCCCTTCCGGCGCCGGCTCGTCGTCGTTGTTGGATTTGGACGTAGTACAAATGGATAGCGTTGGCCCGTGGTGCTGGCCGCAGCCGCGCAGCCTTCGCTGACGACCTGTTGTCTAGTAGCCTAGATTTGTTGTTCATTAGTGGTATGCTGCTGGTATGCCAGCGCTCTGAAAGCCTGCCTTCGTTCTTGGTTTCATGTGTGATGGTTCTGCTCTCTCTCTCTACCTCTATCTGGCAGTGCCTGCCAACATCAAAGTGGGACTGTGCTACCTGAACAGTCAGATATCATGCTTTGTTTGGAGGCCTAACTCCTCAGTATGCTATGCTGCCTGCCTTCCTCAAAACTCCCTCAGATATAAAAGTTTTCAAAGAAATCTCTGAAACCACTGAAAAAACATTCGTTAGCTGAACGACAGGGCACGTTTAGGCACGGCGGGCGAAAGAAATGACGCCTGAACTAGGCCGACCACGATTGATGCTCGCGTTAGACTGCCGTCGCTCCAGGACAGCCAACGGAGTAACCGGCCGCTTTATTTGTTTGCTCGCCACGGGCCCCCGCGGCGGAAGTCTGCGACGCCACCACGAGCCATGTGGGAGGGGTGCCTTGCCTGGCCACGAGCGTGGTCCCGCGTCCCCGTCCGTCCACGGCCCTGTTGCGCGTTCCACCTTTCCTTCCCCGTCCACCGGTCGATCGAGGTCGGCGTGGTGGCACGACATCCGCGCCGCCTTGCGCTGCTTCAATGCTCCCGCCTCCCTCCCTCCATGTCGCTGCGCGGGGGGGGCCCGGGTCCGCTTCTGTGCTGCGGAATAACCCCGTTTGCCATTCGCTTTGCCACACCGAAACGGAAACCACGGAGGAGGAGATGCAGATGCTAGCCCACCACGTGGGCAGATAATGCCAGGACCCACCGGCTGCCCGCCAACTATAAAATCTTTCGGGCGCTTTTTCGCGGCTGACGTGGTGTGATCCGGCCGGCCGGCCATCTTCATGGAATGCAAAGGTAGGTGACCTTGGAGTTGGAGTCACTAGATCTTCCTTCTCCTGCGTTCCGAAATACGCATGGCAGCGAATTTTATCGGCGCGTCGTATGCGTTTGGAGCTGATATCTTGATTACGGGCCACGTCGTTATTTGTTCAAGGTAGTATTGATGGGAAACTATTTGCAATTAAAACTCATGGTGGTGTCCTTGCCGTTAGCTTGGGTTTAAAGTGTACTCTACAACAATAGAATTTGTATGCCTCTTTTTTTTTCACGTCAATCCTCATATGTTGGGGTGGATTATAATTCTTGTCCCAATTTAAATGATGTTTCTAGGTGGAGCGTGTTTATCCACCGTGCTATTCAAATTACTCCCTCTGTCCCCTAAATGTTTGTCTCTAAAAACCGTCCCCTCTCGTCGCTTAAATGTTTGTCTCTAAATTGGGACTGGGAGTAGCCTATAGCACACGACACTTATCCAATCAAATCGTTGTTGAATCATATGAAGAAGTGACTTGTTGCAATAATCACATTTGTTTTGATAAAAAGACATGCTAGTTGTAACTCTTACATAAAGAGGAAATGAGAAGAAACGACATACGCAAAAGACTTGAAGCCCAAACAAATTTTTTTTTCATTTTAAACTTGAGCTCATTGATATACAATACTATCAAGAAAGATGTAGCATGATGAGAATAGTAATGAGTATAGACAATTGCTATGTTCACTTGAACTTATCGGTCTAGCTTATCACTTAAATGGGCGGAGCCAGGCCCTTTGTTGGGGTCGCGACCCAAATGAAATCTTGTAATTCCTTGGTAAATTATGTGCATTTCTAAATTTAAGTCCATTATTTTAGTGAAGCCTAACCTCGACGCAATTTCCGGGCTAGCTTCGCTATGAACAAAACAGAATCACCCGATTGAGGGAAGACACATTTAGGGCATCTAACGCAGTGCTAGAAAAGATTGAAATAGATGAACGGTTCATGTTTTTTTTTTTTTTTTTTTGGAATAATCAACGGTTCACGGTGACCGTATTTGTTACAACGACTAATTTGTTGCTAGAGCCATCAGAAAAGATTAAATTATGTATACACAGCCGTCAGTATCCGTGTCGCTTTCGTAATGCTGGTTGGATATATCCGGTATTAATAAAGGTTGTTAAGAGCCAGCGCCTTGGCCCCTCGAATCATGTGTTATTCAACCTTGCTAATCAATCACATGGTATCTGTTTCAGATCAGGTCGTCCTCCCTCAGCTCGCATCAATTGCTTACAGCGGCGGCAGAAGCAAAATTGTCCATACACGGCGTGCATACGACACGGGGACAGATATGCCTGTCACTGAACTTGACCTGTCACGCTGTCGATCGTCGTGTGCGTTCCGTATTAACCGATCTGCTAACACATACGTATCCCATCAGATTAAACCGATCGAGTGAGCATCTACTACGTACGACAGTACTGAGTAGTCACGACAAGCCAACAAGGGTGCACGTTGCATGTCGGCGACGGCATATGCGGCTGCAGGGCCGACCGGCGGCCCGCCGCGCACGTGAAATCGATCCAGTAAGTACGGGCGTGCAATGCAACCATCGCGTTCCACGATCCGATCCGGTGAGAACGACCGCGCGTGCACGGAGACGGGCGACCCGGCGTTGTTTTGCGCCGATTGCCCCGTGAATCCACGACACGGGCAGGGGGAAACGACGCGACGCGGGGGCGGGAGGCGTAATCATGGTGTTTCCCCGGGCGGTCTGCGGGCGATGTGGCAACTGGCCTGGACTCGATCTCAGCCTCAGGAGAAGCTAATTAACCTAAGCGCGTGCGGTTTCCTGCTTCTTTTTCAGCCGTCGGTTTCGACGACCTCCAGAATGCACATGCGTACGTGCGAGATGCAATGCACGGCAGGCAAAGGCAGCCTGACGATGAAACCGACGTCCTCTGATTGGTTAATTTGGAGCGTTGGTACGCCGCACCTTCAACCGTCCGATAGGCACGGCTAGCTAGCCAAGCGTGTGCATTTTGGTCTGTCAAGTATCACGTACTATGAGTGCGAAAACCGTTATTAATTAAATCGGGAAAACTGATAGTACGTACACCAAGTTAATCTACCAGCATGCACTGCCCATTCAAGCCACTACAGTTGTTCCTCCATTGAAACTAACGCCACTACAGACATACAGCAACTGTTGGAGCGATATGATCTCTGTATGCATTGTTGGCCAGAGCTACAGTAAGCTCGTGTAACAGTATTGCGATCTGCGATCCAATCAGTGCAAGCAAGCAATGAATTCCATGTGGATCGGACACGACTGCAGTCCAGTTTCGGTCGCCACCCTCCTCTATTCAACAGTGAGAATTCCGAGGTCCACAATCCCTGGGCTGGCCGCCGGCATGTCCCTCGATCCGGTCCGGTAATCGGATAGAGGTGCACCGCGCGCGCGCAGGGTGCCTGTGCCTGCATCAATTAAGTGGCGCTGGCGCGCGCGTCAACTTGCCAGAAAGGGCTCCATCGGCCGCGCGCGGGTGAGGACCGTGTGGCGACGCGTCACGCATCGCATGTGGGCTGGCGCTGGCCGGCCGGACGCTGCTGCCTCGGTTGGGATCGGGTCGGTTACAAAGGCGATTGATTGGCCTGGCCCGCCTCGGCGCGCACATGCACGGGCCGGACGCGGCCACTTGGTGGTAGGCCATGGCAATGGCAGGCAATGGCATGGACACGGAACTGACGGAAGTGCAAGGTTTTTTATCGCCGACCGACGGATGAGGTAAAGTTCCCCGTTTCTTTCCTCGCTCTGGAATGGAAAAAGGGACGAAAAAAACCATGCTGCTGCCGCAGTGCCGCCTCGGCTCGCCATACCTTAGATACTGCGGTGCCCACCTTCTCTGTTTGCACGCTGCTCTCGTAGCTTTCGCTCGTCTGCAAGGCAGTATTTACCAGTGCCTATTTCGAGCGTGCCGTCCACATCTTTGCCTCGTGCCCCTTGCTTCGATCTTGGCTTGTCGATTTTCACTTGTCGGCACACGGGGACAGGCGGGACAGACGAATGTCTGAAGCAATGCTGCACCGATGTGGCAATGACACCGTCAGGCGATCGATGGCGAGAGGGCCATCACACCTACGGACGGACGGCGGATCGGACGTACGCCATGAAAGCGTTCTCCTCCATCAAACGACTGCCTTCATTCAGATCACAAAAGTACCTATGTACGCTACGCAACAAAGAGGCACGAGAGACTTCATGTATAAGAAGAATGCGTTATTGTTCAAAAATTGCTACATTAACTTGTGTTTTCCCTATCTGTTACTAATGCCCTCCTTTTTCTTTCCCTTTTACAGGGAGGATGTGCTTCCCTATTCGTAGCTGTGCATGCATGGATGGTCACTGTTCCTTTTTTGTTTGAAGCAAGCTAACAGCATGAGTAGTACTACGTGTTACGAACAAGAAATTGCATGGAGACACACACTATACAATTATGCATGCACCAATCATCACAGTAGGTAGACGGCATGCACATGACATCCACGGAGAAGTCGTACTGGCATATAAGCCTCTTTTGATGATTGATCCATCCCTGATTATTGGAGTGCATGCGTTGCCAGAAATGTCAATATATACAGATAGATAGATGGAGCAGGGCTGCGGCTTCTTGCGTGCCATGACGGTGTACGTAGTATCATACCTTGGAAGTCAACCAACTGGTGGTTCGTTAGACACAGAAAAGAAAAAAAATGATTGACGAGCAAAAGACAAGTAGAATAATGAGTTGAAGTTCCCTGCCGTTTATTGTACTATTTTAAATTTCTTTGATTTCATATACGTGGCAGATGGGTTTCCACCATCACCATGTATAGTATACTGAAAAAAAACGCAAAATCTGAATCGAATTAAAAAAAACATTGGCCGCAGAACACTTAGGAAAACCAGTTTTTAAAAAGGCATGCATGGGCACATGGAAACGGCACTTTGTGGAGTTGAATTTATTAATGGCAGTGGCACGTGTGTAACAACAAATGGCATCGACCCAATTACTGGGGAAGTCTCTTGCTCCCCGTCTTTCCCTCCGTCGCTTTTTGTTTATGCATAGAGAAGCGTGTTTGTGAGGAAATATGGTTATACAGACAAAACGTTTAAGGACAGAGGTAGTACCATCGCTGCCACTGCTGCATGCACGTTCTGCAGCATATTGAGGCCGGTAGTCGCTATAAACAATGGCACTTTAAAAAACGAGAGCCTAAAAGATCAAGTGATGACTGATGATGAGGGGGCTGCTGCCACGACGAGGAGAGGTCAGTCCAACGCACGGTTCCGTAGAAAAGGAGAGCTCCTCCAGCCTGCATGCATGTGCAAATGTTCCGAGCTGCTGACCGAGAGAGGGGACTGGTGGCGATCAGACGTTCAGACCGTGCTGTGAAAGACATGCGAAATGGGCACAAGGACTAGCGGAGCCATGCAACCTTGCCGGCGTGGGGTTGTGATCGGAATCAGAGTCAAAGCCACTGCACATCTGCAACCGCACCTGTGGATCTCTGCCTAGTGTTTCGAGTGGGAGGGCACGGCAGGTCACTCACAAGAATTGCATCAGCGCCATCGTCAGATGCATGCATGCAGGATGCAGCGGCGTGGTTTCCTAGATCACCCGAGAAATGACACTCTGTGCTTCTGCCGGAGTCCGGTCGGGTAACACGGCCAGTGATACAAGCGCGCGGCGGTAGTGGCATGGCTCCGTCTCCATGTCACCATGTGCATGGTTACAACCACACAGAGGTGGCTGTATACCGCCACACTGGCCACACACACACGCACAATGCCCATCTGGCCGAATACCACGCACGCATTATACGGAGTACTCCTATGTAATTGTCTTGTTAGCTCCGCTCCAATCACCACCATCCGATGGAGTTGGCCACGCAGGCCCTAGCCCTGCTTCCCATGTCTTGGCTTTGCGTTCGCTTCACATGGCGTGCAAGTGCAACATGCATGCACACGCTAAGCTAGCTGATGAGCCACGCAGTACAGCAGCCACACCCCTGCAAATTAATTTCGCCAGGCGCGCGCTTGCTTTGCAGTTGTTGCATCATTGCATGACGATGGGATTGGTTGTGGTGGACCGGGCGGGCGGCCCGCGCGCCCACGAGATGACGAGACGTACCACGACGAGCGCATGCATATGCATCGATCCGGCTCCTCCCCACCCTGCGCATGCACGCACGCCACGCCTGTGCTCCGGCCGGCGCCGGCAGTCCGGCCCCTTCCCTGCCTGGCCCTGGCGCGCGCATGCATGTGGCGTACCCGCCCGCCGGTGGCCGTGCATTCCCGCATGCATGCTACCGCAGAGCTTGCCCCCGCACCCAGCACCGAGCGAGCGCTGAAGCCCACGGTGGCAGCAGCAGCTTGCGCATGTGGCCTGTCGACCCGGCGTCTCGTTGGATTGGATGGATCCATCGGCTTTGGTTCTTTCTCCCGCTGTGGAGTCTCGTGCGCGCGGGCCGCGGGGCGGAGGAGAGGAGCCCTGGACCACCAATAATGGACGGATCGGAGCGAGGGCGAGACGACGGAGGCAGAGGCAGTGCTGCGACTTTGCACGGCGTCGGCACATGTGTGTACGTTGCGGCTGGCGCCCCACGATCCGGTCCGGTATTGGGAGCGCGCTTTTGTTGGGGCCCGGCCGGCCGGCCGGCGTACGGCGGTAGCTGCTGCTTGTCGTGGTCGTACCTGCTAGAATTTGCTGGGAGGAAGCAAGCAAGAGAGGAGAGGAATTCATGGCTCGTCGGAGATCGAACTGCATTTGCAAGCTGGGTCGGGCTCGGATCCTACCTAGGCCGCCCTCCTAGGTAGTAGCACAACACAACCGGCCAGGAAGCCCAACTAAAGTCAGTCCCGCATGACTGCAAATTTCATTGCTATTTCTGCCATAACTACTGTACTGATCGAAGATTACCGCACGTTCCCTACTCAATGTAGCCTCTTTTGATTTCCCTGCTGTTTAATTCATTTTCTCGTGTCACTTTTGATAAGTTGTCGTAAGCCAAACTATATAATCGTATACAATACAGAAACTGAACAATCAGGACAAGGCAAGAAAAACAGAAAGCATCAAGGTCACAATCCGGCAGCCTCAATCGACATACCACTCCCTGCTCTGTTCTCGCCGGAGAGACGTACGTACGTACGTACAGTACAGACACCACACACCATGGAGGAGCAGATTCCCTTTCCCGAACAGTGGCCTTTACACATGAAAGTTTGCCTGCACTGCGCGCACGCGACGCCTTCACTTTGCAATGGTGTGCGTGCCGATGGCGACTGTCGATGGCTCGCTCGGCCGGCCTCTCTCAGCAGGTAAAACTAAAGCGATCGAGCGGCCGGCCAGCCGCACAAAAGAGGCCACCCACAACCCCACACACGCCCGCACGCACTGACGCACTAGCTGCCATCGAGCTGATCGATCGATCGAGACATGCACGACACTCTGGAGCAGGAGCCTGGAGGCCATGCATGCTCCTGCATCCTGTCGACGTGTATAGTCCCCTCCCCGTGCACATCCACATCCATATCCACGGATTTCTGGCACGACTGCCCACTGCCCAGGACGAGTAAAGAACAGCGTGCCCAGGAAGTGTATTATATTGTTTCCTGATCGAAAACGAGCGAAACCATGTGTACAGTCGGGAGGTGTCGACATCGGAGAGGACACGGTTACTCTGTTTCACTAGATTCCTTGTCATTTTTCAGGTGGAGTAGTGCCGAGATTGATGCGTTATGGGACTGGCGTCAAACACGATGAACTAGTTGTGTGTGAGGATCGCTCACTCCCTCATTCACCAGAATAATCCCTAGCTACTGGGTAGCTTCGCCACTGTGCACATGGACTGGGGACTGGCCAGGACCATGTGTTCCGTCACTCGATCATTCTCTCGTGTGCTGTTACGGTGCTCTTTTGATCGTACGAAAAGCGATCTTCATCCCATTTCTTACTATATTGTTGTACGCGGTAAGAACGCAAGATCTGAAGAGATTATTACAAGGAGATGTGCTTTCATGTATGCAACCACTGTAAAGAGGAAGAATGCACCGGACTAGTGCTTGACACCCAGAAAGAAGAATTTGGCCTAGCTGCGGTGTATGAGAATTTACACTAGGGCCGGCCAATATTCTGGACTACTAACACCGGATCACATGCTAATGAACTACTGTAATTTAGCTGAAAAAACAAAAGGATTAGTGTTTCTTTTTTGTCACACCTACTGGCCGAGTCTAATATCCACCATTGCCTAGCTACCGAGAGACCAGTGTTGCATGTCCACCACAGTGTCACAGCGGCTCCCACCGAAGCTACCACCAAACTATCCACCTTATTTTTGATAGACCGCTAGAAGTTTTTGGGCTATTAAAACAACGACAACAGGCCTTTCTCCCCTCTTCTTGTAGATTTCCGACAATAACACCTCACTTTTGGGAGCTCTCATGGCTAGATCAACCAACTCCGTTGTTGAATCTGGCATCTTGATTGAGGACCTACGCCCTTTCATGGAGGACTTTTTATCCTCCCCTTTATGGGGTTAATGTCACCTTTGTCTTTTACATTGCCAAGGCCGAGCTCCACACATCACCGCATCAGGATGGTTTGATCCATGACTAGACCTTGAACCCACTTCTTAATCAAGTTTGATTGATCTCTAGAAGCCTCTCCATGAACCTAGTTGGAGTAAGGTAATTTCCACTATGCCAAAATAACATCACTCCAGTCTCCATATATGAATACGCCTTTGAGATTTATTCATTAGAATAAATAATTTAAAATTTTCAATTGGGCCAAGCCCATTTATATTCCAACAGGGCATAGGCGCATATAGCCCAACAAGTACCTTGCAAAGGTAACGGGGATTCGTTGACCTGTATTTTGAAGAAAATGTGCCTAATTAACGGGTGGCTCAAAAGCTTATCTGACCCCTTCGTCGGAGCTGACCTGCAGTTTTCAACTGATCAGTATACTCAAATATAGGAGTAGACAACTACCACCCTTTAACTAAGCTCACCTCATACTCATGCATGACAAACCTGTCAACCACACGGGTCCACAAGTCTTCAACAAACTAATGTCCAACAACCTAGAGGTGCAGTATATACAGCATACTTGATACATTCACAGTGAAAGCTGCTTAGGCCTGGCCCATCAAAGCATGCATAAATTGACCTTTCAGCAAGGGCTCTTATATTATATTGCTGCTTATATTAGAGAGGATTGTTCTAGTTCGATGACACCCAATAATTTGATTGAAGGCTAATGATTGTTAGGCCGGCCTAATGCTCCTCTGTCTCCTCCCTTAAACAACACAATGTGCTGGAGAACACGATACGTGCGGGCCACTCCAACAGTCACGCTTTGCGTTACGGTTCGCAGCTAGCCCTAGCTAGCCATGGATGTATATATGCAAGCACGTGGGGACATGATCAAAAGCTACAATTGTTTGTTTGATTCCCCCCTAACTGAACTCCGATTAAACTATACATATTCGAGAGGGAGAGAAGATGAACCCCAATGCACACATCCCTTATCCTAGCATCGATCGATTGGTGAGAATCTAGGTACTTATATATATGCACATATCTTCTGTGTATTTTTGTTTGCACAGCCACACAGGCATTTAGACAAGCTTGCACGCGCGTGTACAGGCGCCATTGGCCGAGCATATATAATGATAGCCACTTGATCACGGTTTCTTCCAGGGAAACATATACACAGGCTGTATGCATCTCTCTCTCTCTCTATATATCTCCAAGGCTGCTATAATTAACACATTGAGAGTAACATGCAATCCGCATTTGTGTGTTTTTTTTTTTTAGATTACACAAGACAACGCAGACGCTCAACACGTCACGCACACTCACCCCTATGAACACACGTCGCAAACCCTCTTTCGCTATGAGCACCTTCGAAGGACTGAGCCGGCAAATCTTGAAGTTCGAAGTCACCACCGGCGCCTCGCTATCGGCCGGGGGCGTCGCCTACCACTTAATGCACAAATGGAAAATCCTGAAAATAAATCAAGGATAAAGTGTCGCACCCGGGATTTGAACCACGGGTGGGAGCCCCCAACCAATGGACTTTGCCATTGCACCGTGAGCCCCTTGTGCAATATCTCATTAGAAAAGACGTAGTTAAAATTTGGTCGCATTATGCAGTTTATATATATTATGTATAGCCCTTTGGCGCTGAAATCCTTCGCGTCATCCTGCCATATCAATGTAAAAGTCCTGCCCTGCAAATTTGTAAGTTGAAACTTCGGAGATGGATCAGTGTAGCAGCATGACATCTACTATTTGTGAACACAGCTTCGTTTTGGTGAAAACCCCTCATAAGATACAATCAGTAAATTAAAGTGATCGAGAAATAACGTTAATCATCAGCGTCCTTAATTTAGAGCTTGACAGATGGTTAGCACGAACGTGTCATCGATGTACCCAATAATGCGCGGCCAAATTAAGTTCGCCGGCTAACCAACCACGTACACATCTCTCGATCTGTTCAAGCTAGCTGAAAATGCACTACACTACACATGCGCATTGAGCTGGAATGACGGTGCAAGGGCTGATTAATATTAGTATTGATTAGCTAGGAGTCTCTCCCAAGCCTTCCTAGCGTGCTAAAATTATAAATGCAGTTTGCTGATGGGTACGGGCAACGGAAAGCTGCAGATGAGAGAATAATCCAGGGTGTTGCAGTTGCAGGTGACAAAAGGGCACGGAAGCTATAGGCCGGCCGGCAAGCAAAATGCAAGCGACATCTCATAGCAAGCATGCATGCACGCCTCCATGCAACGCACACACAGAGAGAAAGAAGGGATCGGCCGATATAATAGCGACGGGTGCATCTGTTGCAGCTGGCGTTCCGGTTTGTTGGATGGCAATGGTAGCATCGTGCATGTGGTTGCATGTGCTCGCTCCCAGCTGCAACGACGCGCCAGCGCCATACAGACCACGCACCCATGCTCGCACGCCCGCTCTACCCATTCATCGCTCTAGCTACTACTAGCCTGATTGATCTATCAATCCTAGCCACCAAAAGCGCATACATCGTTCAGCTAGAGCCGATAGACGCGCGTGACGCACTGACGCCTACTACCAACATGGCAACATGCATGTTCGATCAGATCATGTCGATCGATGCTTGGTTGATCGGCATATGCATGCATGACGAAGCAAGGCCTTCCGCGAAGCCGCGCGAGCGCCGGCGGCTGTGCGTCGTCGGCGGCTGGCGGGCGCGCGGCAATATAGAATCACCGCGCTGCGTTTGCATCCCCGGACGTGTCCCGCCAACTGCAGCAACGGTGGCATTAGAATAAGCCGCGCGCGCACCCTTTTTGTGGGTGGTTCGCGGTGACGGTTCGGACATGCGCATCTGGACTGGAAGCCGGCCGGCACACATGATTGGGTGTAGTTGTGCGCGCCCGCCCATGTTCTCGCGATCATATCTCCCTATCCAATCCATCCATGGTGTAAACAACAAAGATTGCGGCTATATATGCGTGTGCACTCATTGCCTTTGCCCGGCCGGTGACGTGCCTTATTAGCTTGCTTTGTTCCGCTCGTCCAAGACGAAGCTGCAGAGCACTCCCTCCCTAGTCCCTCCTCCTCGATCGATCGGCTCATCCTCAGCTCCGATCCCTTCTGCCGGCTGCCGGCGGCGGCGAAGGCACAGGTGCTGGACGATCGACGATGAGAGGAGGAGATAGCAGGAGCAAGGCGACACGACCGCTGGCGATTAGCGAGAGGGATATGGTGGAGGATTCTAGACTGGTGAAGCAGGTGAGGGAGCTACGGAGGCTGGTGCCGGTCTGCCGCGAGCCATGCGGGCTCGGCGAGCTGTTCCAGGACACGGCGACGTACATCGAGGACTTGCAGGTGCAGGTCAAGGTGATGCGGATGCTGCTCGACAAGCTCTCCGATGAGTGACCAAATTCTCGGCGCTCTCGTACGTGCGCTCATACAAGAGAGGAAGTTGTCAGCTCTGCGATTATATATGTGTGTCCATGATTTAGGATGATTTGTTCATCGACAGGAACATACAAGTATATACAATACAATTTATTTATTCATACGAACTGTTTCACTTATCGATTCTTGATTTAAATTATGTTCATTCAAGATTTATCAATGGAATATGTTATTTGATTTATTCGTACCTGTATTCCTACAATATATGCCGTGTATTTTTTTATACCCATACCCATCAGTTGCCCTCCTTTACATAGCACCATGTGCTTATTATTAGAGGCTGTCTAATGGGAACATGTGTGATTTAAGCAGATCCAACACACGTGCAATTTGGAGGACAAAATCACATTAATAAAAAGGGCAAACAGAATTCATGTATTTTTGTAAGGTCCTGTCACATGAATTTTGATTGACTGCAGTTCTCAAAAACGTGTGACAGGAAGCCAAAAATTACATGAAAAAAAGCAAAGCAAAAAACATGTATTTTGGTAGCACCTGTCACATGAATTCAAAAATCAACCAGAGCGGGGTCTATTTCAAGATAATCAACCACTTGACAGAACTGCAGTCAATTTGAGCGTGTGACAGGTGAAGAAAAAGCAGAGTATCAGACTATCAGCAAGAGAGAGTAAACAGGCAAATAGTATGACTGTCAGACACTTGTGTGACTGTCATAGCTGTTAAACTTGTAACGAAACTACAGTTCATTTGCATCATTCAAACAGTCAGACTACAATTCCAACTGCAAAAAGAAAACTGAGCCACTGCACAAACCACAGCTGGGTGTATTAAACTTTCTTTGGTGTTGTGTACTCGGTACAGGATATACACAGAAGAATACTAAGACCAAATAAATGTTATATGTTGGTCATGACTACATTTCAAGGGACTCAAAAGTTGAACAAATAAAGTGATGATAGGCATAGCAAAATCAACTAGTGATCCTAATAGAAATAGCAGAGTCAAATACAGACCAGAAGATACATAGATTCAGAGAGCTCCAAGAGGAATATTGTCATGACTGACAAACCTGCTCTTCCTGCTCCTTGGACAGGATGTAGTTGTCAGACCTCCAGGTTGACAATGCAATCAAGCAACTTCTTGAGATCAAAACCTGATGTCATTCACCTCAGAATTACAGTTGATGAAAAAAAAGAAAAAAAAAAAGACATAATACTCATGGATACCAACTATAGTGACTCCAATGGGGAATGGTGCATTAACAGTTGGTAAGCTTGATGTAATGGTCAAGTACACAATAAAGAGCAAATGGTTCAAGGATGACATGATGAAGAAACTATATGGATCCAACAATTCCCATCAGGATCAGTTAATCACCAATGAAATTACATCACTATGTAAATGGTATAAACATAATCGAGGTGGGCATCAGCATTTCAATCAAGCAAAAGTGGGATGACATACCAATGAAATCAATTAAAATTACAAAATAGATAAAAAGTATTGCATCTAATGACTTAGTACAAGGTAATGTTTTCCTCATCATTATGTATATCTGATGGTCACAATTGAGAAGCAATGAACAGAAATTACATCACTGCTTTGCATAACAAAAAAAGGAAGCCGGAAACCATGAGGAAAAAAGTCTAAATTCGTTTTGCAAACAGTTGCACTCCAAGTGCCAAACATTGCCCTCGCCATGGGCAAAAAAAGCAAGTCAAGAGAGGCTCATGGACAAACCTCAGGGAACCATAGAGAAATCACCAGAGTCACCTCCGACGGGCCACAGCAGGACTCACCAGAGTCAACTCATGGACAAACCTCAGCTGAAAACGCCAAAAATGAAAGCAGTAATTCAAAAAACCAAAAAATCTTTAAAAAACATAAACATATAATATCATGTCAGAAATGGCAAACTGACCATCTCCCAAAAACAAACTTGATGAAACTGTACAAACCTCATCCATTCCCTCCCAATTGACAGAGATACCTCTTGTGCCCCCACTTCCTTGAGGTGCCAGTGCCAGTGCTGCTGGCATGTGAGAAGTCCAGGTAATACAGCATGATGGAGATCTAGCAAGTGCTTAGATGGCAGCGAGAACAGAGTCTCCTCAGCTGGATGGTCCTGCTCCTGCAAAAAGAAATAAAAAGTACACAACAGCTCGCAAAAATTCATCCCCTGAACCCGATACACGAGGGCATACTACAGGGGCAAGTTCATGAGTGCAAAAAAATCCATATCTGAACAATTGCTAAGTGGTAATAGAAGTGACACATTTTGTAATAGATAAACTTGAACTAAAAGTCCTAGGAAAAGGAAGCAGAACAAGCAGCATCATAATTCAGGACAGACAAAACATTATTGAGATCGTTTAGACAAGTCAGTCATGTAGACAGAACTTTCTTGAAATTAATTCTGAAAAAATTGGGCCCATTCAACCAAAAACGATGGTTGTAGTGCCATCTGAAAACAAGTTCACTTGAGCACCAAACAAACCAAGCAGCTACATATAGCACATATTCCACTCAAATATTGGGCAGCCCCTTTCTTCATTCAACTCGATGCTTGATGCCTACTGCATGAAAGCCCAAAGCACACAAAAGCAGATCAGCTGCTAGATACTGCACTGCAGAAATGTGTTGTGCCCAATGGTTCCACCTACAAGCTGCTCTACAAGGTACTTCTGATAAGCTAGAGGGAAGCGTTTGGCAACAGAAGATAGAAAAGATTACAGAGGTCAAAAATGCTGAATATTGGTGCAAATCTAGTAGATCCAATGGCTAAACCTAGGGGTCAAAAAAAGATGCAAACAGGTGGGAGAAAAAGCTCAGCAGCTCTCATCTCACAAAAAAATCGTCCTGATGTCCATGATCTAAGAATTAAGACTTGCTGAAAACTAGGAAAAAAATGTAGAGCACTCATGGATACTAACCAAATTGACTCCAAAGGGGCCATCATGCATTCCCAGTTGACAGCATCAAAGATATTGGTCCATACAAAGTAAACAGTGACAAGCAAAAAAAAAAGCTTGACAGATGTCATCATGAAGAACCTATATGGATCGAACAATGAAAGACATCAGGGCCAGTTAAGCACAAAGAAAACCTGCGGCACATTAAAACCTACTATTTCTAACATCTAGAAAAAATACCTTTTCTAGATAAAACCTACCATTTCTTATGTGCAAAGCAGGAAAAGCTTTTCTAGCAGCTAAAAATAGACCTAGCAGGAAAAATAACAGGAGCTCTCATCTCACAACATCGTCCTGATGTCATTGACCTAACAATTAAGACTTGCTCAAAACTAGGAAAAAAAAATGCAGAGCACTCATGAATACTAACCACCCTCTCAAAGCCCCAAACCACCCTACCAAAGCCCAAAGCCCCAAACCACCCTCCTAAAACCCCAAACCACCCTCTCAACCCTACCAAAGCCCAAAGCCCCAAACCACCCTCCCAAAGCCCAAAGCTCAAAGCCCAAAGCACCAAACCACCCTCCTAAAGACCCAAACCACCCTCACAAAGCCTAAAGCCCCAAACCACCCTCCCAAAGCCCAAAGCCCAAAGCCCCAAACCACCCTACCAAAGCCCAAATAATGCTATATGTTGAACAAAATGGCAAATCCCCAAACCACCTAGCAAAGCCCAACCCCCGCCACCAAACACCAAAAAGACCAACCCCCCCAACACACACACACCAAATACCCAAAGCCCAAACCCCCTCCCAAAGAACAAAATGCCAAAGACCAAACCCCCGCCAACCAAATACCCAAAGACCAAACCACCTAGCAAAGCCCAAACCCCCTCACACAAAAATACCCAAAGCCCAAACCACCTAGCAAAGCCCAAACCCCCGCACACCAAATACCACCCTCCCAAAGCCCACATACCACCCTCTCAAAGCCCAAAGCCCAAAGCCCCAAAACACCCTCCCAAAGCCCAAATCCCCAAACCATCCTCCCAAAGTCCCAAGACCCAAACCACCCTCCCAAATCCCAAAGCCCCAAACCAACCTAACAAAGCCCAAAGCCCCAAACCACCCTCCCAAAGCCCGAAGACCAAAACCACCACCCTCCCAAAGCCCAAAGCCCCAAAACAACCTCCTAAACCCCCCACCCTCCCAAAGCCAACAAACCAACCTCTCAAATCCCAAAGCCCAAAAAAAAAGTCAGCCCAAAGCCCAAAAACACCAAGCAAAGCCCACACAGTCCCAAACAAACAACCCAAAGCCCAAAGCCCCAAAACAACATCCCATATATGAACTTAAAGGCAAAATCAAAAGCATCAATCAACTTGTCATCTCATCTGCTGGTCCTTCTATCATTGAACTAAGAAATGGTTCACCATGCTGCAGCATGATCAGCAGCCTACAAACACAGTAAGGAAAAATCAATTAGGAAAGAAAAAGAATATCTGTTTTTTAAGCAATCAGGGAAAAAACCTGATAGCAACCCTCATCCTTTTCCGGGCTTGGGACCGGCTATGTTGAAAAACTAAAGCGGAATAAGTCTTCCAATCAACATAGGCGGATTTAAAAAACTTTGATACAAAACAGAGTGGGGGAGGGAGGAGAGAACGAGAGATAACAGATAGAATGAGAACAGAAAAGAGGGATGGGCAAAATATAAAAGAAGACGAGGAGAAAGTGAAAGTGAATCGACATGCACAAAAAGAGGTGGAAAATTAAAAAAGAATGACAGGATAACAGAGAGAAGAAAGCAAAAACTAGGAAAATGGGTGTGGGAAGGGGGGGGAGTTGGAAGCACAGGTCAGCCAGAACAGGGAGAGTTTTATAGGAGGCAAAAGCAATGGGTGGGGAGTAAAAAAGAAGAGCTAAATGCAGTGAGAACCGTCCAAATCTCCAGAACAAAGTCAAAACGGGCCCAGCATATTATTGGGATACAATAAAATTGGGCCCATTCAAATAGAGAAAAAAACAATACAACAGTATTTGGGCCCTGTATCAAAAAAGGCCTCAGCCCAATGGCAATACGTTGCAAAAGGATTAAAAAAAAGATAAAAAGGAGGAGGGGTTAAAATGAAAAAAAGGCAAACTTGCAGACCAAGAAGCTAGCAGAAAACGAATCTGAGCAAAGAGAGAGGGAGAGGGAGGGTCGAGGGATTAAGACACTTGCCTTTGGCTCGAAACAACACCAGGCACGCAACATCAGACGAGGGGAAGAAATCCGTCGACAAAAAAGGGGAAAAATTCCCAGGACAAGGAGGATGCAGCCACCAGATGACACCCAAGATCCTCCTCTGCATCCAATTCAAGATCCTCCTCTGCATCCAATTCAAGATCCTCCTCTGCATCCAATACAAGATGAAACAGAGGTAAGAAACACAAAAACCATAACCTCTCAAGATACATACCTAATTAGTAAAGAAAATATTGCAGAGAGGGAAGCAGAAGCAGGAAGCATTTGGACACCAGGGACCTCCTTTTCGTCAAGATCAACACAAAACAAATGCAGGATGTGGACAACAGGGTCATACCTTGCACGAATATCAAGAAATTGCACAGGTAAGACAATGACTTTTCAGAAAAAAAAAAACACACTGTAAAACCACATACATAGGTGGTATAACGTGCAACTCACAACTTTTAATACAAAAACAAATATAAAACAGATATCCCCTGTTTTTATTATATCGCTATGCCCATCTACAGGTTCCAGGATCATGGCTTCCTCAAACAACAGGCCGAGTTCCAATTAAAGATGAAGCATAGGTAAGAAACACAAAAACATAACAATCTCTCTAGATTAATACATATTGTGTAGACAAATGCATGTATTAACTAATAGCTGAAGAAAAAAATATTATAGAGAGGAAAGCAGAAGCAGACAACATATGGGCAACAGGGGCCTGCTTTGCCTCAAGATCAACACAGAACACAGGAAGGGTGTGGGCACCAATATCAACAAAGAACACAAGTAAGACAATGGTTTTCAGACAATGGGTTTAATGTGCAACTAATAACATGTACTAAAAAATAAAACATAAAAATTCCCCTTGTTTTATTGCATCATTACACCATAAGCATTTTAAGAAATGATTACAGGCAACAGGGTCATGGCTACCTGAAACAACAAGCCTATTTCCATGGATCAGGGACCAAGAGATTGCCACACCAATCAATCAAACGATGACATTCCAGGTGACAAATGTTTATAAACATAAACATAAGCATTGATCAATAGGGGTGCAAAAAGGTCACAGGAATCACATATTCTAATAATCTGAAAATATTGCAGGGTCCAATGACAGCACTACTGATGCAGCAAACATGGTCTTCCTCTCAAGAAGAACAGGTTATGAGACACACATTCCAGGTGAGAAAAAATGACATCACAAAAATGAATTTAAAAAGGATAATATAGGTAAAAAAATATAAAATGCTTAAAAGATAATCTTGAGACTAACCTGTAAAAGAAATGATAAATGCAGGATGGCTGGGATCATGAGTGGCTACAAATGAACAACGGATCAGAACAGCCGCTGCATCAGAGAGAAGGATATGCAAATGAATTCAACAACGACACAGATATAAGTGTTGCAGGTGAATACATTGTAAGTGTTTTAATAAACACAAAAATAGAAAAATGAATTTGAATTTAATTTATTAATTTAATAGCTGATTAAACAGGATCAGCATGACAGCTACTTGACATATGAAGATGATGGACTGGATGAACAACAAAATATAACAGATATATTTCAGACAATGCAAGTAGAAGAGGTGAACACAGATTCATTTAAGATCACAATACAGATGACTCGAGAAAGGAAAAAAAAAGATTATTTTACTAACCTAAAATTGGTTATGCAGGTTGTGTGCAGGCCTGGCAAGACAACAAACGGCAGCGCAGAAGCAGTACCTGGATCATCAACAAAACAGCAGTATACATCATCAGACTATTCAACTGGGGAGCAATCAGATCAACAGATTAGAGAACATGAAGGAGTTCATGAAATGGAGGAGATAACAGAAGGAGATATTGAAGAATTCTTGGAAAGTGAACAACAAGCTGCAAAAGAAGGGAACAATGCTCCAATTGATAGCAAGTACACTCCAGAGCTTCATATGTCATTTGAGTCATTTGAGGCTGCACAAAAGTTCTTTGAACTATACGCTTACATGGCAGGCTTCGAGGTCAGTACCACCCATTCACATAGAACCACAAGCAAAAAAAGAACAGGGAGATTTACAAGAGGGAGATGAGGTGCCATAGATATGGGAAAGGACCACCAGAGAAGACGGTTCAGCAAGAAGAAGTGGCTGCAATAGCACATCAAAAAAAAGGCAAAGGCGGAAAGAGGAAAACTAATACACAAATTAAGTCAGACTGCCCAGTGTTGATGGAAGTAAAAGAACAACAAGATAAGAGATGGTATGTGGTAAGACTGGAGCTAGATCACAATCATGACCTCAGTTCAGGAGATAGCAAACAGTTATTCAAAGGCAGAAAATACATGAGCGAAATGGAAAAGCTAATGATACGAACACTGAATGATAGCAATATACCAACAAGAAAGATGATCGCAATACTGTCATACCTAAGAGGACATGTCACAGCACTGCCATATAAAACAAAGGATGTTCAGAATGAGAGAACAAAAATCAATATGGAGGTCACAGGAAACGACATGAATAAGGTGTTGCGCTATTTCAGAGAGAGGAAAGCAGAAGATCCATCTTTCTTCTACAAGTTCGAACTTGATGAACATAACAAAGTGAAGAACACGTATTGGAGGGAGGGGGTATCACTGAAGTGGTATGCAGAATATGGGGACTGTGTGAGTTTTGATGCTACATACATGACAAACAGGTATAATCTACCATGCACACCTATAGTTGGGATCTCAGGACATTCACATACACTCATATTTGGATGCGCATTCATGTCTGATGAAACAACAGAAACATTCAAATGGGTGCTTGAAGTATTCCTAGAGTCAATGGGAGGAAAGCATCCCAAGACCATAATTACAGACCAAGATCTTACAATGAGAGCAGCCATTGCAACTGTCATGCCAAATACAGTACACAGGAACTGTTTTTTTCACATAAAGTCCAAATGCTACGGCAAAAATGCAAGAGTCTTTGCAAAAAATGCAGGAATGGCAAAAAAATTTGAGGATATAGTGGATTACTCAGTCACAGTGGAGGAGTTTGAGGATCGATGGCAAAAAATGATTGCAGAGTTCAAGGTCGAAGAGAACAGATACTTAACATACATGTGGGAAAACAGGAAAAATTTCATACCTGTGTATTTCAAGACCAACTTCTATCCGTTCCTCCAAAGCACAGCAAGGAGTGAGCAGACGAACTCAAGAGTGAAAGACAATATCGGACCTACATATAGCATAATGAGCTTCATCAAAGAATACCAAAGGATAATTGACAGAATAGGGATTATGGAAGCGACTGAGGATAATCACAGCAAGCAAAAGAGGCCAAAGGAATTACAGACTGGATACAAAATAGAGTTACAGGCTGCTCAACTTTATAATAGGAACATATTTCTCAAATTTCAGTTCCAACTGCAGTTGACAGAGAGGTTAAAATACAAAGGAAGGGGAGACGGCGAATCATTTGAGGTCTGGTTCAAGTCAAACAGGGTCCAGGAACAGGAAAACACTAGGAAATACATAGTCATGGCCAATCTAACCAAAGGCATAGAGGAATTTCATTGCATCTGTGAAAAATTTAGCAAGGACGGGATCCTTTGTTGTCACATCCTGAAAGTTATAAAAGAAGAAGAGGTTGACAAGATACCTGAGAAATACTTCATACATAGGTGGAGAAAGAAGGAGTCGAAGATGACAGGAGATCAACCGGAAGATGCACCTGAAACACATAAACTACTCAGATTCAATCATTTGTCAAGAAGAGCAGCACAGCTAACGTCGAAAGGGGCAAAGAGTGAAGAATGGATGGATTACCTTGATGAGGAATTCGACAGGATTGAAACAGACATGGGGAAAATAGAAAAGGCAATTGAAGACAGTCAATACGAGGCCATAATTAATGAAGACCAGAATACTGACAACAACCAGCCAGCTACGTCAGAAGCACAAGATGAATACACAAATCTTCAGGATCCAGACAGGGTTAAAAACAAGGGGAGACCTAAGAAACCTACAAGACTAATGGCTATAATAGAAGAAATAAAAAGAAAGGAAGCAGAAGAAGAGGCCAAAAAAAAGAAAAGGCAAGCAAAGGCAAAACCCCCAGGCAAAGACAAGAACAAGAAGGCACCGAATACAAGTAAGATTTAAAACCCCCTAACTTTGACATACTACAGATATGAATAAATACTAAACTAACATATGTCTAATGCAGGTCCAGTGTCCAAGCTTAAAAAAGAAGCAAAAGAAAGCGGTTGAAGACAACGAAGATGAAGAATGATGAAAAGATCACGGAGGCAGCATAGAATCAGGGCTTTATTTAATTTCTGCAATATTAGAAATGTAATTCTCCAGAAAATTGTGATGTAATGGTGGTGGGAACAAATATTAATACACCACACAAATGTTTGTGAAACAAAACAAAAAAGTAGAGGTACTGGAACATACGTCCCCTCGTACAATTTTCATATATTTCCATTCCTAAACAAAAATGCAACAGGAAAAAGAAAAATGGCTACGCAGTGTAGGGGTTAAGCTTCACATCAAGAGAACCAGAGAGGCACCAGCGTCGTGGTTTCAGTCCTGAAAAAGGAAAAAAAAAGAGTGAGACAATAAAACTGACATATCAGTCTTATTACCCAAAAGAGAGGAAAAAAGTGATTACAGTGTAAACAAACCTCAAGTTTGTAATCAAAGACACGAGATTTCATTCCTTCGTTCTTGTAATGGAAGAAAAGTTCATTAGCGATCTTGATTCTAATAGACGGCATATCTTCACGAGAGAACAGATTAATGAAATCATCTGAATTAGAAGTCCAGTGTTCGAGGCACATCATAGCATAAAGGCCGGAATCATAACTGTACAGAAAAAAAATATAGATTCATTTAGAAACAAACAGAAAATCAAAAAGGACTAAAAAATGACGTTGATACAAGGCTCTATACTGCACAAGATAATATAGCTGATCATTTAGTAGTATCTATCAGTTCAGACATGTGTCATTTAGATTTATGATGAGACCTTCCATTTCCAAGTGGCCATTTTATTTGAAAACACACACAAATAACACATAGGGTTCAGTTCAGTCTGACAGACTCCTTAGAAAGATAATCCACTATATTGTAAAAATCAATATTGATACTGCAAAAGACAAAACAACCAAATATTGATGACTAATAGCTAGACACTAGGCGCTATCATGTAGTACAGAAAAAATCGATCATGTAGTTCACTTGGTTTATCCACCCCCAATTGTGTGGTATTCTTGTTGTGTTCAAAAGAATGAAGAAACTAAAACTGATACTGATCAGGATACTAGCACAGAGAAGCTACTCAAACTGATATTGATAAGGATAATAACAAAGAAGAAGCTTCTTATGTGTTGATACTGCAGAAGAAATACAAGCTAGTTGCAGCAGTTGTAATGTAGTTTTGCTAGATATCAATGTAATACCCGGTTTTAAGAACAAAACCAAGTATACACCATATGTGAGCCCTGGAAGTCAAATCTCACATATAGTCACAAGTAAAGGGTAGTATCAAGCCAACAATGCTTAAAATATAACGAACAAAATATAAAGAACATAACCTCAGCTAGCGTATTAGCGGAAAACACTCCGATCCTCGATGCGGACTCCACGAGGACCGACCGACCGGTTGATCACAAGCCTAAACTTCACCCGAGGTGTGGGGAATAGCAAGAGTGAGTCCATGTCGAACTCAACAAGAATGGCAAGGCAATATCTTACCCAAATACTATGATCACTATAACATAATAATGTAGAGCATAAACGATAAATTATGAACTGTTAAACAAACATAGGTCATCATCTTTAATGCAAAGGTTCCAAGGTCGCGCTCGTGACCGTGAGCACGGCTGATATACCGCTTTTACTCTGCGCAGAGGTGTACACTTTCACCGTGAGTCGTGATTTACCCTTTCGCCGGGGTGATCGGCCCCTTTAACCCTCTTCCTAGGACGGTCGGCGGGGTTCACTATGAAGCCTTTCATAGGTTTTTCTAACAAGTTAGGGCCGCTAGGTATCTTCCGTCGGTCCGGGTGATCAACCCGCAGAATCCTCCCCAGCAGCCCATGTGATACAACCCTACACCGGGATCCATAGTCCATTTTTACCCTAACGCCTTTCGGTAACCGCTAACAAGCTAGAAGAGGTCCTAGGTAATGAGCTAAAAACCAGCCATGTAGCCCTCACGCTTGTACCTGTTTTCCCCTGAGACTCTAATACGCACAAGTCCACATGTTGCTAATAGTCATGTTTAACGCTCATTGCATAAACATCATTGTCATATGATCATGGTTAAAAGCTAACATATCCCAAACAATACTTGCCTTAATATTGCTCCTTCTTCAAGTCCAAAACTCCAAGAGAATTCCTTCTTGATTGACAACTTCTCGATCACCACGTAAAGCTCACCGTCTCTACTTGGTTCCAAACATCGGCACACAAACCAAATTATACCAATCATGCATATCAAACAAAGCTACAATTAGAACAAGACACCAACAACAGATAAAAATAAGTTGAAAACTTTGTAAAATCTATCTACACGTAAATATGATCACGAAACGAAAAGCACTCTAACCGGATCTACGGTGATCAAGAGAGGTGACTGCCGAAAGATTTACTTTGAAAAGAAAACAAGAACCTTCATTTATTTAAAAAAAAATGATATGACATTATTGTATTCTAATAAAGCACTAAGCACATCGGACATGGTATATATGGAAAGAGCTTCGAATTAGATCAAGGATGATGCATGGATGAAGCACGCATGTCATCAGCATAAAAACTGATCAATGAAATAATGGGACATTGGACTAATCTGAACCATAGATTGAACAATGGATGGCTCATGATGGATGTGTATGGGTGTATTTCCATTGTATTACGGATTTATTTTTCTAAAGGGAAACAGCCATACATATGTGCGTGACGTGATGATGGCGTCACCAAGCTAACAAGCAAAGCTAGAAAGGCACGGCCAGCTGCTAGGGTCTGCTGCTTTGCTTGCTAATGATATACGTATATATGTACAGATCATGTATTTCAAGATTTATTTTTGTCAAGGAAAGCGGCAAGAAAACATGGGGTGATGTCATCAAGCTAATAGCATGCACCGTGCTGCCATTGTGCCATGCACGTACGGCGATGGAGCTTCACTCGATGGAGCTCGATGAAAACAAAGGTACAGATGCATGCCTCGGTTTGATCAGGAAGGAACACAAGAAAATAAAGGTGGATGAGGAGAGCTCACCTAGGGATTTTTGAACGACGACGGCAATGGCATGCGGTTCAATACGACATGAATTGCTGCCTTCCTGCATGCAAAGTTAAATGCATCGCGTAAGCAACAGAGGGCGACAGGTAGAGATGAAACCTATGGCTTCGTCACCTTGGTGTGAAGCTCGGCAACAGGTCTCGAACAATGGAGAGGCTCTCTGTGACAATCACATCTGCATCAGCGGCGGCGGCCATGAACGGCAGTGGCGGAGCTCGCCGGCGAACTTGGATAGGGCGCTAGGAACGGCGTGAAGACGACGGGCGGCTCCACGAGACGAACGGACTCCACTGTAAAGTATGGCGATTCGTGATGAGCAAAAACAGACAACAAGGAGAGATGAAACACCTTGTTCGAATTCATGACCTCGAGACAAAGCTCGGGGATGGACTTACAGAGGCGAAACGACGAGACCATAGCGGCGGCTTCGTCTAGGGTTTCCATCGGCGATTGCTCGAGCATAGGCGGCTGCTGCGAGCTAGGGTTAATTGCGAAGGACGATGGGGACGCGAGCACACGGTTTATATAGAGAGGAGAGCGTGAAGTTTGCCAATCGGGCGATAGCGATGCAGATTGCACCGAGTATACGTGGGTTCCTGGCCGGGTTTGTGTAGGCGTCCGGCTCGATGGATATAGGACGCGAGCACCGGCACAAGGAAGGAAGGGAGCCGGGGATTGGCAGGTGGCGTCGGGCTCGAGTCGGAGCAGAGTCCTACTCCAGGACGTCGCAAGGTACGGGGTGACGGTCACCACGTGGGGAAAGGAGGGTGCTCTCGCTGGTGGCTTGCTGGACCCGGGAGCTGCGGCCAAAAATGAGCAGGCCAAGGCAAAGAAGAAATACCACAAGGGCCAACAAAATGAGGATGGCCCGGCTTGCTTGGGCTGTTCTGTTAGGCCGAGAGAGGAGAGGGATAAATAGAAATAGTTTTCTTTTATTTCAAAGCTATTTCAAATCCCAATTTCAGAAACATTTGAAACTCAATTTGAAATGACTTTTCAAAGAATTTGAACTCCTTTTTAGCTTTTGGTCAAACCACTCACTCAATAAAACCAATGCAACGGCATGAATGCACCAACAATGTTGCTAAGACTTACGATAGTTTTTAATTTAATGAAAAATGTTCTTTTTCCTATATTTCATGAACACAAAAATTCACAATTGAATCAATTTAGCTCTATTTCCAAAAATGTAAAATTTAGGGTGTTACAATTCTACCCCCCTTAAGATAAATCTCGTCCCGAGATTCGGAAACTAATGATGACAGAGATAGACATACGCCGTCTTCGACTCTTCATTACTCCTCGAGTAGTTCCGTTTTCTCAATAATGTTGTTGCCTTACTTTTCTTCGCTAAGGACATTGGTAAAGACTTCTGCAACTTAAGATGGTAGCACCTTTTCCAAGTCATCACTCTTGATTAGCTCAATCCAAGTAGAACATCTCAAAGTCAAGACCAACTTAGTAGTCCTATGATAGAGTTCTTGCAATCCATATAGACATCACTCTTCTAATCCACACTATCTCCATCACCTTCTTCATACATTCACCTCTAGTCCCTATCATCAGATGGTCAACAATGGTAGCAACCAACAAGGGTAGGTGATCCTTCACTTGGGGTAAACCAATAGGCGACTCCACACCTTAAAGATAGACCGAGAAAACAAGCACGTGAGATTAAGGGACTACCCCCCTTAAGAAAAGTTTCACCAGGGGACAAGAAGGGATAGCTTAAGTGTACTCCTCTATGAGTCATCCATCCTAATGGCATTCTGACTTCCAAAATAAATTCACTTGTATATGCAAAAATAAGAAATCCGGAATTCCTCACGAGTAGAATAACAGCAATGCAGAAAAACATCAATAACTTCAGTTCTGATAATCCAATAAGGTCGTACTTTACACCGTTGGAAAGCTTATGAAATTCTCTACAACTCTCTTATGGGGCACTTCTCCAGATTCAGCACTTAAGTTGGTCGAAAACAGCACAAAACAGAATCTGTTCCAGATTTGGGACAGCGCAGTTGCATCATCTTGTGATTTTCATATCTCCAAACCAAACAAGATATGAAGATGATTCTTGTGCTCAAAGAAAGATATGGAAGTCCACTATTGTCCTGAATTTTCTCACGAGTTTTGGTTGCACAAGCACAGAGGTAAATGCTAAAGATGACAAGATGCTCCGAAAAGGCAGGATAGGGTAGGAACAAGAAAACCAACCCGACTATTTATTGCATTGGTCCTTATACCTTAATCCTATAAACTAAATGAAATTGTGGACAAGCCAACAATAACATTGCACTCAATACAAAGATCCAAATCAAGCACATGCATAATGACAAACCAACTTAACAATACATGCTCACACTTCAAACATTGACTTATACTAGCGATGCTATCGTTTTCTTCATATCAAGGACAAAAATCCTAAAGGGCAGGTTGAAGTTGATGAAAGGCCGTCGAACTTTGAATACAGTGAGATTTGAAATCTTTTCTTCTAGTAAAACAACAAAATCAAATCAAGTCCAAGGAGATAATAAGAAATTTAATAGCTCAAAGAAAGCTATTCAAGGAGGAGACAAATGGACAAGGATTGAGAAAGTCAATTCAAAGGACAAGGATGTAGAAAAATAATTTTAGAGCAAAATAAGCTTTACAAAACGACCAATGCTAACTAGGCTTAAGCGTCTACAGCAAGACCGAAGCCGATACCACTTGTAATACCCGGTTTTAAGAACAAAACCAAGTATACACCATATGTGAGCCCCGAAGTCAAACCTCACATATAGTCACAAGTAAAGGGTAGTATCAAGCCAACAATGCTTAAAATATAACGAACAAAATATAAAGAACATAACCTCGGCTAGCGGACAGCGGAAAACACTCCGATCCTCGATGCGGACTCCACGAGGACCGACCGACCGGGTTGATCACAAGCCTAAACTTCACCGAGGTGTGGGGGGAATAGCAAGAGTGAGTCCATGTCGAACTCAACAAGAATGGCAAGGCAATATCTTACCCAAATACTATGATCACTATAACATAATAATGTAGAGCATAAACGATAAATTATGAACCGTTAAACAAACATAGGTCATCATCTTTAATGCAAAGGTTCCAAGGCCGCTCGTGACCGAGCACGGGCCGATATACCGCTTTTACTCACAGCGAGGGTGTACACTTTCACCGTGAGTCGTGATTTACCCTTTCGCCCGGGTGATCGGCCCCTTAACCCTCTTCCTAGGACGGTCGGCGGGGTTCACTATGAAGCCTTTCATAGGTTTTTCTAACAAGTTAGGGCCGCTAGGTATCTTCCGTCGGTCCGGGTGATCAACCCGCAGAAATCCTCTGGCCTGCAGCAGCCCATGTGATACAACCCTACACCGGGATCCATAGTCCGCTTTTTACCCTAACGCCTTTCGGTAACCGCTAACAAGCTAGAAGAGGTCCTAGGTAACGAGCTAAAACCCGAGCCATGTAGCCCTCACAGTTGTCTTTGTTTTTCCCGGAGACTCTAATACGCACAAGTCCACATGTTGCTAATAGTCATGTTTAACGTTCATTGCATAAACATCATTGTCATATGATCATGGTTAAAAGCTAACATATCCCAAACAATACTTGCCTTAATATTGCTCCTTCTTCAAGTCCAAAACTCCAAGAGAATTCCTTCTTGATTGACAACTGATCACCACGTAAAGCTCACCGTCTCTACTTGGTTCCAAACATCAACACACAACCAAATTATACCAATCATGCATATCAAACAAAGCTACAATTAGAACAAAGACACCAACAGAGATAAAATAAGTTGAAAACTTTGTAAAATCTATCTACACGTAAATATGATCACGAAAACGAAAAGCACTCTAACCGGATCTACGGTGATCAAGAGAGGTGACTGCCGAAAGATTTACTTTGAAAAGAAAACAAGAACCTTCATTTATTTAAAAAAATGATATGACATTATTGTATTCTAATAAAGCACTAAGCACATCGGACATGGTATATATGGAAAGAGCTTCGGAATTAGATCAAGGATGATGCATGGATGAAGCACGCATGTCATCAGCATAAAAAACTGATCAATGAAATAATGGGACATTGGACTAATCTGAACCATAGATTGAACAATGGATGGCTCATGATGGATGTGTATGGGTGTATTTCCATTGTGTATTACGGATTTATTTTTCTAAAGGGAAACAGCCATACATATGTGCGTGACGTGATGATGGCGTCACCAAGCTAACAAGCAAAGCTAGAAAGGCACGGCCAGCTGCTAGGGTCTGCTGCTTTGCTTGCTAATGATATACGTATATATGTACAGATCATGTATTTCAAGATTTATTTTTGTCAAGGAAAGCGGCAAGAAAACATGGGGTGATGTCATCAAGCTAATAGCATGCACCGTGCTGCCATTGTGCCATGCACGTACGGCGATGGAGCTTCACTCGATGGAGCTCGATGAAAACAAAGGTACAGATGCATGCCTCGGTTTGATCAGGGAAGGAACACAAGAAAATAAAGGTGGATGAGGAGAGCTCACCTAGGGATTTTTGAACGACGACGGCAATGGCATGCGGTTCAATACGACATGAATTGCTGCCTTCCTGCATGCAAAGTTAAATGCATCGCGTAAGCAACAGAGGGCGACAGGTAGAGATGAAACCTATGGCTTCGTCACCTTGGTGTGAAGCTCGGCAACAGGTCTCGAACAATGGAGAGGCTCTCTGTGACAATCACATCTGCATCAGCGGCGGCGCCATGAACGGCAGTGGCGGAGCTCGCCGGCGAACTTGGATAGGGCGCTAGGAACGGCGTGAAGACGACGGGCGGCTCCACGAGACGAACGGACTCCACTGTAAAGTATGGCGATTCGTGATGAGCAAAAAAACAGACAACAAGGAGAGATGAAACACCTTGTTCGAATTCATGACCTCGAGACAAAGCTCGGGGATGGACTTACAGAGGCGAAACGACGAGACCATAGCGGCGGCTTCGTCTAGGGTTTCCATCGGCGATTGCTCGAGCATAGGCGGCTGCTGCGAGCTAGGGTTAATTGCGAAGGACGATGGGGACGCGAGCACACGGTTTATATAGAGAGGAGAGCGTGAAGTTTGCCAATCGGGCGATAGCGATGCAGATTGCACCGAGTATACGTGGGTTCCTGGCCGGGGTTTGTGTAGGCGTCCGGCTCGATGGATATAGGACGCGAGCACCGGCACAAGGAAGGAAGGGAGCCGGGGATTGGCAGGTGGCGTCGGGCTCGAGTCGGAGCAGAGTCCTACCCAGGACGTCGCAAGGTACGGGGTGACGGTCACCACGTGGGGAAAGGAGGGTGCTCTCGCTGGTGGCTTGCTGGACCCGGGAGCTGCGGCCAAAAATGAGCAGGCCAAGGCAAAGAAGAAATACCACAAGGGCCAACAAAATGAGGATGGCCCGGCTTGCTTGGGCTGTTCTGTTAGGCCGAGAGAGGAGAGGGATAAATAGAAATAGTTTTCTTTTATTTCAAAGCTATTTCAAATCCCAATTTCAGAAACATTTGAAACTCAATTTGAAATGACTTTTCAAAGAATTTGAACTCCTTTTTTAGCTTTTGGTCAAACCACTCACTCAATAAAACCAATGCAACGGCATGAATGCACCAACAATGTTGCTAAGACTTACGATAGTTTTTAATTTAATGAAAAATGTTCTTTTTCCTATATTTCATGAACACAAAAATTCACAATTGAATCAATTTAGCTCTATTTCCAAAAATGTAAAATTTAGGGTGTTACAATCAAGCACACACACACCTGTAGAATAGTATCCTGATCTTTTTTTTAGGATATAATAAACTCCCTACAGATGTGGTCCTAGCATGAATTATATCTTTTAGAAAAAGCACATCACATACTACTGGAGCTATGTCAATGGGAAAATAAAAAGGGGACACTTACAGATTATCCAAAAGCTGAACAGGAACATTAGGATATCTAATGCCATAAAATTTGAAATCCATTTCAACTTCAACTAATTTGTTCCAAAGATACTGGAAAGACTTGATCTGAAAAAAAATACATAGTGAGCATTCAATTTTTATATAGGAAAAAAACCATATATGCCAAAAATGAAAACAAAATCTGCAATAAAAAACTATCATACCAGCCTTTCTTCAATATCTTGGTGATACTTGGAATTCCTATCATATAGCGAATCGAGAAATATGAAGAGGCGGTCCTTAATGTCAACCACGAACACAAACCAGTGATTGTTGTGGAGAATGGGGAAAAAAAAAAAGTTGTGATCTCAGCAAATGCCTAGCCTTAGAAGTCCACGTGAATGCCCGTTTCAACAAGACTTCATTAACATGAGCATAATCCTTCAACAAGTTATCCTGGAAACAAAAAAGTTACTATATATAAAAAACAAACAAAGAGTCGTATAAGAAAAGGGACAGAAAAGGGAAAAAACTTACACCAATGTTTGAGAAAAAGTAATGCCTTTTTGACTGATCAGGATGACCATTAAACTTGGAAAACAAATTGTAGCAGAAACAAGACATAACGAAAGTGTTAACATAACCACGAGGCTTCAGAGATTCGCCAAGGGACCAAAAAGTGCATCGAACACCAGACATAGAGACTGCGTCTTCACTGCGAAAAAAGTTAAAATATAAAATCAACAGTGACATGTAGATAGAAAACCATAATGAAACTACTAAAGTAGAATGAGGACTAACCCCTGAAACTCAGAAGAAGCCAATTTGCACAGAATCCTGTAATTATCAAATTCAGATTTATTCACTTGATAGAACTTTGACTTAGGCAGCCCAGAATCCCCACGAGAAGAGTGCCCAGGGTTAACAATATGCCCAGATCCATGCGAGCGGGCACAGCCTTCAGGCTTATTGGCAAAAGATTGACTCACTTGAGCACGGCTGGAAAAACTGACATGACGATCTTTAATAGCAGAAGACCTAGAACAGCCACCAAATTTCATTTGCTCATTATAAATAGCATTACACCTCTCAGTCATTTTGGAAACAGGATGGCTAAAAGATTTCTCGCCAACAATTCTAACTTCTGGAGAGTGCTGCATTGAATGAACAAAAACAGTAAGCATGGTATACAAAACATGCCAGTTACTTTTGTTATATTGTTTGAAAAAAAAAATGGTATTCAAGAAATAAAGATACCTCAGAATTGTTTTTAGAAGAGCAAGGCATAGATGCAGCAAAGGAAGTGACCTTCGACCCACATCCAGGAACACGAGCAGATGGGGAAACATGGCTGAAATCTAAGGACTGCACAGGCAAAGCAATCTGGGAAAAAATGGGCATGCAATAAATATACAGAATAAACTAAAAGCAAGGAAACAATTTGAAAAAAATCAAAAAAAATGAAACTAACATGAGGATCATCTAAGCCTGACTTCTTTATGACACTAGCAGTCCTCTTTGATGAGCCATCACCCTGGAAAAAAAAAAGAATTAGAGAAAAGCAAATAAAAATTATCAAAACGATAAATTCATTATCGGTCCATTATAAAACTAAACTTCTTCAGGGAAAAAAAATAAAAACTAACCTTATGAGAGAAAAACCTTGTAAACCCAGGTACAGGAGAAGGGGATATAGAATCAGGAACATAAAGATTCAGTTTCTCAACATCAACAACTTCTAATACTGGAGAATTATCCACTCCCAATGATTTAGATTTCTTCAGACAAGATTTCCTCAAAGTTTTAGAATTCGAAATATCAATAAGAGGACTCCTGGAGTCAATCACAGACTTTGAAGAGCTGGGTAGACCATCTAGGGGAGTTTTGAAAAAAAAAAAGGATAACATTTTAAATGAAATCACAGCCAAAAAGTAAATTAAATAAAAAGAGAAATAAGAAGTAGAACATGAGAGTCAAGGAAAAGAAGAGTAAACAAAAATAATAAAAGAACTAACCAGCCATTTTCAACTTGGACCAACCATCCGAAGCATTGCATTTAGGAGACTGTGAAAAAAAAATATGAAAGCATTAACGAAAATTACATTGCAGAGAGAATGATTATGGAAAAAAGGTAAAATGAAAACACATACATGAGTAAGCTTTTGATGGAGTTTATACTGAGAAGGATGAATAAATTCTACATCCCGATTAAGCTTACCTAATAGAAAGGAGAAGTGCAATCAAAACAAAAATATATAGGGAAGCAAGAAAAAGAGGAAAATATGAGATTAAAAAGTGAAAATGCATACCATTTGATTTTCCAACAGGAGCAAAAGAATTAGCATTGGAGGGCCCAGAATGCATAGGATTATCATCAACAGTATTATGATCCATACAAACACCATCATGGACAGTAGGTGAAGACTCATGAGTACCATCACATGAACCAAAATCATCATCATTTTTCACAAAGTCAGAGAGCAACCTAATAACTTCCAAGACAAGAACTTGAGACATTTTAGAAACAGAGAACACATGTTTCCACAGCTTGATGAAGGTCAATCGCATTTCGTCAGGCAAGGCAGCAATTGAATTTACATCAAAGTTGACAGAAACACCACTATTTAGACAATGCTTCTCGATAAGCTTGCAAATAGCAGTTTTCAACTCCAGAGGTAGCTTACAACGAGCATAAGTTTCTAGGTTGGAAAAAAATCAGCATCAACAGTTTGGTGCATGAGTTGAGGGAGTAAGCTCATATCCTGAGAAAGGGAATAACAAAGGAACCAGCTAGTTAAAAAACTAATAAAATGTACGCAGACAATCACAGCATTGATTCAATAATCAGCTAGTGAGATCCAAACAAGAACATAACCTTAGCGTAGCAAGTCCTCGAATAATCCATGATTGGGTGGTATCCAAAACAGCCTTCCTGTTTCTTATCCATGTTTGAATACTGCTTGATCATATCTTTTTTTCCAAACAGAAATGCGCGGAATGGTAGAAGCAACTTGATGACAACCAAAATCGACATGATCAAGATATAGGACCTGGAAAATTAAAAAGATAGTATGAATTAATATAGTGAAAATGAAACAAGACAAATCATATTTAATCAAAATGATCCAGAACGAATAAAAAAAGAAAATAAAAAACGTACAGCAAGGAAATAAAGACATCCACCAAGAGTAGCTCTGTTGGCAGACTTGCAGTTCTTGAACTGATTGAATGATTTGATATACTCAAGTAACCAAGACAGAACATAATCACACCAATCATAAGACCATATCTTGTCAAGATCTTCAAATATACCCAAGAATTGTTGACTAGGCACAGATGAAGAATTAGGACACAGGAAACAGCTTATCACGACAACAATAAAGCGAGACGAAAATGTCATCAACAGACAATCCCTCCTTAGAAATAAGAGCATCATAAAAGAAGTTGATAGGAGGCACAGTATCCTTCCCAAATCTAGAGAGCGCGGCACGACTTCCCGGAAGAATAGTCGAAGGAAATGGAGAACCACCAAAGGGGAGATCCAGACCAGTGCCGCGAACTCTTTAGTTAGAGAGATAACCTTCCCATCAACAACAATATCTCCAGAGTTAGGGTTCACAAGTCGAGCAACCCAATGAGCGAATTTCCTTGGAACAGAACAATTATCAAAAAGAAGGAGAGAACCAAATCCATACTTCCGAATAACATCTTTGTGGGTCTCTGTTGACACTTGTTATCATATAAATTTATTAATCAAATAAACATGAGAAATGGGTATAAATCATAATAACAACCTAGAATAGGGGGTCACTAACATATTTCCATCGAGTTTTGGTAAAGTTGTGAATTGCGGGGACTAAACAGGAAAACACCGGAATTCGTGGAGTGCGACTACACGCAACGTAATGAAATCCAACTCGAGAGAAGACCCTAGAAGGCACCGGACTAATCCCGACGTAAACGAGACTTAACACCCAAGAAACCATCATCTAGAAGACTCCAGAAGACACGACGGATTACGGGCACCAGGATGGGCCAGCCCCTGGGCCGATCGGCCCAATAATGGGGCCGATCGGCCTCCCCCCTGTGCCACGTCAGCCCTGCCTCTGGAAGCTTCCTCAACCGACTTCAAGACTCAATCTAATCCACCCGTTTAATGTCGGTTTGATCCGAGGGTGTCGGTATGATCACGAGTTGTATCTAGGTCAAACCATGGCACCTCCTCCGGGCTATATAAGCGAGACCCCTAGACCCCCTTTCGGATCATCTAGTTCATAATCAAGTTCATCAACGGCGCTTCAAGATCCAAGTCATCAATCCCACGCTCTAGAAACACCGCTTTAGGAAGAGTAGCAATCAAGATTAGATCTAGTAGGAAGGGAGAAATCCGCTCACGATCGTCGGAGGCCGGCTCAAGATCGGGGCCTCGTTCTTGTAAGTTCTTCATTGTAAGTAGTCTTCAAGTTCCGGACACGTTCTTAATATGAATATCTTGATCATGTTTATATTCGAGATTATTTGTTCTAGTATTTACTTTGATTACATGTTTAGCATAGTTGAATTACTTTTATGTTCATGCATGGATTCGTATAGCGCTCATCCATCAATATTATGGGTGAGTGGTAGAGACGATGTAATCATGGTGATTAGATCTTATTTACTGCGTTTGCACCCTATGTGCCGGGGTCGTGTGGTAGATCGTGGTGGTGACAAACACCATTGAGTCCTTTGCAATCCATCCCCCGTATGTAGGCCTAGCGGATGATATTATTCGAGTTGTTCTAAGTTTCGGCCTTAGTCTTCACGGATTACGTCCTCATGTGTGGATTTAATTAGTCTTTCTTCGATGATTGTTAGATGTATTGCACTAATCGGGTAGATCCTAACTTATAGTTTAGAGTTACATATTGGAGTTTCTAATGCTAGCTAGCCTATGAATTGCTATCGTCCATTGTTTGACACTTTCCAAGATGCACACTGGATATGACTTGGTTGAATCTATTTATTAGAACTTTTATCATTATCTTTATTATGAACCTTGATCCCTGTTTTTAAGTAATTGATAAACTTAATACTTAAGCTTTGCATACGAGAGATGATTAATGTTTAGATACACACATGCATAGTTAATTCATGATAGTAGACTTCTTTCCCTGTGGTAGAATATAAATTCAATACACAGTTCTTACTCTGGTTAAAATGCTACAATGATATATTCATATCGTAAACTTGCGGATACCCGCTTATAATTGTTTATTTACTTATTAAGAAGTTATCAAGGCATAGTACGAATATGTTATTCTTTGCATATTAGTAGTTTAACTATAGGGATGACAACCTTTTCGGATATGCTATGAACTGCAATGAATTATTTCTTTTAGTTTTATCGAAGCAACATCGATATTCATTTTTGACGCCATTGCTAGTGATAGGTTTATATCTCTGTTTCTAGTTAGTGACGTTAGAAATACCAACAAGCATTTTTTGGCGCCGTTCTTTCTTGGAAAGAAAGTCTTTAGCCCAAGAAAATACAAATATAGGAATAACTTGCATGCATCTCTCTCACGCATTATAAAGTATTAAATTTATCACTAATTGCTTAAATAGGTTTACCCTTGTTATTATTCTTTCTATCTATTTCGGGGTAATGTATGAATAGGAATCTTCACGAAAACTTCGTTTCCGATCGAGAAAAACTCTTGAAGCGAGGCAAGATCCAAGTTGAAGTCTCGACCTAAGATCGTTTGCCTCGGAAGACTCCTCCACTTTGTGCGAAAGCTTAACACCCGTGTTCGAAGTCATGGCGAACAAGACCCTCCGCGAGTACTTTCACCGACTACGGCCAACATCCGCAGACCGGGCCGGCGGTCGAGGTGGGAGACAAAGCTTTTGAGCTCAAGCCTGCACTCATCAACATGGTACAAGCTAGCCAATTACGTGGAAAAGCCCATGAAGATGCCAATGCTCACCTACAAAACTTCCTAGAGATCTCGTGGCACCTTCACTATCAAAGATGTCTCAAGTGATGCAATCCTACTTAGCCTATTCCCATTCTCACTCTTGGGACGAGCGAAAGCGGTGGTTCTACGCCAACAAAGACAAACTCACTACTTGGACACTCGCTCTCTCTTGCCTTCCCGCAAAGTTCTTCCCTATAGGCAAAACCAACGCCTTACGGGGGAAAATCTCAAGTTTCCGGCAGCAAACACGACGAATCCGTTCGAGGCGTGGGAACGCTTCCAAGACTACATCACCGAATGCCCACACCATGGAATGGAGAATCGGCTACTCATGCGGACCTTCTATCACGGGCTCAACAACAACACCCGTGAGACCATGGACGCCGGCTGCCGGAGGTGCTTTCTGTCCCCTTACACCTGAATCAAGCTCTTGACCTTGTGGAGAAGATGGCGTCAAACCAAGCTTGGAATGAGGACCGTCAACCCCGCAAGAGAGAGAGAGGGGAATGCACCGGTGAAAGAGGTAGACATGTTTTTGCGCTAAAATGGACCTAATCATGAAGAAGCTCGAAGCTCCCGAAAGAAGGAAGTCATGCAACTCTTCGATTCTCGCATGACATGTGAAGAATGTGGCAACACCGGACACTCGGGCAGCCACCGTCCCGAGCCGGAAGAGGGCGTGAACTACATCAACAACAACAACAATAACAACCGATGATCGTCCCCGAATCAAGGATGGAATCAACGAGACCCAACTACCAAGGTAACTACTCGGGTAACTATCAAGGTAATAACTCTTTCAATAATTTCCCACCTTTAAGAGAGTTAGTACAAAACCAAGGTAGACTCATGGATAATCTGTCTAAGAAGTTAGCTTCCAACGATAAAATGCTAGAAACTATTAATGCTAAAATGGAAAGCTTTTCTTACGTAATAAAGAACCGAAGATAGCTTTAATAAAATGATAGAATCTCGATTATCTCAGTGGCTTTATCTGCTCCTATGCCTAACCCAGGTAAGATTCGGGCCAAAGGAAGAATTAGAATCTGCAAATCTTGTCGATGTCTATTATGCGGTATTCGGACCAAGGGCGCACGAGAAGGACTGAAGCTCCTTGGGACCGGGGTATGCCCACCAAGAAAGGAGATCCAGGGGAGACCGGTCGTCACCATTGAAATCGGCGCCCGCACCTCGACGCGCTCGTCGACTTTGGCTCAAGTGTCAACATCATGCCTAAGGTAAACCTTGAGCCAGTTCAGATTTATTATACACAACCATGTGCCTACAACTTGCGGATCGGTCACTATGTTACCCGAGGGGATCCCGGAAGACGTTTGTCTTTTCGTCGGTAAACTCTCACGTGGCCACCGACTTCGTGGTCCTAGATACGGGCAAAGGTAAGAATGCCCCGATCATTACGGGCCGCCCTTCCTTGCCACCACCAAGGCCATCATCTACGCCGACACCAAGCAAAGATCGTCTTCACCGCCAACGGACGGAGGGAGAGATTCAACCGCAAACACAAGACCCTAGCTCCCCCTGTTCCATCAGTACCACTACCGTACCCTGAAGTACACGCACCAGCTGTCGAGGAGAAGACAAGAAGAAGAAGCAAGAACAAGAAGAACCGTCAACCTCGACCACACGTGAAGCAAGTCTTGATGATCAATCAAGTTGCAACAGGACACAAGACTCGACACACTCCACCACCGCTAGAGAAGTTAGACGACCCTGGAGTTCCATCAATCCACTGCTCCATCAATCAATGGAACTTCCAGCAAGTTGTCTGCGACACGGGATCGGGCATCAACTTAATGTCAAAGGTAACGTATCAATTAATATATGGTAATCTGCCTTTGTGTTCCACCTATGTAATGCTGCAGATGGCGGATCAATCACACCGATTCCCGGAAGGTATTGCACGAAACGTCCCCGTCAAGATCAAAGACTGCTATGTCCTCACTGACTTTCTAGTCATGGATATGGGAGAAGAAGAACAAGATCCTCCCATAGTACTTGGAAGACCGTTCCTGAACACTACAAGAGCCATCATCTACATCGGGGCCGGGCGAGATCCACTTCCGATTTCAAGGTAAAAAGATACTGTTTGTTTCTTCAATACTTACACTAACAATGAACGACCACCAAGAAAGACCAAGGGCCGAGGCGTCTCACGAGATTACAATGAAAGCTGGACTCAAAGATGGAGAACATTAAGAGGATGGAGAAGGACATCAAAGAAAAGTACACTCGGCTCCTACCCATCTTGAACTCTGCACCGGCCACACCGAAAGGTCTCCACCAAAGAAACAAACATGGAAGAAAAGAGAAGTTTGCACCCACCAAGAAGAGCAACAAGAGTGCGGAGACCCGACCAGGTGCCGGCATCATCAACTAAACAATCGACTTCCACGGCTACTTCGTCTACACCGGCCATTGAGATCCTTGAAGGACCCCTACCGGTACAACGTTCAAACGAGGGCCCATAGGCGACTCTACGCCATGGGAGTAAGTGCTCTAAACTCTCGCCGAGAGGTAACTTCGGTATTTATCTCGCATATTTAATTTTACTCGCAAAGCATATTTCAATTAGCATATTTCCTTTAAGCATATTTACTCTTTCTAAATCTGCATTTAAGAAAATCATAAAAATATGTTTCTTGCATTTGTATCGGTATCCTAAAGCCCCATGCAAGCACTCCTTCTTTGTGGTGGCATAAAAATAAATACAAAAATATTGCACTCATATGTTTTTGCATTAGCATCCCTATTGCATAGAAAATTCTCAAAAATATATGGGCACATGAAGGTCCACACCTTTTATATATAAAAAAATACAAAAAGAAGTGAGCACATGAAGGCTCACAATAACATCCTAAATTTGTTCCTTCGGGTATGTGCGAAATTAATATTAACAGGGGAGAACATTAAAGGAGACCCGAAAGAGGAGCAAGCTTCAAGGATGAACAAAGGACTACTTCAAGATCAAGCTTGGGGAGAGCACCCCCGTTTACCACGATAAGTATTATTATCTTATGTCTTAAATATTAGCTAGATATATATTTGCTTAGAGTTAATGAGTCTTAGTTAAAAGTCTTAGTGTTAAAGAGTCAAATAAATGCTTTGGAACTTGCTAGATTACTTTCTTCCTTTTAATTATGATCTTGATGATATATGCTAAGGAAATGATGAATAGTTGCTCCGCCTTAATTCCTCTTAAAAGTACTTACACTTTGGACTTAGATTCTCCCAAAGCTTTAAATGCTTAATTTTGCTCTAAACCCAATACACTGTGGGAAGCACATGCTTAATCTGAGTCTTAGCATTAAAAGATAAAGGTACATGAAAAGTTGAGTCATTTGTTTATCATATTCCTAGAGATACTTGATTCTGGTTTTTATCTTTAAAAATTATAAAATATTACATGATGAGTTCCTTAGCTATGACCCTTAAGAGTTTCGCATCAAGATCATCCCACTCCACTAAATACGCCGCTTCTAACCCTAAGTACGCCTCCCCATATTCCATAAAAGCCGCTAGCCATAAAAAAAAAAAAAAAATATATATATATATATAATAAACTCTTGCAATTTTTGGATATGTCTCTCTCATTATTCATGCTAAAAGAGGCTGGGCTACATTCGAAAAAAAGAGAGAAGAAAAAGAGAGAAAAATAAATATTTAGAGAGAAAAAGTGAGACGAGAGAGGGAGAGTAATGGACAAAAGTCATACTAGGCGAGAAGGGCCTACCTCCCTAATAATAAAAATATATTTAGAGATGAATAATGGACACGTGTCCGAGGGTGAGTAGGGCCCACATCTCTAAGGAGAGAAAAAAAAATGGACACAAGTCCGGGGTAAAGCCCACCTCTCCAAGAATGGACAGCCCGAGGTCCTAGCAATTTTTAGAAAGAGAGATATAGTCCAAGATGCTTGAAAAGAAAAATACTAGAAAAGGCTAAGGGCTATTTACTACCTTTCATCCTCATCCACTTCACCACTATCATCCCACTATGTATGTTCCGCCACTTGTATAACTCCATTACCACCATCCACTTAAGAGGGTCATACATAGGATCTCTCGAGTTTTCTTTTGAAAAATACTACAAAACCCCGGGATGATAGTTGATCAAAGAACTTGAGGCATGGTACTTAACTTGATTGTTTTATCTTGCTTATGATTCGTGAAAAGGCTACGCCCCATGGTAAAATGGTATGAACAATGCGGTTAAGAGGAGAATTTATTTCTAATAAAACACGTGCTTCGAGGTATGAAAGCGTAGTAGCAACTCCTGATCCTACTATAGCATATAGCTTTGCTAGGGACTAGCAAAGGGTAAGCTTGGGGAGTTTGTTGACACTTGTTATCATATAAATTTATTAATCAAATAAACATGAGAAATGGGTATAAATCATAATAACAACCTAGAATAGGGGGTCACTAACATATTTCCATCAGTTTTTGGTAAAGTTGTGAATTGCGGGGACTAAACAGGGAAAACACCGAGTTGCGTGAGCCGTGCGACTACGCAGCGTAATGAAATCCAACTCCGAGAGAAGACCCTAGAAGGCACCGGACTAATCCCGACGTAAACGAGACTTAACACCCAAGAAACCATCATCTAGAAGACTCCGGAAGACACGACGGATTACGGGCACCGGGATGGGCCGGCCACGGGCGATCGGCCCAATAATGGGGCCGATCGGCCTCCCCCGTGCCCACGTCGGCCCGCCTCCGGAAGCTTCCTCAACCGACTTCAAGACTCAATCTAATCCACCCGTTTAATGTCGGTTTGATCCGAGGGTGTCGGTATGATCACGAGTTGTATCTAGGTCAAACCCTCGGCACCTCCTCCAGAGCTATATAAAGCACCCTAGACCCCCTTTCGGATCATCTAGTTCATAATCAAGTTCATCAACAACGCTTCAAGATCCAAGTCATCAATCCCACGCTCTAGAAACACCGCTTTAGGAAGAGTAGCAATCAAGATTAGATCTAGTAGGAAGGGAGAAATCCGCTCGATCGTCGGAGGCCGGCTCAAGATCGGGGCCTCGTTCTTGTAAGTTCTTCATTGTAAGTAGTCTTCAAGTTCCGGATACGTTCTTAATATGAATATCTTGATCATGTTTATATTCGAGATTATTTGTTCTAGTATTTACTTTGATTACATGTTTAGCATAGTTGAATTACTTTTATGTTCATGCATGGATTCGTATAGCGCTCATCCATCAATATTATGGGTGAGTGGTAGAGACGATGTAATCATGGTGATTAGATCTTATTTACTGCGTTTGCACCTGTATGTGCCGGGTCGTGTGGTAGATCGTGGTGGTGACAACACCATTGAGTCCTTTGCAATCCATCCCCGTATGTAGGCCTAGCGGATGATATTATTCGAGTTGTTCTAAGTTTCGGCCTTAGTCTTCACGGATTACGTCCTCATGTGTGGATTTAATTAGTCTTTCTTCGATGATTGTTAGATGTATTGCACTAATCGGGTAGATCCTAACTTATAGTTTAGAGTTACATATTGGAGTTTCTAATGCTAGCTAGACTATGAATTGCTATCGTCCATTGTTTGACACTTTCCAAGATGCACACACGGATATGACTTGGTTGAATCTATTTATTAGAACTTTTATCATTATCTTTATTATGAACCTTGATCCCTGTTTTTAAGTAATTGATAAACTTAATACTTAAGCTTTGCATACGAGAGATGATTAATGTTTAGATACACACATGCATAGTTAATTCATGATAGTAGACTTCTTTCCCTCGTGGTAGAATATAAATTCAATACACGGTTCTTACTCCCGGTTAAAATGCTACAATGATATATTCATATCTCGTGCGCTTTTGGGATACCCAGTTATAATTGTTTATTTACTTATTAAGAAGTTATCAAGGCATAGTACGAATATGTTATTCTTTGCATATTAGTAGTTTAACTATAGGGATGACAACCTTTTTGAGATATGCTATGAACTGCAATGAATTATTTCTTTTAGTTTTATCTCAAGCAACATCGATATTCATTTTTGACGCCATTGCTAGTGATAGGTTTATATCTATTTCTAGTTAGTGACGTTAGAAATACCAACAAGCATTTTTGGCGCCGTTCTTGCGGAAAAGAAAGTCTTTAGCCCAAGAAAATACAAATATAGGAATAACTTGCATGCATCTCTCTCACGCATTATAAAGTATTAAATTTATCACTAATTGCTTAAATAGGTTTACCCTTGTTATTATTCTTTCTATCTATTTCAGGGTAATGTATGAATAGGAATCTTCACGAAAACTTCGTTTCCGATCCGAGAAAAACTCTTGAAGCGTGGCAAGATCCAAGTTGAAGTCTCGACCTAAGATCGCCGCCTCGGAAGACTCCTCCACGTGCGAAGCTTAACACCCGTGTTCAAGTCATGGCGAACAAGACCCTCCGCGAGTACTACGCACCGACTACGGCCAACATCCGCGACCGGGCCGACGGTCGAGGTGGGAGACAAAGCTTTTGAGCTCAAGCCCGCACTCATCAACATGGTACAAGCTAGCCAATTACGTGGAAAAGCCCATGAAGATGCCAATGCTCACCTACAAAACTTCCTAGAGATCTGCGGGCACCTTCACTATCAAAGATGTCTCAAGTGATGCAATCCTACTTCGCCTATTCCCATTCTCACTCTTGGGACGAAACGAAGCAAAGCGGTTCTCTGCCAACAAAGACAAACTCACTACTTGGACACTCGCTCTACTTGCCTTCCCGGCAAAGTTCTTCCCTATAGGCAAAACCAACGCCTTTACGGGGAAAATCTCAAGTTTCCAGCAAAGAACACGACGAATCCGTTCGCAGGCGTGGGAACGCTTCCAAGACTACATCATCAATGCCCACACCATGGAATGGAGAACTGCTACTCATGCAGACCTTCTATCACGGGCTCAACAACAACACCCGTGAGACCATGGACGCCGCTGCTTTGGAGGTGCTTTCCCCGTCCCCTTACACCGAATCAAGCTACCGACCTTGTGGAGAAGATGGCGTCAAACCAAGCTTGGAATGAGGACCGCAACCCCGCAAGAGAGAGAGGGGAATGCACCAACCGAAAAGAGGTAGACATGCCGTCGCTAAAATGGACCTAATCATGAAGAAGCTCAAGCTCCCGAGAAGAAGGAAGTCATGCAACTCTTCGATTCTCGCATGACATGTGAAGAATGTGGCAACACTCGACACTCGGGCAGCCAGCGTCCCCGAAGCCGAAGAGGACGTGAACTACATCAACAACAACAACAATAACAACCAAGATCGCCCCCCCGAATCAAGGATGGAATCAACAGAGACCCAACTACCAAGGTAACTACTCGGGTAACTATCAAGGTAATAACTCTTTCAATAATTTCCCACCTTTAAGAGAGTTAGTACAAAACCAAGGTAGACTCATGGATAATCTGTCTAAGAAGTTAGCTTCCAACGATAAAATGCTAGAAACTATTAATGCTAAAATGGAAAGCTTTTCTTCTCGCAATAAAGAACCAAAGATAGCTTTAATAAAATGATAGAATCTCGCTTATCTCGGTGGCTTTATCTGCTCCTATGCCTAACCCAGGTAAGATTCGGGCCAAGGAAGAATTAGAATCTGCAAATCTTGTCGATGTCTATTATGCAGGTATTCAGACCAAGGGCGCACGAGAAGGACTGAACTGCACTGACTGGGGTATGCCCACCAAGAAAGGAGATCCAGGGAAGACCGGTCGTCACCATTGAAATCGGCGCCCGCACCTACGACGCGCCGTCGACTTTGGCTCAAGTGTCAACATCATGCCTAAGGTAAACCTTGAGCCGTTCGGTTTATTATACACAACCATGTGCCTACAACTTGCGATCGGTCACTATGTTACCCCGAGGGATCCCCGAAGACGCTTTGTCTTTACGCCGGTAAACTCTACGTGGCCACCGACTTCGTGGTCCTAGATACGGGCAAAGGTAAGAATGCCCCGATCATTCTGGGCCGCCCCTTCCTTGCCACCACCAAGGCCATCATCTACGCCGACACCGCAAAGATCGTCTTCACCGCCAACGGACGGAGGGGAGAGATTCAACCGCAAACACAAGACCCTAGCTCCCCCGTTCCATCGGTACCACTACCGTACCACTCGAAGTACACGCACCGGTTTGTCGAGGAGAAGACAAGAAGAAGAAGCAAGAACAAGAAGAACCGTCAACCTCGACCACACGTGAAGCAAGTCTTGATGATCAATCAAGTTGCAACAGACACAAGACTCGACACACTCCACCACCGCTAGAGAAGTTAGACGACCACGAGTTCCATCAATCCACCGCTCCATCAATCAATGGAACTTCCGGCAAGTTGTCTCGCGACACGGGATCGGGCATCAACTTAATGTCAAAGGTAACGTATCAATTAATATATGGTAATCCGCCCTTGTGTTCCACCTATGTAATGCCGCAGATGGCGGATCAATCACACCGATTCCCGGAAGGTATTGCACCTAAACGCCCCCGTCAAGATCAAAGACTGCTATGTCCTCACCGACTTTCTAGTCATGGATATGGGAGAAGAAGAACAAGATCCTCCCATAGTACTTGGAAGACCGTTCTGAACACTACAAGAGCCATCATCTACATCGGGACGGGGCGAGATCCACTTCCGATTTCAAGGTAAAAAGATACGCTTGTTTCTTCAATACTTACACTAACAATGAACGACCACCAAGAAAGACCAAGGGCCGAGGCGTCTCCCCGAGATTACAACGAAAAGCCGGACTCAAAGATGGAGAACATTAAGAGGATGGAGAAGGACATCAAAGAAAAGTACACTCGACTCCTACCCATCTTGAACTCGCACCGCCCACACCGAAAGGTCTCCACCAAAGAAACAAACATGGAAGAAAAGAGAAGCCGCACCCACCAAGAAGAGCAACAAGAGTACGGAGACCCGACCAAAGGCGGCATCATCAACTAAACAATCGACTTCCACGGCTGCTTACACCGGCCATTGAGATCCTTGAAGGACCCCTACCGGGTACAACGTTCAAACGAGGGCCCATAGGCGACTCTACGCCATGGGAGTAAGTGCTCTAAACTCTCGCCGAGAGGTAACTCGGTATTTATCTCGCATATTTAATTTTCTCGCAAAGCATATTTCAATTAGCATATTTCCTTTAAGCATATTTACTCTTTCTAAATCTGCATTTAAGAAAATCATAAAAATATGTTTGCCGCATTTGCATCAAGATCCTAAAGCCCCATGCAAGCACTCCTTCTTTGTGGTGGCATAAAAATAAATACAAAAATATTGCACTCATATGTTTTTGCATTAGCATCCCTATTGCATAGAAAATTCTCAAAAATATATGGGCACATGAAGGTCCACACCTTTTATATATAAAAAAATACAAAAAGAAGTGAGCACATGAAGGCTCACAATAACATCCTAGAATTTGTTCCTTCGGGTATGTGCGAAATTAATATTAACAGGGGAGAACATTAAAGGAGACCCCGAAAAAGAGGAGCAAGCTTCAAGGATGAACAAAGGACTACTTCAAGATCAAGCTTGGGGAGAGCACCCCGTTTACCACGATAAGTATTATTATCTTATGTCTTAAATATTAGCTAGATATATATTTGCTTAGAGTTAATGAGTCTTAGTTAAAAGTCTTAGTGTTAAAGAGTCAAATAAATGCTTTGGAACTTGCTAGATTACTTTCTTCCTTTTAATTATGATCTTGATGATATATGCTAAGGAAATGATGAATAGTTGCTCCGCCTTAATTCCTCTTAAAAGTACTTACACTTTGGACTTAGATTCTCCCAAAGCTTTAAATGCTTAATTTTGCTCTAAACCCAATACACTGTGGGAAGCACATGCTTAATCTGAGTCTTAGCATTAAAAGATAAAGGTACATGAAAAGTTGAGTCTTTGTTTATCATATTCCTAGAGATACTTGATTCCCGGTTTTTATCTTTAAAAATTATAAAATATTACATGATGAGTTCCTTAGCTATGACCCTTAAGAGTTTCGCATCAAGATCATCCCACTCCACTAAATACGCCGCTTCTAACCCTAAGTACGCCTCCCCATATTCCATAAAGCCGCTAGCCATAAAAAAAAAATATATATATATATATAATAAACTCTTGCAATTTTTGGATATGTCTCTCTCATTATTCATGCTAAAAGAGGTGGGCTACATTCGAAAAAAAGAGAAGAAAAAGAGAGAGAAAAGAAAAATAAATATTTAGAGAGAAAAAGTGAGACGAGAGAGGGAGAGTAATGGACAAAAGTCATACTAGGCGAAGGGCCTACCTCCCTAATAATAAAAATATATTTAGAGATGAATAATGGACACGTGTCCGAGGGTGAGTAGGGCCCACATCTCTAAGGAGAGAGAAAAATGGACACAAGTCCCGGGGTAAAGCCCACCTCTCCAAGAATGGACAAACCCCAGGTCCTAGCAATTTTTAGAAAGAGAGATATAGTCCAAGATGCTTGAAAAGAAAAATACTAGAAAAGGCTAAGGGCTATTTACTACCTTTCATCCTCATCCACTTCACCACTATCATCCCACTATGTATGTTCCGCCACTTGTATAACTCCATTACCACCATCCACTTAAGAGGGTCATACATAGGATCTCCGAAGTTTTTCTTTTGAAAAATACTACAAAACCCGGGATGATAGTTGATCAAAGAACTTGAGGCATGGTACTTAACTTGATTGTTTTATCTTGCTTATGATTCGTGAAAAGGCTACGCCCCATGGTAAAATGTATGAACAATCTGGTTAAGAGGAGAATTTATTTCTAATAAAAACACAAGACTTCGAGGTATGAAAGCGTAGTAGCAACTCCCCGATCCTACTATAGCATATAGCTTTGCTAGGGACTAGCAAAGGGTAAGCTTGGGGAGTTTGTTGACACTTGTTATCATATAAATTTATTAATCAAATAAACATGAGAAATGGGTATAAATCATAATAACAACCTAGAATAGGGGGTCACTAACATATTTCCATCGGTTTTGGTAAAGTTGTGAATTGCGGGGACTAAACAGAAAAACACCGTAATTCGTGGAGCCGTGCGACTACGCAACGTAATGAAATCCAACTCCGAGAGAAGACCCTAGAAGGCACTTTGGACTAATCCCGACGTAAACGAGACTTAACACCCAAGAAACCATCATCTAGAAGACTCCGGAAGACACGACGGATTACGGGCACCGGGATGGGCCAGCCCACAGGCCGATCGGCCCAATAATGGGGCCGACGGCCTCCCCCTGCCACGTCGCCCCGCCTCCGGAAGCTTCCTCAACCGACTTCAAGACTCAATCTAATCCACCCGTTTAATGTCGGTTTGATCCGAGGGTGTCGGTATGATCACGAAGTTGTATCTAGGTCAAACCCCGGCACCTCCTCCGAGAGCTATATAAGCGCGACCCCTAGACCCCCTTTCGGATCATCTAGTTCATAATCAAGTTCATCAACAGCTTCAAGATCCAAGTCATCAATCCCACGCTCTAGAAACACCGCTTTAGGAAGAGTAGCAATCAAGATTAGATCTAGTAGGAAGGAGAAATCCGCTCTCGATCGTCGGAGGCCGGCTCAAGATCGCCTCGTTCTTGTAAGTTCTTCATTGTAAGTAGTCTTCAAGTTCCGCACACGTTCTTAATATGAATATCTTGATCATGTTTATATTCGAGATTATTTGTTCTAGTATTTACTTTGATTACATGTTTAGCATAGTTGAATTACTTTTATGTTCATGCATGGATTCGTATAGCGCTCATCCATCAATATTATGGGTGAGTGGTAGAGACGATGTAATCATGGTGATTAGATCTTATTTACTCGTTTGCACCCTATGTGCCGCGGGTCGTGTGGTAGATCGTGGTGGTGACAAACCATTGAGTCCTTTGCAATCCATCCCCCGTATGTAGGCCTAGCGGATGATATTATTCGAGTTGTTCTAAGTTTCTCCCTTAGTCTTCACGGATTCTGGTCCTCATGTGTGGATTTAATTAGTCTTTCTTCGATGATTGTTAGATGTATTGCACTAATCGTAGATCCTAACTTATAGTTTAGAGTTACATATTGGAGTTTCTAATGCTAGCTAGCCTATGAATTGCTATCGTCCATTGTTTGACACTTTCCAAGATGCACACCGGATATGACTTGGTTGAATCTATTTATTAGAACTTTTATCATTATCTTTATTATGAACCTTGATCCCTGTTTTAAGTAATTGATAAACTTAATACTTAAGCTTTGCATACGAGAGATGATTAATGTTTAGATACACACATGCATAGTTAATTCATGATAGTAGACTTCTTTCCCTCGTGGTAGAATATAAATTCAATACACGTTCTTACTCCCCGGTTAAAATGCTACAATGATATATTCATATCTCGTAAACTATGCGATACCAGCTTATAATTGTTTATTTACTTATTAAGAAGTTATCAAGGCATAGTACGAATATGTTATTCTTTGCATATTAGTAGTTTAACTATAGGGATGACAACCTTTTCGGATATGCTATGAACTGCAAATGAATTATTTCTTTTAGTTTTATCCGAAGCAACATCTGATATTCATTTTTGACGCCATTGCTAGTGATAGGTTTATATCTTTTCTAGTTAGTGACGTTAGAAATACCAACGTCTCGGAAAGGGAATTAATCACATTTGAGAATGTAGAAGCTTTAAAACTTTGAAAAACCAACTTTAACTCTACCATCGATTGGCTTAGCACCTAAACAAAATATAAGCATATGGTTAAATTAAATGACAAAACATAAATTATAAATGGGTAAGTAGAAGAAAAAATACATACATTATTATCTTTGCGAGACATCATTAGGCTGCTTGTTTCATAGACTTAAGCTTAGAGCACCTTTGCATTTTTAGGGGAAATGTGCATGTCAAAAAAAACATGAATAAGCTGTACTATCAATTTTAAAATCACGATGATGTACGTAACAAAGGCACATACTTCTTTCATATACTCCTTGTATAATGCTTCATCGAAAAAGCGACGATCAAATGAATGAGAATCCTATAAAACAATAGAATTTAAACCAACAGAAGAAATGATAGTAGATGCAATGTGAAGAAATATATAATTACATCCGAATCAGCCAAATCATCAACTATGGACTCATCAATATCATCATGTTCAGAAGAATCGAGGCAATGGCAAATCAGCACCATCCAGATCATCAAGCGAATCATAACTTCCAATACCACCATCTCCAACCTTCCTCTTCCTACCCATCTGGTTAAAAAATGACATAATTGTGATCATAAAAAACTAAACTGCATCTCAAAACAAAATGTAGGGAATCTCAAGCATAACTATAGATTCAGTTAGCAAAATGTCACTTATACAAAATCATTTATGTACATAAGATAGGATTACTCTACAAAACAGAGAACAATAACTGTAGCTCACTAGGGAAGAAACAACAGACGAGGCTATTCACCTAAAATTGGGTAAAAAAAAACCATATGGAGTGAGATAGAAGTAGAAGGGTAGTTAAAACTTCATATCAAAACCCACACAGAAGAGCAAGTACAGATGACAAAAATACAATCAACTTTGTAGACCTGGAGCCTCTAGTACAGTCAATGATAATATGATACTGAAAAATTTTCAGTAATCCGGTGCCTTGTAGTTCATCTAAATCTACACCTTTGCAGAGGGAGAAGCAAAGACCATGCCAATGAGAATCACAAAACAAAATAACCCCAACCAGTCACTAATCTGAACTTCTGAACACTAAAAATAGATATCACCTAATTATAACAGGCATATATGCTAACTTCTCATATCAAGCTGCACAGAGTAAATTTGGCACAAGACTGCATACACGTATAGAGACATGTCGTTCAAAAATAGCATGCAAACATAGGAGAAATAGAATAGAGCATATGAAAATAAAAATAAAAACACCCTGCAATCACTGAATTCCCCCAATTGACACATAAAATAGATTGTCCAGTAAGATAGAAGCACAAACATCACAAATGCATCAACCGTCATCAGATTAAATTGTCTAAAAAATTAGTGCCACTTGAGCAGGATACTGTAGACTAGCTAATACAGAATGTGCAAAACAAATAAATTAATGAATTAAAGGCGCGCAAGCAGGCTTCACAGAGCACAGAGCAGACGCACGGCTGCGAGGTGAGCAAGTCAACGTGGCTGTCGCCTGGGAGTGGGAGGGCGTGGAACTTGAACAGGCTACAGACACAGGGGCGGACGTCATGAAGGCACGAGAAGGGTAGGGGAAGCAGTCGTAGTGGCGTAATATCCATGGATAGAACCAAAAACAAATCCAAACATCAAAATAGCATGATGCATGCATCCATGGATCCATACAACAGGCCTCCATGGACCAACCAAACAGATTCCCTGTAAGACACATCCGTGACACAGATGACCACATCCACACCAACCTCTACCAAAAATCAACAGCGACGAGCACGTACGAAATGCATAAAACATGGAGAGAGTATCTCCAACGCCGCCGAATCGAAGCTCCGCCAACATCCACACGCCGCCGGACCCTACGGACCAAAAATAGCACCGCCGAATCAAAGCTGGGTCACCAGACAAACGCCGGCTGCACCCCTATGGACCAAAAAATAGCACCACCGAATGAATCACCAGCCAAACGCATGCCACACTCCTATGAACCAAAAAATAGCGCCGCCGAATCAAACTTCCACCACCAGCCACAGGCCGCCGGCGTCCTCGCACTAGGAACAAACAGCCAACGCGCGTTGAAACCAAAAATCCACATCCAATCACAACCCAAACTCGAATTTCTACCTACCGACAGCGGGCAAAATTGAAACGAGAACATGCAAACAGCTGAATCTTAAGCTGCGACCCATACCTCGGCGATAGGCGATGGAAGATCAGTCGCTCCCCTCCCAATTCTCCCAAACACCGCTACCCCCTCCCAGCAAACTCCCCAGACGCTGCTCGTCTGCGGAGAAGATAAGAATGGGGAATGAGGAACAGTTCAAAATAAAATAAAACGGCCGTTACCCCCAAAAAGACTGTCAGCAGCGGGCCCAACAAGTCAGACACACTCGCATAAATACGATGCAGAAAGCAGACCGCGCGGACCAGAGCAAAAACAATCAACGCATAAGATCAAACTCAAATAAGATCCGACGGCCAAAAAATTCATGTGATAGAAGCCAAAAAGAATGCACGTGTGACATATAGCTTTTGACTATTATTATTATATTGCTCGTGAACAATGTTACAGGCATAAACAGTGAATTTGATAATCTCATGCATATTTTGTACGTGAGAGTGTATTGTGAAATGAAGAATCGGAGGAAGCGGGGTACCTTGTCTGGCCCTCGTTTAGGTGTTAATAAAGGATGGGAATTGCCCCCATCGGTGGCTCTTACAGAGTTCGTGGAGTACAACACAATTAGGTCCTAGGATGTTCACTCTGTTGCATGTCTAAGACCGTGCTACACACTGCACTGGTTGCATGGTTACAATATAGTTATGAGTAACACTCGGAATAGCATATGACTAACACCTGAAATAGTATGCGACTATCCCAGTTTTAGGACCTTGACTCGGCATGATGCGTTTGTATTGCTGATGAACATTGACAGTACATCTTTGATGAGTGACACCTCAGGATGAATAAATATACATATACAATAATGCCACAACAGAAATAAAAAAAGAATCCGCGATACCAATGACATTTATTTCATCCCTCCATTTCATTTCTAAGTCAAAGATAGAATGTGCTTAATGGACTGAGATGATATCCTTATGTCCTAACATAATTAAATATTAAACAATTGAGAGATTAGAACGTAAACGAACTAAATGAAAGCAAAAAAAAAAAAAAATGGTATAGAGAGATAACAGAACCTTAATAGACATTTTTCTATTATCGATAAAACTTTTTAAGAGAAACAATTGTAGTTTCTGCATTCTCGTTTTTTTCTTGCATGAGCCCCGACCAAGTCTTGTTCACCTTGTTTTCTTTCATCAGCAAGTTTTGATGTTTCTACCTACATGAACAAAATAAACAAATTTTCTCGATATGGTCACTCTAATTTAAGTACTAAATGTTGTGCAACAAATCATAAGTAATCCTAGTGTTATAAGATCCAAACATGATACAATTACTTAGTTTGATGAGCTGCCTTCCCTCTCTCGTTGTTGTTTTAGATGCCTACGAGTCCTAGTCATCTTCTCGTAGACTGTTGTGGGAAACTTTGATGCTTATTTTGCTTTAATATGGCCATAAGGCTCGCTTTTTTGCTAAAATGAGAGAGAGTCTTAATCACAAATGGTTTATGAAGCCCGATAAACCCTCCTCTCAACAAAAGGCGGTACTTAATCCTATTTAGTGGTCCTTTGGCCCTAATGCTCGTGAGCGACTCTTTGCATCCCTCTCTTCCCACTACGGACTCAATACCATCACCTCCACCACTTCCCTTAGAAGCCCAAGTGACTCTAAAATAAAAACTTGAGGGCGCATGATCAGGGTTCTGGAGTACCGCACAACGATTCTACCTCAATGGCTCACATTGTCCAAGAAGGAAGTGGTTCATACATTGAAGTTGACATGGATCCTTTACAACTAGCCTTGTGTCTCCAGCAATGAGAATGTTTAGAACCAAGGTGTTATTGCTCTATCTGCTCTCCTCAACCCACTTTAGACAAGGAAAAGCAATGGGTGAGAGAAGGGCACTAGAGTCATTCCATTATTTTTGTCTATCACAAGGAGCTTATTATTTATTATTTTTGTCTATCACGAGGAGCTCATTTATTATTTTTGTCTTTTGAGAGGAGCTCATTTATTATTTTGGGATAATTGCTAGATCGCTCTTGTTTTAAAGTCCAATTGCCCGTTTGCCCTCATTTTTTTTAACTTTGCATGTTTGCCCTCGTTTATTTTTTTAGTCTTTCAAAACAGGGGAAAACAGAGGCGAACATGCACTGTTAAAAAAACAAGGGTAAGAAGCAATTGGACCTCAAAACAAGGGCAGTCCCGCAAATGACCCTCTTATTATTTTTATCTTTTGGGAGGAGCTCATTTATCAAACACGTGGCATGGGCTGGTTTATCCCACACAGACAATCTCTCGTAGAGAAATGGGCCTAACCCACATGGCGGTTAGCCCACTATCCTAAGTAGGTGAAGTTCGGAAAACAAAAGCCCAGCAACACATAGCAGCACACCAATGCTATTCATTCCCTTTTCCTTCCTCCTGTTCGTCGTCTCCGCACGGTCATCCGAGCAGAGCCCTGGTGAATAAAAGACACTAAAATGAATAAAAGAACTACATATAAACTTAGGCAAGTCAGGGAATACTCTAGACATTGCATGACAAATGATAACAATCCCACCATCCTACAGTAATGAAAAACAAACAATAGCTTTTTACAATCCAAAGCATTAGAACATCTCCTAGAGTCTTTCTTAATCCACTCTCTAAATCATTATTTAGAGATAATTTAAATAAAAGTCACTCTCGATATCTTTCTACCCTCTATCTTGTGTGCATTCTAGAAAGCTAGTCCCTTTCTTCACTTTTGGCTAGCGAGTAATCTAGAATAGAGAATGACATTATTTGAGAATCTAATTATAAAGGTTATTTGAGGGTTTTTTAGAATTATCCTATGTATTATTATTTGGTGAGGGGATATCCTATATATTTATTGTTTTTTTTAGCAACTTCTATATATATTAATTAATCCAAGTTGTCACAACCTGGTTTATCTGTTGTGGGAATAAACAGGCCCTAAATCTATATTGTAGCGACAGAAAGAAAGCCCACGCCATCTGAACGGAAAATGAGAATGAAAAGCCCACTCAACCGCAAGTCCAGCCCACCACCACCAGACCAACTGTCCCCAATCCAGTCTCGTCCCCGCACCTCAGCAGAGAGACGCCACTACCACGACCCCCGCAAACGACGACGGCGAGATGTTCCTGCGGCGGATCCTGACCGGCGGAGGCGGCCTGGCGGCGCTGAGGGCGGCGCGCGCCGTGAAGGAGACGACGGGGATCGTGGGCCTTGAGGTGGTTCCCAACGCGCGGGAGGTCCTCATCGGGCTCTACACGCGCACGCTCAAGGAGATCGAGGCCGTCCCCAAAGACGAGGGCTACCGCAAGGCCGTTGAGTCCTTCACCAAACACCGCCTCCAGATCTGCCAGGAGGAGGACGACTGGAAGCGCATCGAGGACAAAATCGGATGCGGTCAGGTCGAGGAGCTCATCGAGGAGGCCGAGGACGAGCTCAAGCTCATTGCCAAAATGATTGGTATGTGATTCTTGGCTACCTTTGCTGTCACCCCGTTGTCTCTAAAGTTGATTCCATTTCATGGTTTTCTGATCCGTAGGCAGTAGTTAGGTTAATTGATGTATTTGATGTGTAGGTTTTATGTGATAGGTGGCTTCACTGATTTGGGGATATTGATATGATAATACAATACACGTAATAGGTTAGTTCATCTGGGACAAATGCTATCGTTTGATTATAGTTGGTGGTAGGATTGAATTTTTTTGCATAGTCATTGCAATTGTAGATAGATTGGGAGGTTGGTGTGAGGTTGCCTTATTATTCTAGAACTTTAAACATTGCTCGTTTAATCTGTGGCTCTAGCAAAATGAGACTGTGCTTTTCTATGGGTTGGTCACTGGTCAGTGATCAGCACTTGAAAATACTACTGGTAGTCTGGAATGTTTCAATCCTGTGTGCTTCTGGTTCTATTGTACATGCTGCATCTGGAAATGGCCACCTATACTCCCTGTTTCCTCCCTTTGCGAGCAGTATATCAGAGTATTAAACTGATGCTTTAGCATCTGATGTATCACACTATCCTTTGCACTATACCACTACGTTTGTTGTGCAACATTTAACCTCTTATTTTGTGTTAGCTCTGTTGAAGGTGACAGTCTGCCATGTTTTTATCTTTTGACAAAAAATGCCATGGGTTTAGTTTGTCTGTGTCTCTGAGTTAGCAGAGTATAACTGAAATAACTCCCAAATATTTTGCATGCCCTTTAATTTTATTTCTTATTCTGCTTTTAGTTTTTTTAGCATTAGCAAGAATGCCAATGAAGCTGGTACTAGTAACACACTTTGAATACCTTATACTTCAACAGTGCGTTCATATATGCTTTGCCATGTACATGTAGCTGCAGAACTTCATTTTTATATCAGTGTGTTGAAGAACAGACTTTTTAGTTTCAGAAATTCTGTTGAGCGCATGGGTTTGATGATACCTTCAACTTATAACTTTCAAGTTATTGTTACTATTACGCTGGTTGACCAACACTTACACTGGTTTACCTCTCATCTATTCCTTTCGATTATCAACACGTGACTGATGCTTTTATTGCAATGCTGTTTGTCTCCAAACTGATGTTCTAGGCTTTCAGTTCCGGCATATATATCTGTGTGTATTTGTTAGCTGATGCAAACTTTGTGCTTCGGTTTGTTTTAATTTGATTCTGTGTCTGAATGAATGGCAGAATGGGATCCGTGGGGTGTTCCTGATGACTATGAATGTGAGGTGATCGAAGACGACACCCCAATTCCTAAGCATGTTCCTCAGCACCGGCCTGTTGCTCTTCCTGAGGAGTTCTTCAAGACGCTAGATGCTGTCAAATCTGATCCCGCTCTGCAGGGCGATGCTCCTCCTCAAGTGAAGCCATAAAGATGACTCTTCCCCTTCCCGGTTGTGTCATTTCACATTTTGCTGTGTTGAGTAGGGACTAGTTTCTTGTGTCATTTGCCAGCAATGTGCTTGTTCCCAGCAGAATAAATTTCTGGTGAGTACCATCAAAGAGTGAATTTGAACTCGGTGATTCGACACAGTAAATTTGTTGTCCATGAATACTTGTCGCCCTGAACGTTGTTTGTTTTGACGTTATAATCTATGTTGACGAAATATTGAATGCTAGTTGGAGTTTATTGCTTGGTTCGGCCATAGGCCCATGATGATGCCGTGATGGTGTTGTGTGAATCTGGTCTGGCCGTGGCCTAACGGCAGCTAGAGCCGTAGCTTGCGTAACCTGGCGCATCACAAATTCATTGCCCATGGCTAGTGCGGGCAGTGATCTGGAGTCCTGAACTGGGTTGCTAGCTGCGTTCTTCGGTGGCAACTTGTGTTGTGACGGGATCTAAAGGGAAAACCAGGGGCTATCTGCGGGCGCGCGCTCATCTTCGATGGGATGCAGATGCAGATACAGTCCATGAGCTCTATGAATATTTTGATTGATCTGCGCAGACGGTGCAACCTCTAGCATGCCACTACGTACGAGTATTGTTATTCGTATCAATTTTTCTCAATACCTATTGGTCACTGATAGTGGAACATCAGAACAATTTGCTAACGCTTCATATTCGAAAATGACCATTGCTAATTTCATCTGAGCTGAATGCCTTAAATCCAATCAACCAGACCCAGTGATGTTTCCCAATGTTTAAAACAATCTAGCATTTCGTCTGATGTGAATGCCTTAAAGTAAAGCCATTCCGGTAGACCACTCACCCAGCGTTGTTTCCGCTAATAACAGCATCTACCTAGCTTAACTGGACTCTTTGATGCCTTTGTACACCAAAATACCACAAAAGAAACGGCACAATGTATGTTATACCCTGCTATCTTAAGGCTATCAGTTCCATGAACGTACCCCCAAGCCACCGAAGCAAAACGACAGTTCCTCCTCGCAGTTTCCACGCAAAACACCGGCACTTCAGATAGCAAGTCAGTTCGCAGCAGAGTTGGCCAGCTGCATGAGACCGTTGATGATTTGCAGCTTGCTGCCAAGCTGCACCTTCTCTTCTGGGTTACCCCAGGGGCAGGGGCAGGGCCGGTAGAAGCTGGGCTCCCCCAACCCCAAGCTGTTGTAATACTGTAGAGGCTGAGCTTGTGAGGGGACGGCAGCGGCTGCAGGGGGTTGGTGAGGAAGTACGGTGGCAGGCTGTTGCTCGACTGCTGGGACTGGGACAATGAAGGAGCGCTCAGAGCGGCCTGGTCTTCTGCCTCCGGAGCTGGCTTCTGAATCAGCCTCTTCCCCAGGATGGGGATTTCTCGTTGAGCGATTGCTAGCAGGTCGTACCGGCTGGGCTCGAAGTTGGTCACGGCGTTCTCGCCCCTGAACTTCAGTGCCGCGATGTCGTACGCCTCTGCAGCCTCCTGTTCGGTTGCTGCAAGGAGTTTATGTTATTAGTCCAGATGAGTCATGACAAGACCAAATCACTCATAAAAATAACCATTGCGTTTGCGTAATGAAACATGTGTGTGCTATTTATTTTCAAGAAAGCTATAAGGTTGCTATACTATACGTCTATACATAAGTCCATAGAGGCTAAATTCATTGTATCTCTATGGTATGAGACATCAAAATTACAGGCCCTTACCGAAAGTCCCAAGATACAGATCCTTGTTCCCTGCAACACGGCCGATTCTTGCCTGCCAGCGTCCATGTTGGTGGTGCCTGACAAAACAAAACAAGTGAAAATAACTGCCAAAAAAGATATCGATCAATGATGGCCTCTTGTAACTGAAGCTTACCTTGTTACTCCTCTGTAGATTGATGCTCCTCTAGAAAAGCCACTACTCTTCCTGAAGATTGACACGTCAATTATGTCAGCACGCATGGAAGCAACCATGGACATCATGTAGTTACTGCAGTATGAAGTTATAGAAGTACCTCCTTAGTGAGGCTACAACATCAATCCTGGTCATGTTCTGCATATCCTGAATCTCTCTGATGTAGTTCTCTCTCTGGAAACAGATGCTCCATTTTCAGTCAATATGTCATGAGCAAATATGTGAGTACATCAATAAAGTTTTGTTTGTGTTAAATAATGGAGAAAAGTAACATATGATATATGTATATGCCCAGTTCACAGCCAGCGTATTAAGTTCAAAATGAAACAAGGATTGGTGTACAAATCTGGTTTTGGTAAATTAGATGGTAAATATAATCATAACTTGCTAAACAACTGAATTGATTCCTAGAATGCAAACAAGAAATTAATGACCTGCAGGTTGAATCAAGAAATTTATGTTCCTTTTTATTGCTAAAGAAAAGGTGAAATGCAATGGTTTTCAATGCATGCCTGTATATTCTTGACATAGCACCAGGATGCCTTATTATGTGCAATATCCAAACTGAACCGCGATGCCTTATTGATATTGACACTTTTCTTTTGGGGAAAAAAAGTGACACTGGAAAAAACTGCTGTGTTGACTGTTCAGAAACGAAGAGAAGTGCAGAACTTACAGGGAAGTTAGTAGTAGCATTATCACCCCAATACTTCAGAGCGGCAATATCATATGCCCTAGCAGCCTTATCTTCTTTGTCGTAGCCACCTGCGCCACAGATATTTTAAGCTCTACTTAACAATAGAGCTAAAATGAGAAAAATAAAGATAGGAGGTAACAGTTCGTACCCAAATAAACTGCAGAAAATCCGCATATAGTCGGCAGGATAATGGATATAAAAACAGAATAGACATGAAAAATCACAGTTAGATAATCAGATAATGAGAACAAAAAGAGAACGGAAAATACAGTCAGCTGAAAAGTATGAACCACTCCCTCTATTCCAATTTATAGGTCACTTTATCTTTTGTCCTTTCTAAGTCAGATTTCTCTAATTTGACCAAGTTCTACAGAATAATGCACCAACATCAGGTTTGTTTCATTAAATCCACTAGGAAATTTCTTGATAGTGCATTTATTTGGTATTATAAATGTTAATACACTTTTCTAAAATTGTTCAAATTTAGACATGTTTGACTTAGAGCAAAGCTAAAGTAACTATAATTTGGAATGGAGGTAGTAATTAACAATTTTAATTCATATATAGAGCCTTTAGCACCTAATTGAGCAAATACTAACAGGACCAAATGTTGCCATCCATGAATGCAAACTAGCAACCTTTTTTTAAAAAAAATAAATACTGTATCAGGTAGGCATAATTAAGAGCAAGAGAACCGTGTAATGTATGTATAGTGCAATGACAAAACCTTTCTCTTTTTTTTTCCAGTACGGTAATTAATAATAAACAAAAAGGTGTGCACTTGAAATCTAGTAAAAATGGCTTCCAGAACAACTAAGCATGAGTTCAAGAATTCAACTTCGGTTTAAGTTGTATTTTTTGTATTTTATTTCCAAACATAAATAATGGGAAATGTGCAAAAAATTTATGGTATGCCCACAACAAGTTTAACAGCAAAATTTATCAATTGTTTTCATCTTCTACTTGTCATCTTGTCATACACAACAGCTGCAACAGCAATTCATTATAAAGTTATACACTAGTTTTGCTGCACTCAGATTTAGAGCATATATGCATCACACAAAACTAAATATTTAATTGCCAATAGAAGAATATTTTTTTTAAATAATTCTGTAGAGGACCTAGCTACCTAGTACCTAGAACATTTAGATTTGCAATACAGGATGTTCTAGCTAGGTATATTTGCATGCCTATCATGGAACAAGGGCAAACACTATGGTGATTGGTGAAGATGGTCGAACAGTGACACCAGAAAACAACTGAACAGAAAAACATGTCACTGCAAATATTGCTAGCCGTTTGGGGCTTTAGCTAGCGCTACATGATATCTAGTAGACACTTCCAAATTCAATTTCAATCAGAAAAAAAAAAAAAACTTTGCACATATGGCAGCTGTAAACGATTGGAAGCCTTGTTGGCCATTCCCCAGCAGCAGGCAACAGCAGCAGTGCCAGTGACTGGTACTTTTGTGCGTGCCTATCGGCCATCCAACAGGGCAAACAGGCACAACGCCTCCGTGAAAATCAACTGAAAACACGTCGTCGCTGCTGGCGAATATGGGCTGTTTGCACTCCAGCTAGCGTTATAAAGTGACCAGACATTTCCATTTTCAAAATTCAAAACCCCTGTCCACGTAAGGCCGGGCCGGCCGAAACAGAATGGAAAAACTTGGCGTCGAAGAAAGAAGCCAAAAACTTCTAAAGTGCAAAAAGCAAAAGCTGCGTCTCTGACCCTGGCAAGTTTGTTGAACTGGCATGACGTACGTACGTACTCGATCGCCCGCGGCAGGCTGTGATTCCGACGCCACGAGATTACAAACCAACATTTTATTAGGATGGACTCACTCATAAACCCCGGCAACTAAACTACGTTTAGGCACCGGAGAAGAGAAACAAAACAGGCATGTCTATGCCTAACACCTGCTCCTCCTACACTGCACGGTCAAAAGTCTCAAAGGGGAGGCCCCCGGCTCCGCAGAGAATCCGGGAACTCCTACTCCTACTATGCGCGAGTGGTATGGTCTCCTGTGGTCATCATGGCTTTGGGGTCGTTTCATCCTTTTCCTGAGACGGCGGCGTCCCATCGTCCCATCAAAACGGGATCCCCTCCCCATCGAAAACCTCCCCGGACAGAAAAGATCCAACAAGAGAAATCCAGCCCGTCCCGGCCCAACACGCCTGTCACTGCACTCGCTCACCCGTAATCACCGTCTCAAACACTATCCAGAGAGGATATTTTTTTTTTGAGAAAAAACAGACAGGATGATTTTATATTAGAGAGAGGAATGAGGATTGGTTGATGGCGGGGCTAATTACCTTGACGGCCCTTGCGCTTCTGGCCTTCCTTACGGCACGTGTTGTCCCACAGGTGCGCCTCGTAGCGCCCCGTCCACCTGTGCCTGGCCCCCACACGTGCGCAGCGGTTAATCACGTGATAATCACACTCCCTAACCACGCTTACTCTCGCTAATTAAGAGCGAGCATCTACTACTCCATCCACTTGCGACACCGATGCGCACGCACGCACGCTGGTACGTACCTGGTCACCCCGCGGTAGATGGAGGTCCTCTGGGAGGTGGTTTGCACGAGCGGCAGCGCCGGGGACGGTGGCGACGGCGAGAAGTTGGTGTTGCAGCTCTCGGCGACGGCCGTGGTCGTCGTCGCGATCTCCCACGAAACCTGCCCAGGCGGCGCAGGCTGCTGCTGGCCCACGAGGGAGAAGGATCCGGCGGTCGTGACCTCAGACGCCATGGCTGCTCGAGACCCTGCTGGGTGGAGCTACTGCCGCCGCCGCCGGCGGCGGCGTTCGACCCGGGGCACGAGCTGGGCAGCAGGAGTAGGGTCTGGTCGGCGCCGCCGCCAGCCCCGCCAAGGAAAGCGGCACCGGTGGCGAGGAAGTCCTCATCAGTGAAGCCGTCGAAGGGGAGGAGCGGCGCGTTCGTCAGGGCGCCCCCCCGACCCCGCCCCCAGCATCATGGACGGCGCGTAGGCGAGTGAGACGGCGCCGTTCGTTGGTGGCGACATCGTCGTCTCTCCGCGATCACTCAGCCGCCTCTTCCTTGTCGTGTCCTGGGTTTTTGTGGGGTTTTCTCTCTTTCTCTCGGCGGAGAAGAAGAGAAGAGAAACAAACACGGAGGCGGGGAAAGAGGGCGGCGCCGGGGCGCACCCGGAAGAAGCGGCGGAAAGGAGGTGGAGGGGAGGGCGGAGGGGCGGAGGTTTATATAGGCGTGGGGTGAAAATGATGGGGCAGGAGAGCTTCTCCTCCGGTCTTCAGGTGTGCGGAACCAGACAAAACAATGGAAGCTGGGGTAGGTGTGGCCTCCGCCAGCGCTGGGGCCGGGTCCTTCGCATTGCTGCTTTGCTGTTTTGGCTGCGGCTGCGGAGTCCTCCGGTGAACAGCGACTCTCCTACGGCGGTTTCGGTTTTAAAATATCTGAAAGGAATTGGCAGGGTGAAAGCATCGAGAAAACAGAAAAAGGTAGGTCGAGAAAACTACTGAAGGTGTTTGGGTGTGTTTAGTTTAGCAAAAAATTTGGTTTTGGATGGGCCGGACATGCAATAGCTATATTACGTTTAGTTTGTTAGTATTGCTAGGTAGTTTTAATGTGATGGAGAATCTTCTTTTTCATGCTTTGGAATTTGGGAAGGAACTGGGGAATCATGTGCCGGCAATAGCTACATTACATAGAGTATATACTAGGTAATATAAGTTGCTCGTTGCCAAAAATTATGTTTACTTTCTCCGTCCAAATTTATGTCAATTTCGGTTCTTTGATTCGATTTGTAGAAAAAATATGTGCAATATTTTTATCTCTAAATAAATTTATCAAAAACTAGATTCAAAAATCTTTATGGTGATACTAATTATGTAAATGAATATTAATGTGTTTTAATATATATTTAGTTAAAGTTATGTTAGGCGAAGCAAAATGACAGTTATTTTAAGATGGAGGCAGTATAAGTTTTTTTTTTTCTCTCTCAACAAAACAATATCCTCAGTTTAGAAACCATCAAACCAACAAATTAACAAATTATTTTTTTTTTTTTTTGCAGTAGCAGTCAAGCAAAATAATTTATAGCGAACCGGTCCAGTTAGTGAAGTCCAGTGTTTTCCTTGGTCAAACCTTTCAAGAAAGCGTGCGAGAGTATACCTACAGTAAATTCTAAATTACATGACACCAAGCATACAGCTAAGATCTGATGCCTTTTGAGCACGATACATATTAACTCGCTACTTCCTACCAGTAACGTGTTTATGGTAGGCGGAAGAGAACAAGGCGGGTGTCTTACGACGCACCCGCCTAAAACCGACGAATATACGCTACCGCTGTTGTTGTTGGCTTAGCTTGTTGTGCATTAAAAACTAGCTAGATCTACCACCACCGTGTGATGATCTGGCAATCGTTGCAGTTGGCAGTGGGCGAAATTATTAGCCATGCTCTTACCACATTACCATGGGATTTTTCACCGCTCCCATCTAAGAATATTTGGCTAGGAGCGTAGCAATCGAGATTAGCTAGTAGTAGCAAACTAGCCGTTGTCAAAACTTTTTTTTTTAAGACCACGCCGTTGTGTTTTTCATTAAGCGAGAAGAAAGTTCAAATAAGGTACAAAAACGTAAGGTAACCAAAAAATTACCGAGGCGTAAACCTAATTTCTACTAGATAAAACGCCTTTGAAAAAAACTACTGTCAAAACTACTAGAACTTTTCTTTTTATAAGGGAAGCTTTATTAATTTCACGATCGTTGTTACGTCAACATATACAAAAATCTTGAAGAACTCTCCGCCTGAATAACCATGATGCACACATCCTTGCACAAAAACTACTAGAACTAGAATTAGGATAACATGATTTATATAGTAAAAAAAAAACGTTACATAATTTGGAATAAAGACTATAATAAGGAGATACGTGCTATGTAAACTGGCGAGTTTTTTTTACATCATAGCACAATCTAAGCCCGTTTGATTATGTGTAATGAGTTTAACTAGAGCGGGTTCTTTTTGTTGGGCTACACACGTGGAGGATGTGGTGAAAAATGAATGTTGATGCTGCTTTGTTTGATCCTACCTCTCGGTTTGGATGCAATAGGCCTATCATGAACTTAGGGCCGGGATGTGGTGAAAATGAATGTTGATGCTTTGCTTTGTTTGATCCTACCTCTCGGTTTTGGATGCAATAGGCCTATCATGAACTTACTCGAGACAATGGCCGAGATACAATAGGCCTATCATGAACTTACCCTTAGACAATTGCTCTCAGGCATGTGCGTTTTATCAAATATTCTATATAATTAACAAGTTGATAATTAATCGCCTCTGAGCCTCTATATAATCAAGAAGCTCAATCAAATGGAGGTGATCGCTCTCTTGTTGATGGCTTCCATTGTCCATGACACAGATAAGAATTTCATATATTCTAGCTAGATCCATTAACCATTAACCATGACGGACGCTACGTGACCTCTTGCAACCACGACAGTTGCACTTGCTCGCGAAAAAACCAAAAAACGGCATCCAAAACGGCAAAAGGCATCCACGGTTAAGAATTCTCTAGCAATGGTACCCAGTCTTGTGATTCAATGTGATTTTAGGAGACCACAGACATCTCTAGTTCTCTACATTCTTGTGATTCAATATGTTGATTCAATGAAAGGCTACCTACGTATTACCGGGGAAAAAACACTGGTGCTATAAATCTTGTCAGTCTCTACTATTATAAATTTATAGTCTGTCTTAAATATTTTATTAAGTTTACTGAATTGATCTATCATATTCTAATACTGTAGTACTTTATAAATCAAGGAACTATGCATGTGATGTAAATACTCTTGCCTTACTACAGTACTACTAGTGGCATGATGATGCCACTGCCCCTCGTCCCGTTCCGTCGGTGTCAGACGGATATCGCTGGCGCAGGGGCAGCCGCCCAGAGCCGGAGGCAGTGCAGCCGCAGCCGCAGCCGCAGCCGCGTCCGCCGAACAGCGGATGACGCCGTTCACACGGCACAGGCCTCCCTGCGCTGCCGCACGGACGTGACTGATTGCGATTGAGTTGCCAGATCGTACTCCGACGTGCTGGCGTACAGGTACAGTAGCCTACAATACGCACGCGCAACTACTCTCGAAATGGATTCGAATCGATTCGCTCGCTTCTCCTTCCTTCCCCTGCTTGCTGGAGTCTGTGGGACGCAGCGCCGCACCGGTCGCGGGTCGGTCCTCCCCGGTCAAAGGGCCAATCGAGTGGACTCGCGGTCTCACGCTCACCGAGGTCCTCAATTCTCACGCACTGCAGCGTGACTCGTGAATCGAGCACTGTGTGCGTGTAGTTGCTTTGATCTTCTCCTGTGAAAAAAGTTGGGGGTGAAAATTTTTGTAGTGATATTTGATTGAATGTGAAAAAAAGTTGGGGGTGAACTAAACTCCCCCCTTCATTCCCCATTGGTATTAGAAGTCGTTTTGGATAAGGTTTTGGTCCCTCAAACATCTGTTATAAATCATCAATAACTTTAAATGGTTAAGTTTGTAAATATAAAAATTATATGAGTAGATTTGTCTTTAAAAATACTTTTAATAAAAGTATAGATATATCACATCTACATAAATATTTTTATCTATATCTATATCTTTTGTAAAAAGAGAAAATTTAACCAATCTGCCGTAAAATCTGTCCGCCCCTTCCGCTCGGCGTCTGCCGGTGCAGTCCGTGTCCCCGTGTATCGCTCTGTACGAGTCCTTGTCGAAGCCGCAGGCAGCTAGCCAACAAATTCCCCATCCAAGCCCCCAACGATCCCCTTCACCCGCGTTCTAAGAGCCTCGCGGAAACCCGTGACCGCCTCGGCCCTCTCCGCTCGAGCTTGCCCTACGGCGTTGCCGCCTTCCTGCCGCGTCGAGGCCGTCAGGCGTCTACAGCGGACCTGCCCTCCGCAGGCACACCAAGCAGCCCTCGGCTCCGCAGTCTGGGAGCTTCATCCCGCAGGTGTTGCCGACTCGGCGCCTCCCCTGCCATCGCCGATGAGTAGCTGTAGCCCTCGCCGGAGTCGCCCTCCTCCGCTCCCTGCGGCGGCGATGGGGAGAGGTGGCGCAGCTGGGGCTGGCAGAGAGACACGGCGAAATTATGCAACGGCAACAGGAGTGACTCGGACTGACAACGACGTAAGTTTTTATTATTGTAGGTGCCGGCCATCCTTGCCGGTCGTGCCTACGTCGGGACACAAGGCGCGCATCCACAGGTGCGGTGCTTGCGGCTGCTCGCGAGGTCGGTCGTGGCGGGCCTTAATGGCGTCGGCGTCTGCGTTCACGAGCAGGTGAAGGAGACGGAAGCAAGATGAAAGAAGACGGAGATAAAGACGGAATTGATGAACTGTCCTTCTGTCTCCACTGGTTCGCTTGCTGGCACGCTTCTATCTGGACCCGGCTCGCATATACTCCGTAGTGCATTGCATTCAGGAGCGGTGGGATTCGCGTCGAGAATTGACATGTAAATCGAGAGAGGTCTTGACTCGACCACAAGGTTTAAGGGGCTTTACCGTGAAGTCGTTTTTATTTTTAATTACATCTTGGGTTTGGCTTAAATGGCTCTAAACACGTGGCGGATGAGAGAAAAAAGAAAAACGAAGACTCGACGTCTAAGATAGACGCGACGTCTACGAAAGAATCGAGACCGAAGAAACGACGAGTGTCCGCGTTGGGGAAAACCACCATGGTTTCCATCGAGCCTCCCAAATCCCGTGCGGCCTCCTCCCATCGTTGCCGGCTTCAAGCGCGTCCCCCAGACCTTGCTTCTCCATCTGGCTCGCCGCAAATCTTTAAGGTACGCGCGCTAAAACCTAGCGCCGCCGGATGACAGACGCCGGATGACCTCGCGCATAGCTGCCGCGCCAAAATCACGCTGAGCCCACTCGCGCCGCCGGATATCGCGAGTTCGCGACTGGCCTCAGCGCCCGAGCACACGCAGCCTGCTCGCGCCGCCAGACCTCGCCGTAGCCGCCGCGTGGTCTGCTCGCGCCACCGAATCCCGCCGTGCCGGCGCCCGCGCAATCCGCTCGACACTCGCGCCCCCGGACTTCGCCGTGGCCGCTGCGCTGCGTAGCTCGCATTCGCGTCCGCGTCCGCCGCCAGCCCGCGTAGCCTCGCTTGAGCTCGCGCGAGATGTCCGGCGCCGCATGCTGAGATGTCGTGCGCGGCTGTGCGACTCACTTCTCCGAGATTCAAAATCAGGGTCAGAGGATGGATTTGATTTAACTATTCTATGGATTTGATTTAACTATTCTACTTTGGTCCATCCATTACAAAACACGGATCATGAACTCAATCGCAGGCGACGAGCTTATGCGGGGTCCCGTCCATGTTTGCGGAGCTCTCCCAGACTGCCATGAAATTATTTCTGATGCAAATGGCAATTTCTCTGCCGTCTCATCGCCGAAGAAACAAAGTTCGTTCGAATGGCTGGCCGGAGCTCGGGCAATTTTGCCCCAGAGGATCCTGATACAGGAGATATATTGATTGGTTAATTTTTATTTAGACTCTAACGCTTCCTTTGGCTATTTGGGGGTTTGTCATCAGCAATATCTGATGGCTGGTCATTAGCAGTTTTGGTCTGTTGTTCTATATGTGTCTTCATGCTCATCAATGAACATTAAGGGGGTGTTTGGTTTGCTCTTATCCTAGGACTTTTTAGTCCAATTATTAAAAAAAAATTAAAGAGTAATTTTTGGGACTAATGGAGAAAAATCCTAATAGTCCCTTATTGATAGGCAAACTGTCAAATTTTTAGTCCTGGGCTAAAAAGTCTCAGAACCAAACAACCCTTAATTGTTTTTTACATCACAACAAACTACCTCCTATCTAGCTTAAGATATTAAAACTAAAAATTGATATTTTTTCTATGGATCAGACAAATAATGTCCTTGAACTTGGATATAAATTGTCGTTGCGCATTCATTTGTGGCTGCCGCATAAATTACAACATATGAGTTAAATTTTTGATGGCATAAAGGGAATTAGCCTACAAATTAACAGATGTAAGTGACCTAACCAAATATATAAGCATGTGATTTCCCGTTGCAACTCCGTTTAATTTTCTATTACATTAAAGAGAGAAACCAACTATTGTTATACTTCCTATACTATCTTCGCATGTTCTTTATCGCCGGATTCATTATTTGTGCTTATACAAGTTACTATACTCACGACCATCAATGATACCAAGTCGGTTTGTAGGTTACATTGATATCTGATTCAAGACACTGGATTAGTGCATTAAAATTTACATAAAGGTAAACATAAATAAGTACAAATCAATTCTATTTCTCCTGTTGCAATATATGGATGATAGATATTTACCCTAATAGTAAGAGGTCAAAGTTGTGTTTTAAATTAAATGTTCTGACTTAGGCTAAAGATGCTTCTAATACCATCTTAGGTGGTATTTGATTAGCCAAATTATAAAATTAGCCAGTTTATACAGCAGTGGTCTCTTATTTGTCTATATGAAATTTATTATTATTATTATTATTTCTACCCATATCTCATCTTCTCTTTCCTAATCCCCTCATTTCATTCTGTGGAGAGATTGTACTTGACTGAGAGTCAACCTCACCTTTCTCTTCTTTTATCTCTTCTACATCAGCACTTTCTTAGAAGTCAATTATTATACCGGCTCTAAAGACGTTAGATTATTTGATCTTCGTCCAAGGCCCTGTGAAGTGAAGCTATTTTTTGAACTTTAACTCCATGAACAGCTTTATTGACGGATTGATAAATCACTATTTTTGTCTCCATCAATCGCAAAACTCTACGACGCCACAAGGTTTAATGGGCTTTATAAGTGAAGTCATTTTTATTTTAACTCGTTTGGGTTTGGCTTAAAATGGCTCTAAACAGCTTATGAAGATGTGCTATAGCAAATCTCAACTTCTCTTTCCTATCTCATCTCCTTATCAATGATCTCCTAAAATGCATTATTTCTCCTAAATAAAGAACATCTCCGTCTCGAAAGACATATAGAAGACAAATTCTATATAATTTCCTATAATATTGTTCTTTTATATTCTAAATTAACTTTAAATAATTTACTCTTCTAATCTAAAATAACTAAGATAAATATAAACAGATCTAATGGAGATACTCTTAGCGACCATGCATCAAAATCACAGTGTTGTTCCTTGGGTCCATATGTCCTATGAGATTAAGGGAAAAAATTGTATTATACTGATAGGTCAGGCTACTATAAGTTCAAGTAAACAAGGTAAAGTTGTGCTATGATTAGGTAACTGAGTCTATCCATCTCACTCATTGAATTAATCAATAGGTTAAAGCTCTATCAGCCTATTTTCATCTTTGAGACTAGCCCCGCTCTCTATTAACCTTATTTTCGTAGGACAGGTAACGCTCAAGCAAGGGTCGCCCTGTCCTATTTATAATCGTCATCTTTGCTTGAACTGATTATTAGCCACGGTACATCGTTTTCTCTCACAACAAAACAATATCACTCACCTTATCAGCCAAACATGACAAATGAGTTTATTTATCAAATTTATGGTAATAACTCAATTTTTCAAATACTTATATAAGAAATGAGACAGTGATGGATTAAGCCATTCTTCTCCACAAACCAAATAAAAAAAGGTTAAAGATTAAAACAATACACTGCCATGTTCGATTTTTTTTTTTCAGTTTTTGCCTTTTTATACTGAAACAAGGCGCGGGCATATTGAGAACTCCAATCAGTACGCGCCGCATGCATACAGATATTTGCCTCATCTGGACACAAATATCCACACCAAAATTCTATTGCCCACAATTTAGAATGAATGACTGCCTAGTAGTGCATCAGAATAGAGCACTAGCAACTTACCAAGGAGACGAGCTTACCAGAGCTCTGTCATGCATCCAAATGACAAAGTTGGCTCAACCACGAGCGAAAACTGCTGTATTCATATCTTGCACATTCAACGTTTTTTAAGAATATAACGGGATGCAAAAAGAATAATGGCCACAATTACATCAAGCTTCAAATGAGAACATTTTCTCTTCCTCAAAGTCATTACCAATTACTATAATAATCCTTGGACAGTAGGGCACACAAAAGTGTTTGCCGGCCTACAATAGCAAAAGTGGATCGGACGATCCAAAACACTTTAATCCTGACCTGGATTGTATAGTTTCCATTCACAACCTCCTCGCTGTACCGTCTGTGCCCAGCAGCAGCACGCAAAAGTGGATCGGACGATCCAAAACACTTTAATCCTGACCTGGATTGTATAGTTTCCATTCACAACCTCCTCTATATCGTCTGTGCCCAGCAGCAGCACTAACAGGAAGCAATATACACAATTTTTACTGCTGGGTACAAACATTACACCTACAGTTTACATACAGCTATATGTTACGTCCCTCTGACTTGTATACCAATTGCTATGCTGTGTACATGAACATGCATGTACCTGCACAAACCTCACAACAGGATTAAGCCTGCTCGAATGACCCTATTTTGCTGGATGCTTGAAGAAAGATCCAGCTATCGACACCCAGCTTCTCGAAAAAAAAACTCCCATATCCTTGTGCCAGAGGCATGAACAGAAAAAAACAACCTGAATACCTGATGTTGGAAACAGCTTCAACAGCAGCTTCTTACTGTTGTCATATTCACAAACGAAGCTCACGCGCAATATGATAGCAGAGCCTAACTGACTGCATTGTACCTCTGCTTCATTAGTTGGTGCCCCATCATATGCTGTGGCAGCTTTTCTGAGTAAACTGAGAGATCAAAAATACTTTTAGGCAGCTGTGGAGGCCCAACAATGGACATTGTGATGTCTGAATGGGCACATTTTTTCCTTTCCATAGATGTTATTGCAGGCGCTTTTCATGAAATCTTCTTTGAGAGAACCTGTACAGATTTGAATATTCCTTCTGTAGACGAGACCCCAGAAGAATACAACATTTGGCTCAGTGATTGTATGATCAACTTGTTCCGAGGGATCTGGGTCACAGTAAACGCCAAGACTCTCCAGCTGCAGAAGATCATTGGATAAGAGTTGATGATCAACTTTAACGCTAACTACCCAGAATGTGGAAAAGAAAAGCACAAATGCACAAAGAAAAATGTGAAATAACCTTGAGAAGAAGGTTGCGGAATCGTGATTTCACCCATCCAACCCAGTCACGCAATTCTTCATCCAATGGAGCAGAGAGAACTATGCGGAGAAAGCATTTGTATCTTGCACCATATGGAAAAGATGCAAAGAGCCAACTCCAGTCAAAATCAGTACTTCTGGTATCCTGTGGAAGAGGTAGATGAAATATTACCAACCTGACAATTAGGGATACATACAAGCCTTAATCCTACAGTGCACCAATAATAGAGCAAGGTTCAAAAAAAAAAACTAGGCGCTAGGCCACTCACTAGCGCCGTAAAACGCGTGATTAAACATGATTAAACGTTTATGTTTCAGTAACACAATAGCTATGTATATGGAGATGCAGCTGCAAATATATGACAGAATAAATGAGAAATAAAAAAAAGTTGTGCCGATAAAGCCCACTCATCCCATTGTCTTAGATAAGCCCACAATCCGTCTAAGCACCATATGTGCTACCCAGTACCCAGTGCCCTAACAGCCAGCACCATTCCAGCTATTCCCACCCCGCCGCCGCCCGGTTCCTGCGCTCCCATCCCCATCTGCTACCTCGCCCATTCCTGTCCGCTCTCTGCTCCATGGCGCGCCACCTCCGCTCCGCTTGTGGGCATGGCCTCCACTCTTTCGGGCCGCGGCATGAGGCGAGGCGGAATCGAGCAAAGGATTCAACATCGAGCAGAGGGCAAGCGAAATCAAGCGACATAGACACCGTGAGGTCCCAACCCTGTTGACTCTTGTTTTCTTCACCATCGATGGGTCTTTCCAGCTTGCCCCCACGTTTAACTGGATGCCATGCCCTAGGCGACAGGCAAGCGTTTGGTGGGTTTAATGACGTTTTTTCCAACACAAATAGAGGCGGGTTAAATGGGACTGTTGACATTTAGCATTTTAGAGAACTTAGCATCAAGCTTTACCACATAACATATTTGGAGAACTATCAGTGAGAAAATCTAAATCCCAGAGAACTAATTTAGTGGGTTGGAGTTGGCTGGGTCCCACGGTGGGGGCAGGGACGTGGGCACAAGCAGTACTGAGTAGTTAAATGGAGAAAAATTATAGTGCCCTGTGTTGGGAAATGAGAAATTTATTGAGCCGTGTCCATCCTGGACTCCGAGAAGCCAACACACACAGAAATTGCTTTGTAGGACACTATATGTATCCACTATTCAAACAAAACCAGTTAAACCCATTCCTATTAAGAGAAATGGAAACATGGCCACACAAAAGGGAAATTCAACGATTGAAAAGAGAGCCTCAAATAATAAACAATACCTTTCAGTTTAAATTACTTACACAAAGGAAATAACTTACAACCTCAATTAATAAATAAACACATTCTAGCAATTTGCATATAAAAAATGCCATAATGGTGTGACAGTGGAAACATAAGCAAGGAATCTTTCAGGGAGAAAAACAAAAGCATTAATAAAAAAACAGCAATAATAGTGGTACCTTTGTCAAAGCATAACCACGCTTAAGTTCTTCCATGATTTTGCTGAAAGTACTTTCTGTTGTACTAGAGGAGCAAAATTCTGGTGGATTACAGGGCAACATTATGGGCATGAGAGAGCACCCATCAGGACCCGACAAAAGAACTGGCGGTGGCAGATCAAGCAAACTCACTGGAAGAGGCCAAGGCCAGTGAACAAAAATATCGAAGAACAAAGACAACAAAGTATTTATACTAGCATTCGGATGTGTGCGGCAAACATATGCAGCAAGAATCGCCAAATGAATTCCAGCGAAGAAACCAAGTAGCTGAAATACAGAAATACCATCAGGCAATCAATAACAGTGTAGTTGTAGAAAATAAAGGACAACATCATAATCTACTGTAGACAAAGCACCTACATGGCAATGAAGTCCTCTTCTTCTTGCCCATAGTTTGAGGCACCGCAACAGATATTGAAATTTCTGCATTGATACTCCATAAAAAGGTAAAATTAGAATAGGAAGAGTGGTAGCGAAAGGTTTAAAGAAGTCATAAAAAAAGTGCAAGTATGCAACAGTGCTAACAAAAAGGACATCTGATTCAGCATTGACAAAACACATTAACCGAGACTAAACTGAGAAATATAGAATGTATATAACGAACAAAGTTATACAGTTGGAGACAACATGAGGTCCCAGATACAAAAAGGCAGAGTAAAACAAAATAAATGAAGGAAAATGGTACATGAATAAAACTAGTGAGGTGGTTTTTTGGACCTTTATATTAGGAACTAATTGAATGATTTGTATATTAGCACGAACTCCAGATAGACATCTCCAGCTTGGCCCATCCACATTCTCTAGCACATGGGGATCAAATGCATGCATAGCCTGCAGTGTACAGCCTGTGAGGACTTAAAATAAGCACCAGATATCATGTACAACATCTTTGTTTTACAAACTAACCAATAGTTTAACGAGTTCAAACCAAAAGTAAAAACACATGATGGACCAGGGAGGACGGAGCATTATGTAGTATATACCCTCCGTTTCAATTTATAAGGCGTTATATACATTGTTTTTCCTGTGTACCTAGACATGTTGAATATCTAAGTGCATAGCAAAAGCTATGTATCCAAAAAAAGCAAAACATCTTATAATTGGAAGAGAGGGGGAGTATATGCATAAGGGCGTCAAAGATACTTTCTGACAAATGTTGCCATGCTTTGCTCAATCATGTGAAACACCCAAACATGTTGAAATGAATGTACTAACCAACAATTCATTAAGGTGCTGGACTGAAATTTCTTGGTCTTATGAATCAGGCATAGATTTCAAAAGATATTACATATGCCTCACTGCATGCAACCAAAAGTTGTAGCAAGCAATAGCTTATCAAGGTACAGCATGACCAAGGCGAAAGCACAGTGTCAACAAATATCTAATATAATGTAGTGAAAGACCGGATGCTTACCTCTGCAGCATTGATCACTGGGAGTTGAACATAAGGAAAGTCAACTAAAATCCCATTGAATTTAAAACGCATCAATGGAACCTTAGCTCCTTCGATTGAATGCAATTCTGATACTTCTGGCCTCCCTTCAAGCATTTGTCGCAGGACAACAAAAAAAAAAATGGTGCTGCAATCAACACATGAACACATTCTGAGGAAATTTCAAAATTTGTCAGCGAAAACAAAATAGTACCAAATTGACACTTACTTGCAGTGTTGCAATATAAGGACCAATACAGAGGACATCAATATCAGATTCAGGTCCATATGCCTTCAAAGTATAAAACATTTAGTCAACGTAAGTCATAAAAAGATAAATCACAATATCCAAAGGAGCAACTACAGAGGCATACCATATAAAGTATAAACAAGCAAACTCAAATTATAAATTTATAATAATTCTCCCATAGCTCAGCTGCTTTACATGCAATTAAACTATGAAAAGCTAATTGAAAGGTTTAGAAACTTGCAACGACCAAAAATGATGGCATGCTAACAATGATTTGGAACGCACAAGTATCGTGATCATTCTTAAAATCCTGCATACAGTTATCAATACAAATTCATATAAAAGCTCTTTCTAACTCCCTGATTGTTCATGCGCTATCAACCAAGAAGCAGACTTGAACAAAAAAATCTCCCATGCTCCTTATAGTCATACAAATATGTCGTATTTAATTGTGCACTGGTAAACTTTAAACATATGTCAGCTATATTTTTACATTGAGATCCCATATCTGAAAACAACATGAGTAGACTTATGTTTATTAAGAAAAAAAAACTTGACCCCATGGAATAGCTTCCCTGAGGCATTATCAATAGAAGGAGCCTCAACCACACAAGCCCGAGAAAAGGCCCCGAACCCTGACTTCACCCATACTGCCACACCGTAGCCAGGCGTTGTCATGCAACTACTATGTGGATTGCCAGTGAGGGAACTTTTTCACGTGCAAACCAGGGCCAGAAACCTGACCGGCACCGCCTCGGAGTGTGGGTCCTACTGCCGTGTTATCAGCACATTCGTTATTGCTATGTTTTATATACAAATTACAACACAATTTTGCTGAGACAAAGTGCTTTAGAGATCATGTATGCCCAAAACAGCACTTCTTTCCGACTGGAGAGAACTTAATATGAGCAGCAACTCTCTTCTTAAATTTATGACTGCACATTTTGATTAACCTATCAATCATTCGCTTAAATTAGTGTACAGAAGCAACACAATCAGACATACCACTCAACCAGATCATTCACTCAGAAGCACAGGAAACAAATGACAGAAAGATTGTGGAGCTATATGCTGCTTGTATTTCTTTGGTGAAACACTATCATAGTTGTCATAATTGGCAGATTTTTTCAAAGCAAGAGACACCCTTTACTAAACTGATCATGTCACATATGCAACTCTAAGGCAATACTTGCACAGAAGATAACTTGTAGAAATAGAATGAATAATGTAACAAACTAACAGTACTGCATGGCTAGCTGATAAACTTAATGCATATACGGGCAATTAAAAAGTGGTGATATCAATTTCAGCAACAATTAATTTGTTTAAATTTTTCGAGAGTGCATAGCACATATTTCATTAGGAAGAAGAGTTGGAATACAAAACGACAAGCCTAAAGGGTGAGTTGCCGTGAAAGCGCCCTAGCATACAGAAGATACAGTACATGCGACACAGACACTACATATCATTCTAAATTAATACCATGAACAATTAAACTGGATGTTACATCACCATAAAAGTTTTGAAGAAATTGTGGACAAATTTGGTATTCTCCTTACCCCTAAGGCATAGGAGCCATAGGTCAACACTGTGGCTGATGCGATCCAGTGCTGTTTGCCCTGCTCATACGCCACCCTCTTTGCCCACTCCATCACTATCTGCAACAAAATCACCACCAGATCAAACAAATCAATTTCGACCAACATTGCAAGCAGAAGCCTTTAAGCTCGAAACCCTAACCCCCATTACCTTGCCGAGCTCGCATACTACCCGCTCCCTCCTCTGCTCGTCCTCTAGCGAAGGCACAATCCCGCATCGGAAATGAACTAGACCACGTAAAAACGTCAGTTCCCAAAATCAACCACGGATGCACACGAAATTACATCATAAGGGACAGCGGTGCGTGCGAGCTTCAAGCTCCGGAGTTCACCTTGAGGAGGGAGCGGCTCCGACACTCGTCCATGTAGACGAAGACCTCGCGCGGAAGCACCATAGGGATCGGGCGCGACAGGAGCGTCCCCGGGGGCGGGCGCGGGGGGCCCGGGAGGTACATCCCCGTCGTCGGCGGGATCGGCGGTGGAGGCGGCGGGCCCATGAGCAACACGGGCGCTAGGGTTTGGGTCTCGACCCTGGGGCCGCCGAGCCCCGATAGCGAGGTCCAGTGTCATTGCTTCTGAAGCGGGCCGCTGGCGAGGGAAAGGAGGCGGCGGTCGGCGGCGAACCGGCCGCGATTCGCCGCCGCGTTGTTGAGTAGGTGGCGGACGACGCGGAGACGACGACGCGAACAGAGCTGCTTTGAAATCGCTGAGACTTGAGACAGCTTTGGGGTTTTGTTAGAAAGGGAATGGACCCGAACGGAACGGAACGGGATCGAAGGGGAAGGAGGAGAGACGGGGACAACGACACGAGAAGAATGATGGGGGTTTATTCATGGGCGCTGCTGCCTCGTCGGGGTTTGGTCGGCCGGATCATGGTAGGAGTCGCGAGCTGACGCGGACCGCGGTGGCACATCGGGAAGTTGGGAGCGTGCCACGCGCGGTAGCTGGCTGGCTCTGCGTCAGGATGGCTGGCGAGAAACGAAAAAGGAGGAAAGGTCACGGTGCTGATTTGGTTTCTTGAGTTTTATATAAAGGTTGTGTGCTCGCTTCAGAGCTGTCGATGCTTGATAGATTAAAATTTTTGTATTGTCGTTGGCTTCTTACAAGTTTGCTTTTCCTAACTCTAAAAGCTTCATGCTGTTGTTAGTTGCCCTTATACTTTTGCTCAACCAAAATCCTCTTTATTTACACTTTCATCAATCACAAATTATAAGATCGTTTTATTTTTTTTATAAACAAAAGTAGAAGTTTGACATCATGACAAATCGTCTTATTCAAAAACAAACATATGCAAAATATCAAGAGCTTTTTGCCGTGACTTTCTTTATTAGTATAAGTTCTTAAAGAATGACTTGAATTTGACAATATTTACGCAAATTTTTTGAATAAAGTTTGCGAATGGTCAAAAGCTTTTTCTACCGTTGTTAGTTGCCCTTATAATGCCAAAAAACTCTTTATTTAAGTACATAAAACAAAAAGTAGAAAAGAGACATCATGACAAATCAACGTCAACTCTCTACCAAAATAAACATGTGCAGAATCAAGTTTTGACAAGAGCATCACATCTCATATTATCCATAAAAGACTGCATGGTGAAATGAGTTACTAATTCATACCTACCAATGTGGAATGGCTCAATGATAGGCCCTAATAATTATTGGGAGAAAGGAAGCCAACTTATATAGACACTACAAAGAATCGCGGATCGTTAACTTAAATAAGCGACGACTAAGGGGTTGTTTGGTTGCCACCACAGAGATTTGGTACGCTATGGGCAAAGCTGCCACACTTGGAAGTCTGTTTTTTTTTTTTTTTTTACAAGGGCTTGGAAGTCTGTTTGATTGAACAATAAAATTTGGCTGCCACAACTTTAGTTCTCTCTTCTCCGCGCTTGTAAGCCATAGCTTTGTGGCCGCCAACTTTCCCAAAATAAATGGCGTTTCTTCTCATCTATTTAGCAATTATATATTAAAATAGGATTAATATTTATATTACATAATTAGTATCATTGAAAAGATCTTTTGATCTAGTTTTTAACAAATTTATTTGGAGATTTAAATCTTACGTATATTCTACAAATCGAAATGGCAACCGCAAAAACGTCGTTTATTTTGGGACGGAGAGGTAGTTAAGATTGGTATGGCAACAACATCGTGAACCAAACACACTCTAATTTTCAACTTCCTATATTGCAGGCTGTGTTCATTCAATCAATCAAAAAAAAAAGTGTTTTAGATACAATAAAGATAATGAACATTTGAAATGTGACAGTACGCAGAGAAGAGAACATGTGCTTGCCGTGGTCCCACCAAACGAACGGCTGCAGCGCCGCCAGGCCTGCAATGGTTGAAGTCGGCCCGGATGAGAATCGAGAGAGTACAACCACAGCGATCCATTTGACAAATCCTGTTTTAAACCCCTACTCACACACAAATTTCCCCCTCTTCACCCCATAGCCGCCGCAGCCAACCCCCACCGTACCTTCGGCTATCCTCCGCCCTGCGCCTAGGGTTTAACCAGCAAACGCCGCGCTTCTCGAAGCATGTCACCGCCGCCGTCGCTCAAGCATCCGCCCCCGGCAACCGCCGCCGCGGCCTCTCCGCGCGCGGTCGCCACCCTGAGAGCTACCGGGATTCGCGGCGTTTGTGCACTCCCGACTTGGCGCCTCCGGTGCTCAGCCTCCGCCGTCGTGGTCGAAGCTTCCACCGAGGTGACGATGCACGCCTCGTCGACGTGGAACTCCCCGGGATCCTGCCAGTGAGGTATTGGTTGCTTGTGTCTTACACGGGTTGTGGCGTGCTGTTCAGATGTCTGATGCTCCACTGGACTGGGCGGAGCGGTCGCTGGAGGAGTTGCGCGGCTTGCCGGACCACGACACGTTCTGCCTGATGGCGCTCTCCCGCTGGACGGGCGGTACGATCGCTTCGTCAAGGAGCTGATGCCCTTCTTCAGCGAGTTCGGCCTAATCAGATACCGCGTTCTCATCGAGGTATCTGACATTTGGGACAGCTTGAGTTCCTTGCAAACACTGTGTCTGTCTACAACCTGGACTGGAGATTAATTGTATCTGCTTTCAATCTTTAATTGGTGATTGGACGCTTGAGAGCCTGTTGCTGGTGTTATTGTCAATGTTGCTTATCTGATGCGCCATTCTTGTTCTTCAGATCAAGTGGCTACTGAAACTTTCTCAAATTCCTGAGATCACTGAGGTGCCTCAGTTCAGCAAGGAAGCCCAGACCTTCTTAAATGCTATTATTGAGAATTTTTGCATCGATGACGCAAAAGAAGTAAAGAAAATTGAGAAAGTAACAAACCATGATGTGAAAGCCGTCGAGTACTTTCTGAAGCAAAGGTGCAGCTCAAATCCAGAGATTGCAAAGGTTGCAAGGATCTTCATGTGTACAGAAGTAATTATTTTTTGTTAGACTTTTAAGGAGTGGCATCTTGAACCTTCCAGGTGTCGGAGTTCTTCCATTTTGGTTGTACCTCTGAAGATATCAACAATTTGTCACATGCATTGGCTCTGAAAGAGGGGGTAAATAGAGTTATGTTCCCTGCCATGATGGACATATGTAGAGTATTGTGTTCCTTGGCAACACAAAATTCAGGCTACCCTATGTTGGCTCGAACTCATGGGCAGGTATGACTTATGAATTCACCTTCACTATAATATTTTGTTACACTGGTATGCAGCAGGAATAAGAAGATTTTTGTACTCTTAGCTTGAAGCATAGCTTCTCCATAGATAGCTCTCAAAGGCCTTCTATGTGAGATATATGATATACAATAATTAATAATTACTTATTGGGGCTTAAAGTTTTTTAAGTTTGCTTGGTTGATGCAGCAAGTTGATTTTGAGTGATAGTAAATTGATAAGTTCATAATGAAAAGAATGGAATTGAATGATTGAACAACATATTCAGCTATTTCCAAGGCAACATGGGTGGAGGAAATAACAAACCTGCATTATTTATCGACATAGTCTAGGAAATTTAAACAGATTATTATACTGTTCTGGGAGATAATCTTCAACCTTTCCATTCGTACAGGAAAAGGGGAAAAAAATTCTATGTCAAAAAATTGTTCTTCAGCAGTGTTGTATTGTGGAGCACAGCTTAGTAACTCTTTCGATGCAATAGTGACACATTTGTCTTGCTCAGTTGCTTGTATGTTAGTGGAATGGGCTTGCTTTGCCAATAAAGACTTGATTTGGGACCATATCTTATTTTTTTCAATTCCTGCTTGTAGCCAGCATCACCAACAACTGTCGGAAAGGAGATGGCAAACTTTGCGGCTAGATTATCTGATATAGGAAAGAGTTTCTCGGAGGTGAAGATACTCGGGAAATTTGCTGGCGCAGTTGGCAATTACAATGCTGATGTGGTTGCATATCCTGAAGTTGACTGGCCTAAGGTGGCAGAAGAGTTTGTTAGATCCTTGGGTTTGCAGTTTAATCCCTACGTTACTCAGGTGATCTATATTCTTTGTTGTTTTGATAGTTTCTTCTCGGTTCTTCAATGTTCTTGCACAACTAGGGAGGCTTCTCAAATTCTAGGGTGATCATAACCATCGATCTTGTTGGTTCTGATGCAGTTTTACCCCTTTTACAGATTGAGCCTCATGACTACATATCAAAGCTCTTCAATCTATTCACCCAGTTCAACAATGTGTTGACTGATTTTGATAGAGACATGTGGTCCTATATATCATTAGGCTACTTCAAGCAGGTAAACTAAAAAGGGTTGACACTACAGCTTGGGAGGATTGAACTTGTACTGCAAGGAAACAACTTGATGGTATTGATTTTTATCTTCCATATTAACTTGCAACATCTTCTATATTTGTTTTTCAGATACCTAAGGCTGGTGAAGTTGGTTCTTCCACTATGCCTCATAAAATCAACCCCATTGATTTTGAAAATAGTGATGGCAATTTATGTCTGGCGAATTCTATATTATCCGGTATAAGCATGAAACTGCCAATATCCCGGTTGCAGGTACGTGGCTAATCCAATTTTATGCCACAATTTCAGTTTTTCTAACATGAGGTGTCAGGATGAAAATCTGGTGCCTGTATTCATGACACCTATGCCTATGTGAGATGTGATATTAAATTATACTTACCATCTGATTAGTTATACATATACTAACGGCGACCATGTTGTATCATTGACAGCGTGACCTGACAGACTCGACAGTTTTGAGAAACTTGGGTATGGGATTAGGTTATTCTCTATTGGCTTACAAAGCTACCATGCGTGGAATCAGCAAGGTTCAGGTAGGTGGCCCAGAGCTTGTCCTTTCTCTCGTTACAGATGATACAGTTGTACCTTCAATATAGTTGAGATTGTTTAATTTTTAGTTTATGATTATTAAGTACTTGCAGAATGCTTGATGATCAAGCAGATAGGTACCTCACCACTTGCCCTTTTTATAAGTTTTGGCCTGACAGGGGAAAAATACACTATAATGGTGACTGCTAGGCATAGGCGTTTACCCAACTAAAAGTTCACATAACTCAAACCAGCTGAGGGTAACTGACTTTTGTAGGATAAGGATGTTCCTTCGAGCAGTGCTCAACTGCACATACTTAAGTTGCCAAAAAAGAAGAAGAAGCACATACTCTTCTTTACTGTTGACCTGAGATAACTTAATTAAATTTTTGCATGCATTTTAATTAATTATGATCAGGCTAGAACTTTATGCTTTATTGGTGCCTGTACAGGTGAATGAGTCACGTTTGGCTGAAGACTTGGAGCAAACTTGGGAGGTCCTTGCTGAGCCAATACAGACGGTAAGGCATCTGTTTTCTTCTGTCTATTTCCTTGGATTCTGATCGGGTTGCTGTCAGAAAGTGCGTATTGTATTCAAATCAGGCATGTATCACGTTACTGTTATTACTCTTTGTAGGTGATGCGAAGATATGGAATACCTGAACCTTATGAGAAGCTGAAGGAACTGACGAGAGGCCAAGCTGTTACCAAGAACAGCATGCAGCAATTCATTGATGGTCTAGACTTACCAGAGGAGGTTCGATCAAAGCTTTCAAAGCTAACCCCGCATTCTTATACTGGGCTAGCGGAGGATTTGGCCAGAGACATCGAGAAATGGGTTGATCTTGAATCTGGATTTCAAATCAAGTGACCTTCCATTTAAAAATGGACGATCCTCTCTACTATTTTCCTTTTTGACAGCGACGAAGAAAAAAAAAATAACAGACAGGAACCCTAGAAAACGAAAATTCAATGCGTTGTGGCCTCTGAATTGCCGGCCAGAATAATTTGCGTGGTTCTCATTTATGATATTTTTGGCACATGTAAAATGCGCCTCAAGGAATTATGCCAAAAAATGCTTATATTATGCTATTTTTCTTTAGTTGCCGCATACTTTCTGTTAAGTTGCTTTGTTGAGGTCTTGTGGGATGTAAATCTGGCGTGCCGCTTCGAAGCTAACAATTCTGCAGATGCACTGCAGTGATATTTTCGATTTTCTGAATGGTGCAAAAGCAGACTTTGGTTATCGGAAGCACTGAAATGATGCAAAAACAGACTTTGGTTATCGTTGGATGCTCACAATGGCTCCACACGCATTGGTTCCGTATATATACACGCATTGGTGCTCACATTGGTTCCATACGCATTGATTCGTATCAAAAGCAAATAATTCTCGATGGTGACGGGAGGTTTACGAACTTTACCAGCCATACCAGCCAGGCAGGAGTGACACCAGAGGTTGGTTGTGCGGTTGTGCCTTCACTGCCTCTGAAAGACTGAAACGGTGTTCATCCTTATCCGGGCCCGTTGTCCAGCAGGCGCACCCGCTACCAGCTCCCGAGACGAGTTTTTTGCTGCACGGCACGGAAGACGGCGTGGGTGAATCCTTCCGTGCGTTTTGCTTGCCGGCGACAAACACAACGTGTTGGCCGGACTCTGACTCTGGGAGCCCGTCTCTGGGAGCCCGTAGGGAAGATCCGGCCTTGCTGCCGACGCCGCCACACATGAGATGAGAGCAGCGGCGTCTCTTCCCCACGGGCGCCGTGGCGAGCGCCCCGGCTGGGAGGGGCCAACGGGCCACGTCTCCTGTGGTGGCTGTGGGTTTCGGATGGGCTAATGATTGCTCGCTCCTGGCTGGCAGCTGGGCATTGTTGCTGTGCTACTGCTGTTACTACTAGCAACAACGTACGTAGGCCCGATGATTTTGGCAGGAACGCGCGAATGCGACACCGAGTCGTGTCTGCACAACGCCGCCACGCTTGCATGTTCTAGTCTACATAAAATAAACTGGAATTATTATCGGGCATTCCACTTTATTACCAACAACAAAAATCGACCTGCCTGAGCAGCGGCAAAATACCGGAAGAGGTTCCGTGTGCAGTGCAGGTTAGGTTAGGATCTTCCCAGGACTTTGGCTGAGCGACTTCGCCACGAGGGAGTATGGTCCAAATCAGATGGTGATCATGCTTGCCAAGGAACGGGATATGAATAGGACAGGGCGGCAAATGTCATACTTAGGACTAGGAGTACTTATTATAATACCAGAGGATGGCAAATGGCATACTTATAGGAGTATAATGGTACGCAACTGAAGCCACTGACTAGGCTGATTAAGATAAGGAACTGAGATATTTTTCCCGCAACTAAAGTCGTCTCCGTTCCCACCACGTACCAACTAAACTAAACCCCTCCAGAACTCTCGCCACAGTAGCCTGAACCAAGTCATAGATCCCCAAATGGCGGACAACCGACGGTCAGATACAATCACAAATCACATCCTAATTACCATTGCAATGACAGTAAAACTCTACCTAATAAATAAACAGAGCTAATCAACCACAACCAAACGCAGTAAAAATGAAGAAATCGCATGGAGACGGAGGAATCATCCATACTGGCAGCCGCAGCAGTACTTGTTTGGCGGCACTGCGATGCGAGTTTCGTCAGAGCGTGCAGCCGCAGCAGAGGAAGAAGCAGCACATCATGGAGACGAGCGCGACGGACTCGACGGCCGTGACGACGCCCCAGAGCGCGGCGTCCACCAGGAGTGGGACGTCCCGCACGAGCTCGGGCCACCGCCGCGCCGCCGCGCCGAGCTGCTCGGGGCGCGACCGCTGCCACTGCCACCACTCCTGGACCTGGACCCGGAGGTGCGCGGGCGGCGAGGGGAGCAGCGCGGCCAGGCTGGGCAGGCCCAGGTCCGGCGGCCACCGGAGCATGGACACCAGGCTTCCCCATGGGGGCCCGCCGACGCGAAAGGCCTCCGCGCGTTCGGCGGCGGCGAGCTCCACGCGCGCCGGCTGGGCTGGTTCCCCTCCTCCCTTCCTCTCGATCCCAGCGCAGGGGCAGAGGGCGCGCTGCGTCGGCGTCGGTCGGCCTGTCGCTGTGGCGCAGCGGGCTGTTCTGTTTATTGGCTCGAGGCGTCTTGTGTTGTTTGGTTGGTTTGACACTTTGTTTGTTGGTCTTGACGGGGGCGATGATGTGAATCTGTGATGCGATGCGATGGTGGTGTAACGTGTTCTTCTGCTACCTTCCGGCAGCTTGTGGCGCGCCGCCGTGTGCGGATTTTTTTTCTGCCACGAGGCCACGAGGGGAGGGGCGCATCGCATTCACGGCGGTGGGCCGGTGGGTCTGGCACCGAGGGCGACTGTCTGGGCTGCCCTGGGCCTGCAGGCCCTGGTGCGCTCGGACGTTGGTGAGGGATCGGAGCTTAGCAGGAGGCCCGTCCGCGTCGCCTGCCTGATGATAGGTTTGTGTCGTGGGCCATTCAACATTATGAATGGAAAATTCTGTAACGGGGGGAAAAATTTTTTTTGGTCGCAGTTCTTAGTCGCCGATTTTGGTCGCCGTCGTATCAGGTGGTGACAAAGCGGTCCCTCAACGTTTGGACTGGTTGAACTTTATGGCTGCCGGCGGTTTTTGGGCGTGATGGTTTATGCGCGTGGCGGTTTTAGGTTTTCTTTAGACCATATATTTTTCGTTTTTTCTCTTCTTTTTATTTTTTTAAATTAAAATGGTTTCCGTTCATAGTAAATCCACCGATGACCCCATAAAATCGTCGGTCTCATCTTGTTGCTCGGCGCGCTCCTCCTCGATCCGGTGTCATCATCGTCAATATATAATCTGGTAGATTTACGTACTCTCCGTTTTTTTGCTAGAAGGTTTTGTCGACGAGGCATTTTATGGATTTGCAGTGCAATCTTTAAAAATACATGCATGCGCGCAAAATTATAAAATAAAAATTCAGCTTTGGTCGTCTTCGGCGATCTGCACCTATCTACCAAACATTTTCCATGGATAGCTTTCATGGTAGCTAGCCGCCTCAGTGCGTGGCAGAAACCAGCTAGACTTAGTAGATCAAAAGCTTGTGTCAGTACGCGCACACACAACCATGCATATATATTGGCTTAATATGCATGATGGATCATGTTTGCTAGTGTAAATATAACAACACACACAAAAACTAGTGTACGCGTATAAACATACTCACGTCCACGGGCGACGCGTCAGGCAGAAGTTGATGGCTGCGTGCGCCGGGCCGGCCATAATTTATTATGATTTTTAAATATTGCCCGTGCCAAATAAATAACAAAGGGCATCTAGCGCGGACGCTAATTTAGCATGGTGGCCATGGTGCGTAGAGGAGGGGCGACGACAGGAGCGTGGACGCCAGGGCGCGTTTTCAGTTTAGACTACAGAAAAGACTGACGAGCTTACGTGAGGTAATGGGAGAAAAAGGTGAAAACGGGTGACCATTTTTAAGAGAAAAATAAAAACCGGGACTTAAATGGAAAAATGTAACCACTCTAACACCCATGTCGCTAAAAATCTCCCACGAAAAGTGAAATTTTGAGACTGGCTGAACCGATTTTTTATGGGTCCAAACGCGCAAAAAAGTTTAGGACGAAAGTAGACTTTTTCCTAAACTGAGGATTAGAATTCTGTACAGTACCCATTTTTTACAAACAAAAGTGAGGACCATCAGTTTCGGCGACATTTTACCGTTGACACGTTTGGGAGAAAAATACAATACCAAACCAAGCAAGCTCGGGAGTGTCTTATCTCCGCGTCTCCTTTATTTACATTTGAAAAAAAACCCTTCACAAAAAGAAACACACTTGACGGTGTTTTGTTTTCAACGGTAGACGACGTTTGATAGGGCTTCATCATAGTGAGTGATATGGTTTGTGTTGGAGGACCGTGCGTGCGTTGTTGAATTGAGCATGTGTAATTTAAAAAAATAAATTAAAAGAATCATAAAAGGGAGTGCATTTATATTAAAATATGTAAATATTTACAAGTAATGGGTATCCATGTGCGATCTTCTGAGGCTTTCTAGTTTTTTTGAAATTTATTAAGCGGAGATATAAATGTTGCACGTATTTTCTCAAACTAAAGTACACACAGGCATGTAGATTGAGCTGGGAATTGGCCAATGCAGGCCACAAAAGCAACATCTAAAAAGAGCCGGGGGTATATGGTTTGTGTACCTCGGTGACGTAATTTTCCGTTCGTGCGTGGGAGTTGAGCATGTGTAATTTTAATAAATAAATTAAATGAATCCCGAAAAGGAAGTGCATTTACTATGCTCGTTGTAATCAAACAAGTAGTGGATGTGCCATGTGCGCGTGTCTGAGGCCCGTCGCTGATTGTTCAGACAAATTCAGTTCTGTTAATTGCATTTTAGGTAAGGGCACCGTCTCGGATAACTGAACTGCTGCAGGAACCCGCTTACGTCCTCCAAGAACCCGCCTTCGCACCGTCCTTTTCCTATCGCTCGGCGCCTCGGCCTCACGTCCTCGCTCGCGGCTCGCGGACCTGCTATTTCTCTGTGTAAAATTCCCAAATATAAATTACCCCTCCAGAACAAAGCTAGGGTTTGCCTCCTCCGCCCTCCTCCCGCTCTCCGCCTCCTCCTGGGGACCGCTCGTCGTCTCTCGTCTCCGCCGCCGCCATGGGGACGGGCGGAAGCGGAAGGTGAGCCTCTTCGACGTGGTCGACGAGACTTCTGTCTCCGCCAAGCTGGGCCGCGCCGCCACCAACGGCGCCGCCGCCACCGCGGCGGGGGCAACCCGTCTGTCAACCGGTGGAACGGGCGGCCCTACACGGCACGCTACTTCGAGATCCTCGAGAAGCGCCGAACGCTCCCCGTGTGGCAGCAGAAGGAGGAATTCCTCCGCTCCCTCCGCGACAATCAGACCCTCATCCTCGTCGGCGAAACGGGAAGCGGAAAGACAACTCAGGTACCGCCGCAAACGCTACATTACGCACATACGCCTTCTCCTATGCGGCTAGGCCCTGATGATTAGGTTTCTGGGATGTTTGATTTTCTTATTATATCGTTTGTAGTTGTAGTATGCCTTATAGTGCTACATAGATTGCCCAATCGTTACTTTCGTAAAGTGGTCAGACATATTTATGCACTTGTTTGCATAACTGAGGGCAGGTTATTGTTCGTTTTATTCGTGTGAAGGGCTGATGGCTTTGTTTTTTATGATACTTGTCCATAGCCTCGGGATGGTTCATTTGGGTTATATGTCGAGCAGATCCCCGATTAGCTTACTGGATGGCTTGATTTTCTTAATTCTATCTATTGTTTATGGCCAAGGTCAGGGGATACATGTTTTAGGGGCTACCCACTTATGGGCAAGGAAAATTGCTCATTTGTTTGTGTTACAAAGTAAATGCTATGCTTATTATGATCTTATTAGTTTCTCTATGGATTGATTTGAACTTGTGGTCCTTGTATGACATTCTCGCTCAATTAAGTTGTGATGATTGATTTGCGTTATATTGAACAGATCCCCAATTTGTTCTTGAGGCGGAAGGCCTGGGTAACCGTTCCATGGTTGCCTGCACTCAGCCTCGGAGGGTCGCAGCAATGTCAGTCTCCAGGCGTGTGGCGGAGGAGATGGATGTTACTATTGGGGAAGAAGTGGGTTACAGCATTCGGTTTGAGGATTGCAGCAGCCACAAAACTGTTCTTAAGTAAGCCTTTTTACAAGTCTTCATGTTTTGTTTAAAAACATGATTAGATGCACTATCCTTTTGGCAGATTGATATGGAGTGTATGTTTCTTTTCTTTTTTAGGTATTCTGATCTAATCATGTTGTGTTGAACACTATTGCTTCCTATCAGATATTTGACAGATGGTATGCTTCTGAGAGAAGCAATGGCAGACCCACTTTTAGAGAAGTACAAGGTGATTGTTCTTGATGAGGCTCATGAGAGGACTTTGGCAACAGATGTTCTGTTTGGGCTTCTGAAGGAGGTTCTAAAAAATAGACCAGATTTGAAGCTTGTTGTTATGAGTGCTACCCTCGAAGCAGAGAAATTCCAGGGTTACTTCAGCGGTGCACCCTTGATGAAGGTGCCTGGGAGACTTCATCCAGTTGAGATATTTTATACCCAAGAACCAGAGAGGGGACTATCTGGAGGCTGCTATCAGGACAGTTGTGCAAATACATATGTGTGAACCTGCTGGTGATATCCTTGTATTCCTGACTGGAGAAGAGGAGATTGAGGATGCATGTCGGAAAATCAATAAGGAAGTTAATAATATGGGAGATCAGGTTGGACCAGTTAAAGTCGTACCTTTATACTCTACACTGCCCCCAGCCATGCAGCAGAAGATTTTTGAACCTGCTCCTGCCCCATTGAAGGAAGGAGGTCCTGCTGGAAGGAAAATTGTTGTGTCCACCAACATTGCTGAAACATCCTTAACTATAGATGGCATAGTTTATGTGATAGACCCAGGGTTTTCCAAACAGAAAGTTTACAACCCAAGAATAAGGGTGGAATCCCTCCTGGTGTCACCAATTTCTAAGGCAAGTGCTCATCAAAGAGCTGGTCGTGCTGGACGAACGCAACCTGGGAAGTGCTTTAGGCTATACACAGAGAAGAGTTTTAATGAGGATTTGCAACCACAGACATACCCAGAAATTCTTCGGTCGAACCTGGCAAATACAGTTCTTACCTTGAAGAAGCTTGGAATTGATGATTTAGTACATTTTGATTTTATGGATCCTCCAGCACCAGAAACTCTAATGAGGGCCTTAGAAGTTTTGAACTATTTGGGTGCACTAGATGATGAAGGTAACCTAACACAGTTAGGTGAGATGATGAGTGAGTTTCCCCTGGATCCACAAATGTCGAAGATGCTTGTCATCAGTCCAAAGTACAACTGTTCGAATGAGATCTTATCAATATCTGCCATGCTGTCAGGTATGTTAATTATCACTAAAGGTTAACAAATTGCATTTTTACAAATTATCTTGTTATGTTTATCTGGACTACTTTGCTTGTGAGTTCTCTTCAAGCCGAAGTGCCAGATTTCTAATATAGCATGTGAGCTTGTCTAGCATCATTTTCTTCTGCATTTCTTTAATTGGCTGTCATCAGCAACTGTCATTCACCTGGCTTCTTGAGCTATTGGTCGAAATGATCATACAGTTTAGGCTGATGCAGATAATTGCTGTTTGTTGAGTTATTCTGACAAAGCAAATGGTATCGTCTCGCCTATTTGCATCTGCTGACCACCGTGGACTTCGTCTGTTATTACCATATTCTTTCTCTAGTACCCAATTGCTTCCTCCGGCCTAGGGGCGCTCAAAAGGCTGCTGATGAGGCGAAGGCTCGATTTGGCCATATTGATGGGGACCATCTGGCGCTTCTGAATGTATACCATGCATACAAGCAAAACAGTAAGTCCATAAGCCTTATTCAATTAGGGATGCATGTGGCTATGGGTTGGGCTGTTGAAAGTTAAAGTGAACCACTAATTTCAGTGGAGGCCTTGGGTTGGATCAGTTGCATCCATTTTTTCCTTTCCTAACAGTTATTTTATTGGTGATGCAGATGAAGATCCCCAGTGGTGTTACGAGAACTTTATCAATTCCAGAGCACTTAAGTCCGCAGACAATGTCAGACAACAGCTTGTTCGCATCATGACTAGATTCAACCTCAAGATGTGCAGCGCGGATTTCAATAGCCGTGAGTACTATGTCAATATCAGGAAAGCCATGCTTGCAGGGTATTTCATGCAAGTCGCTCACCTGGAACGAACCGGACATTACCTGACTGTAAAAGATAACCAGGTTTCTATTTTCCATGTTCAAAGAATTCTTCATTTTCTTGCTTAGGGTGTGGTGTACTGAATACTTGTAACCCTTCCTTGCTAGGTCGTCCATCTTCATCCCTCTAATTGTATGGACCATAAGCCAGAGTGGGTCATCTACAATGAATATGTCTTGACCACCAGGAATTTCATCCGCACAGTCACCGATATCCGTGGGGAATGGTAAGTTGCTATACGACCTGAACAAAGCTGATCACTTGTTTAGTTTGGCCCTTTGAAGATGGATATGCTGATATTTTCTGTGTGACTTATGTGCAGGCTAATTGATATTGCGCCACATTACTATGATCTGAGCAATTTCCCTTCTTGTGAGGCCAAGCGTGTTCTTGAGAGGCTGTATAATAAGCGGGAGAGGGAAAGAGCTGCAAATAGAGGCTGAAATTGATGCTTCCACAAACCTGGTGCTTGATTCCACCGCAGGTCTATCCAGAGCCCTTATACGTGCTTTGGTTATCACAGATAGCTGTCCCATTTGTCATAGGCCAAGGCGTCAGCATTATGTCTTCTACACTGTATGGCCTATTGTGTTTCATCAGCATGATCATTATTATGTAGACAGCTTCGAGAAATCCTTTAGCAGCTCAATTAGTTGTGGTGCATATTAATTGTGTGCCAGTTCTTATTTTTGTATGCATCAGACGTTTATGTTTTGTATTTCTGTGGTTAACTGGTTGTACTTTGGTTGGAATGAAAATCCACCTATTGGCACTTCCAGTTGCAGGAGGAAGGACTGAAGAAAAGTTCCTGTACCCCTTTTCTTTTTATATACAAATACAGTTTCTGCGTGATACAGATAGGCGATATCTTGTCTATGCAGACCGAAGTTATTAAAAATGGAAACTTCTATAAGTACCTGCCAATGAAGGTACTCTTTGTTTCAGTGTTTCTGTGACCGTTTGGGGGCGTGATCGGCTCCGGTTAGTGCGTGTTTGTCTTGGCTGGAGCGAAACTTGCAGTGTAAGCATAACAGGTAGCGGCGGTAGCTCTTTTCATTTCCCTTACCATTGCGACACTAAGGCGCGAAAAAGATTGTGCCTAGCTTTATATGCAATCGAAGCAGCTATGTTAGCCGGTGTGGCAGTCTTAACTTTGCTGTGGCGTGGCGAACAAAATACGAACAACACGGGTTATTTCCAAATATCTGATGTTTTTTGCTTTGATATAAGTCGGACCATTTCATGCCAAAAAAAAAAAAAAAAAACCACTCATTTCAAATTATAAGTCGTTGTGTCTAAATTCTAGCTTTTACTATGTATCTAGATTTAATGTATATTTTGCTTTGTTTTTTTTTAAAAACTATGTAGTTAGAATAGCCCGAACGACTTACAAAAAAGTATTATTAATTATTGCAAAATATATTTTTGTATTATACGTATTTACTGTCACAAATTTGATGCATTTTCAATAAATTCAGTCAACTTAAATTTGCTTGACTTAGAATAAATCTAAAACATCAATTGTTTTGGGACAGAAGACCTCGTGCACTGGGAAGTTTGATCGAGCTGCCTGGCAGGCTCTCCCAGGCCAGGTCGCCTCTGTGTTCACAAGTTAAATAAAAAAAATGCATATGCATTCAAAGCAAGAAGCCATTGCAGGATCTCCCTAGTAACTGGAGGAAAAACATGAGACTATTCTGTCAATTTCACACTTAAAAAAAAGAAACAGGAACAATTCTGTCTATTCCAAGCTTTTTAAACAAAATAAGGAACAAAATCTGATTTTCACAGCCGACATGATCACTCAGCAAGTCGGTATGTGTTCCTGTTCCATCGCCTATACAGGGATATATATTTTTACCATATCCCCTCTTGGGATTGGGGTTCACTCATATGTTACACTCTTCGAGATCTTGTGCCTTGCACAGCAATTTTTTTTTCACCATGGAACTCAGATAAAACCTGACTCCAGTGAATGAAAAACAGCAGGTTCCTTAGCAGTCCGTGCAGTGTCGCCTTAAATTTGCTCGGTTGATCAGGCTTTGTCGTTCTAACTAATTGAACAAAAGAAAAAGGTAATAACTAGACTTCCTAGTATCCTGCAATGCCAATTAGAACAAACGATACAAAGTACAGTGCAGCCGAAATGGCAGCTCCTGCCACAAAATTGTATGAGAGGCGCTTGTTGTCACGATTTGGTACAAATACCATCTTCAAGGTATTAGTCAATTCGAAGAGTCTATGGGAAACCTGCAGTGGTAATACATGACAACGTGTAAGTTGCTGCAGACTATCATCTTCGTATCTTAAATAGGGGAGATCTCATACCGCAACATATATAGCAGTAGTGAGCATGAAATTGAGCAGTGGATAGTTTGGGATTATTGACAATAGCCATTTTGGTTGGCCATTGGGCACACTTGATCTGCAGGAGTTAACAAAGAAAATGAGACAACATCAGTCATTAACAATGTGAAGAAGTTTCTTTGTTCATTGGTGCAAAATGGAAGGACGAACTACAAAGAGAAACAGCAGATGGTTACCTGAGCCAGATATGGAACTGAGATATGTATGTCTCTAGTGTAATCTTTCCAAGCCAGCTGGAACAGCCAAATGAACAAATACAGGAGTCACATATTTGCACTGCATCATACAAAGGTTAAAGATAAAAGTAAGCACATTACACAAAACCAAAACTTACGCAAATAGTGTGAGGGAGAAGCTCCTGAATTCTTGAGTGAAGTTGCGCGAGGCATATGTAGACACTATTGGATACACACACAACCATGCAGCAAATCAGATTTTGCACACTTAGAGACCCCAAAAATGTATTAGAAAAGTAAGGTACATACGTTATGGGGATCCAGGATGTATATGGATGTAACTTGTTGTAAGAAATCTTATCCAGCTTATAAATGTATTCGCACCACAAATAACCAGCCTGCGATCAACACACAGCATGTGTTATAGAAACTAAGGCGTTTAAAAAATTGTTAGGTGTTTCATAATTACCGTCAATGACACTGTAACTATTGAGGCCTTAATATAGAGTTTGGTCCTCATTTCAGTTTCTTCCAGCTTCTCCAACCACTTCTCAACCTGAGGCAGGATATTTCATCAATGCCACAACACAACTTTTCTTTTGCTCTCTTTCAAACAATTCTAAGCTGTCTCTGAATGTAAAGAAACAGCACAGCTACAATTGAAAAAAAACATATGGTCGAAAACATACAGTTGGATGGTAGTATGCATATATCATCCCAATAATCCAAATGTAGCGATCCAGTCCAGATCGGAATTGCCATTCATGCAACCGGGGGAGATCTGGTTTAGAAGGATCGGTATAGCCTGCATACAATGGCAAATAGTGTTGACCGTCTTTTGGAAGGAAAATGCGAAGGATATCAATAGCACAAAAGGTATGGGAAGGAAACTTACCTAGAAGAAATGTGAATGGGCTCCATACTATGTCAAAAGACACCTGGAACTTCCCAAACCAGGACAACTACCAAGAAGCAAGCAACAAATTTCATCGCCATCACTGATCTAATCTCATTATATTTGTTTAGAATTCCAAGAGCACCATAAACCATGAGGGTGAAAAGGGTGTGCATAGGACAAATATAATAGAGTGTATAGTCATTGTTCAGGACAATGCAGCAGAATATAACAAAAAGAAATTGAGGCGCCACATCATCTGTTGAAGGTGCAACCATGTTAGGAAAACTCTAATTTAAAGAATCAGGAACAGTGCGGTGTAAAGAAGCACCTGAGCAAATCTTCCAAGACTGAAATCCTTCCTCACATAATAATAAGAGAAATTGCCAAATCCAGTCATCCAGACATATGCAGCAATGAACACACGGATTGCATTGTAGATTTCTTTAGCATTGAAGTAATGGTACATCAAGAACAACACCTGGAAATTAGATAAAGTAATGTTGAAGACTGTTGCAGGCTGCTAGGAGTAGGACAGAAGTTGAACACAGTATCATACAGTCCATAAAAAGGAAATTCTTGAGCAAATCAAAATTACACACAACTTAGGGCAGGAAAATGAATCTTCCCAAATCACAAGGCATGGCAAAGCTTTGGTGGTAGAAAAGGTCCAAACCCTGTGTTTCACAATTAATGGTTGCTAATGACCAAATTAGCTTATTTGCAACTCAAGAGAGGTCCATAACCATGGATGGATCGTCAAGAGCATGATAAATCATACATGCTACTATGCTAGCTGTGCCAGATGATAGTAGATGCTTATAACTGCATACATCGTACTTCTATAGTTCTGATGTACCAATGCTCATACATGAATCATAGCTACTCACCCAACTATCAACTATGTTTATGGGAAATTATTAAAAACAATTGTTTCTGAGACCAAGGAAACACTGCAGAAGGAAGAAAAAAGTATGATAAGTACCTGCATCCAACCCTTCCACTCTTCGGTTTGATGCCTATTCAAGTACAGTATAGATTTTCCTGTGAATGCTGACTTGTCTTGATGGACCTTAAAGGAAGTCATAGCTGCTACGATGATAAGAAGAAAGTAGAGGAAAAGGAACAGATCACGGCTGTAATTCTGCAGATGACGATACAAATAAGAAGGTTAGTGGATAGTGTTACACTGTATATAATGGCACATGAAGAATGCACTGGGATATTTTTCATCAATCCAAATAATTCAGAAAATTTGAAAGGTTCTAACAAATGGCAATTTTATTAATTTGCCAATTAGGCACATGGCCAGACTGTGTAACAATATCAGCACAACAGTACCTTGGCAGACTCTCCGAGCAAGTTTGTGCGATCACATATGTAAAAATAAAGTAGATACCCTCCAAACTCAGATCTGAAAACACCAAAGCAATCCAGTTAGCAGAACAGTCCAACTAGGAAGCATGAATGATTGGAGGAGCAACTGTAGCTTACATCGCCCTCAGTGTTAAACGATTCTCCAGAAGCAGCAGCTGGTCCATGAAGATAAGTCTGTTCAGCCCAACATTTTCCTTTTGTCAGAGACTCAATGCCTTCCAATTCTGATATTGAAAATTGTAAATTTGTAATTTATAGAGAACCTGAGCATTTGTGATGTGAAGGAAGTATAAGCTGGCTTTGCAACCACTGCTTGGCCGCCCTCCTCCAACAACATTGTCTGGTCTTCTGCTTTGACTGAAATGTTATCCATTACTGCTAGATTGACATCTGAATGTCTACTGACAAAGATGAAGAGCCAGAAACTCAAATAAGACTCTTATAATTATAAGATCATTGTGATGTTACTATATATACTGCAGTCTCAGTCAAAGCAACATGTAAGAGTGCATTGCAATAGGCATCCCAGAACTTCCAAAATACAGAAAGCATTGCAAGAGTAGGACATCTAGAGATAAGGTTCTTTTAATACAATCAGTTTCTTTTTCTCGCAGAAAACATTAGAATAAGATATTACTACCTCTAGTCAATATTATTTATTATTTGAGAGAGCCGAATTAGCTTATAGTCAGTTGTGTTTGGTTGTAATAAACAAGTAATATTGAAAGGAGGGAGTACCATTATAGCACTTAGAATCTTTACAAAAATAGCAGATTCTCAGGATCAAACTAACATTTACTTACGCTTTAATAGAAGCAGTATTCTTCCTATGGAAGAGAACCTCAGCATACGCCCATGCTGCGAAAACCCATAGAAACCCCAGAATAGCAGAAACCTGTGCGGAAAGCAAAACAAAGCTCACTTAGTTCCAGAGATGAAGGTCCCAAATAATATAAAGTTATAAACATCATATTGCTAGAACTTAATGGCAGCCTTAAGGTCCAAGATCTCCAGACCAGCTAACTACATACAGACGCAATTAGTAAATTCTCCAATCCTTAAACCCTAAAACACAGAACATACCAATTTTCAAGCAGCACTGCTAAGAGGAACCGCCACCAGACCAACCCTACTTGATCCACCACAAGACCACAACACCAGAACAAAGAAAGTAGCCACAAGCAAACCGTACAACTTGTTTGGATGCATCATATCCACATCAGTCCACGTTTACAGGAGTGGATTGGAATGGAAATTAAACTAAGTTCCACCCCAATCCACTGCAACACACATGGATTGAGATGGATACTACTGTACCCAAAGCAGACCTCAGCATATTCGAACTTAACGCTTGCATTGGCAGTAAGTTGCACGCACCAACGGACCAACGGGACACGTGCACCCAACAACATTCAACATCACAACACCCCTCAAATTTGGGCAACTACTGTGCCAAGCCCGCAGCATATGATCCAATCGCTCAACCCGGGCGAGAAATTCCAAACGCGTCGCATCTCCAGCGCTTCTCCGCGATCACCAAAAGCTCATAATAACCCCGCGAGCGAATCAGCATCGCAACCGCATACGAACCCGCACCCAGCCGTGCCATTCTCCCGGTGACAGAACGGATCGAGGAGGCGCGAGTTAGGGCTGGGCTCACCTGGCCGGGCGTGACGGAGGTCGAGGGCTCCATGGCGAGCCTGCCCGCGGCCGCGACAGCCTCCGCCATTCCTCTACAGCATCCGCCGGCCCGAGCCCCCCGCTCGGATCCAAACCCAAGCGAACACGAGAACGGAATTAGGTGAGAGAAAAGAAATAAGCGCGGGTTTATGTGAGAGGAAATGGACTCGCCGGTTTAAAGCGTCTGGTGGTAGACGACCGGTGGGAGTTTCTCTGACGCTGCCATGTGGGACTAGGAGCGAGTACTTTGGTACTACCGCCACTGACTGTGGGACCGATTGCGGGACCCACAGTCGGTGGGTCTTGGAAGTGACAGTGTAACTAAAAAAGAGGCGAGTTAGGTAGATTTAGGTGAGACGTGAGAATTGAGATGATAAGTTGGGAAAAAAAAAATATTTCGAGTTTTCTTTTAAATAAAATACACAAACGTAGTGCAGAATGCTCCGTGTTAACGTGATGTTACTACAGTGTAAAAGATACTTAAGCTCTACGAAATGGCACCCGTGGCCTTGTCGGTCACCTGGATCTTGGTGCATTTTGCATCTTGCTGCGGCAGCTCCGCGTTTACTTGTGTTTCTCGATGATTAGTATACTGTTTTTTTATATTTCGATGCACTGAAAGCAATTAACGTCTTGCCCAGCGGAGTCAGCTCGTCAAAGCATCAGATTCTACAGAAAGATCTTTCTTCTGTCAGTACGTGCTGTATATCTTATTCGATCACCACTGAGGATTTGATATTATGAAAAAAAATAAATAAACTGCGTGGTGACTTGCCTCTCTCACCGCTGTATTACGTGCGGTGCCTCACAGACCCACGGCCGGTGCCATTAGTTTAAACTTCGTTCTAGTAGGAAAGAAAACTGCAAAACACTATGCAGTGTAGGCTTGTGCTGTTGTGCAGAGATTCCAACCCAATCCTGAGTGGAAACTAGCAACGCGGTGAGGCTAATGCGTTCGGCAGTCGGCACTGAATCGAAGCAGTATGTCGACAGCATTACAGCACCTGGCCTTGTTTAGATTGCTAAAATTTCTAACCAAAACTTCCAAGGTTTTCCACTCTCTCCCATCATATCACATTAAATACACCAAAAACATACGTTCGGAAAGATGAAATGTAGGTAAAAAAAATAACTAATCACACAGTTCCGCAGACATCACTTGCATCGAATCTTTTAAGTCTGGTTGGTCACGATTAGACAATATTTACCACAAACAAACGAAAAGTCTTCAAGGCAAAGAACCCAGTTTTCTGCGTGGGATGTGCCTAACCCAGTTCCCCAGTAGCACGATGAGGAGGAGGTCCCAAATGCCATTACCAGCTACGAGTTCTCGGATATGCACGACCATATTTCAGACCTCAAAATCCATTTAAGTTACCTTTATTTCTAATTAAAATATTTGGTAACACAGAAAAAATGATTTTAGGAGACGAGCTCTTAGATTAACTAGTATAGTGCCCGTGCTAACGCTTACGCTTTATTTTAAAAAATACACATGTTAGAAAGAAAAGAGATAATAGTGTAATAAATATCAACTCTTTGATTACGAGAATAACATTATAATATTGGCTGCTATATATCAAAGTCCCTTCTGTAGTCAAAGAAAATAAAATAAACACCCTCATGAAGGTTTATAAGTATGAAGCAAAAGGAACCCAACACCAAAAAAAAAGAATTGAAGGTACATAGTGAAAAGAACAATAGTTTTGGCCTCTTTACAGAATCTACTATGTACAGTAATATGCATCCAAAAGAATGAATGTCTCTGCATCAGTTCTATGCTCAATGCTCAGCGCATCATCAACAATGTCAGTATGAGTGCACCATGTGGCTGGAAAATCTTTTCCATCTCCAAAAGAATATCTTTGCATCAGTTATTCAGTTCTACTGATTTTGACACAAACATTATTAACAAAAGGTACAATCTGCCTTTGCATTACCAACACAGGAGAAACAGAGAGCACATACTTGTTCTCATATAAACCAAAGTGCATTTTATGATCCAGCTAATCAATACAAATTTGTGTACCTTCAACTACTTTTTTGGTAGAGATTACCCAAACTGAAGTTCATAACAAAGAAAGGTTTCTAGGAATCTATTTCATGTGGTCATGTCCAATAGTGTCCAATAGTTGCAGCAAGCAAATCAACTCCGGTCAACGCTAGCACTCCAAAGCTGAACTGCACACAGAGCAAGAAAAAGAGTGGTTCATGATTAAGAGAATCTTTAGAGGCTTTATCGAACACAAAATACAAGACTCAATACATCACATTAACTGAAAACTCAACTCAGAATTGAAGCTAAAAACACTGAATACATCATATGATCTTCTCATGCCATCAGCCACCATTGCTGGCAGTGCCATGAAGATATTCATGGTTTTGATTAGAAAGTTCAGACTTCCATTTTTAGTATCTGCACAAAGCACTGAACTATAGGAGTAGTAAACCTACGGAAAGAGAGGAGCAGCATGTCACCTATCTGCCAGAAGCTTTTTAAAACTGAAAAATGCATGGGTAAAAATAAAACAGGTCAGAACTGATAACAAGTTGATAGGAGCGACACCACCGGGCTCGAACCCGGTGCCCACCTCCTTCCTTTGGAAACATGCTGAAGCAAAATTATAATAAGCAAAACTCATCCAATTTTATAAGCTGTAGAAATTACTTATCCACAACATTGTCAATCTCAAAGGGCATTCATGCTGCAGGAAACAAGAGAGGCAGAGATCAAAGAATCTGACGGACATCAACTGAAAATTCAAAAATCATCCAAAATACCTCTTGATGTATCTAAAATCAAAATTACAGTCAAACACAGCCTTTTAATTTCAATACAAAACTCACTGAAGGACCAGTCCTCTGTAGGCATTTTCAACAAGAGGAATTTCTCAGAAACATAGTGGCCATGCCCAAGAGAACACAAAGTAATAGTTTAAATATGCTTGTGTGTCGTGAATATATATAGAGACACACATACACACATGTGTACTTTTTATATATATATAGACACACACACATGTGTACTTTATATACAATGAAAAAAAACGTTTCTGCTACTTACTGAGGGTCATTCTTAAACAACATCGAAACAGAAACTGTCTCTTGCTGAAGAAGCATGTCATCCTAGCTTGTAGTTGGGTGACACAGGAGCCACCACAGTGCTGCAGACATCATCGCAGCAAATCCTTTATAGAATATGGCTCAAAGAATTACCACATTATGTACTCCCGTGGAGTTTCCAGACAAACAAATTATCACATTATGGCTAAAAGAATATATGGGTCTCAAGAAAACCTATGTGGAGGAGGATCTCAAGAAAATGGAACAAGTGATTCCAAGGATGCCTGCTTGCCGCATAGCATCTTAACAGAAATGAAAATACTCATAGTTGGGTGTGATCAACAAAAAATTGTGCGACAGGACAACAAATTACTAACGAAGATACACGTTTGACTATAGCTGTACAGTGCTGATTTTCACAAATTATTTAAGAACCTCATAATTCTGAATATAATCCCATAATCTTTCAGAGAGAAGATAGAAGTACCTGGAAGTTCCTCATAGTTTCTAGTTGGATTCTGGATATTGCTACTGTAAGTGCACCTGCATACTGATGTTCCACTCAGGAGAATTAGCTCCATAGATAGATAGATGCCGCAAAGGCAACCCTGCAGATAATCAGGCCTGTAGTAAACTGAATGCAATTTAGCAGTGGGCAAACTGCAGATAATCTGATGTCCCAAAAATGAATTTCCCCATTTACAGACATAATTCATCAAAAATCCATTCCTGTAAGATAAGAAGGTACCATACAAGTAAAAAAAAAACATATTTTCATCACTGTATATGGGAAGGATTACAAACCTTGGCAAGCTTGGTCTGCATCTCCCAGAGGCAGTGGCAGATTCCTCAATCTCCTTGCGCCTTGCTTCATTTTGTTGAACAGGCATCCGATAAGCAAAAGGGAGAAAAACAAAGTTTACTGAAACTTTGTTTACTACAACTACAAAGTTTACTACACTCTTGCCCTGAACCTTCTCAATATTGAAACCTACAACATGATAAAGTGCATGCTATCACTAAACATATGAAAGAACGAATCAATTAGCATGGCAGGTGTAATCAGCAATGGTTGAAACCAAAAGTTATGAAATGCACAAGCAGACAGGTGGTACAATTGTAGAAACCAATGTGATGCGTACACACTGCAAAATCTACATGGGCATTTCATCAAGCACGCCAAAGGCACCATGCACTGCCAAGTTCACAAGTCCAAACTGCCGCACTCAGGGCAGGCATGTCCCAAGCTCAAGCATATTTACATTTTGCGCAGGAAAAAAAAAGGATAGCACCAAACCTGGCGTCCTTGGCGGCGGCGGCGGTGTCCTGGCGCCCACGGTGTCCATCAAGAATTCGTTCACCATGCAGCAGTGCAGATACATTTCATCACGCGACGACATGAACACCCATCAATCCGAGTATCCGACTACAGAGGAACCGGCATAAAAAAGGCAAACAACAAACCTCGTCGAACTGTTGCAGGAACTTGCTCTTGTCCTGGTTGGGCCTGCTCCTGGCACTTCCTCTCGCGGTCAAGGCATCGGCGAGCGGACCTCCAGGCAACGGCGGGCCGCAGGTGGCAGGCGGCGGGGGATTGCAGGTGGCAGGCGGTGGACCTCCAGGCGGCGGCGGATTGCGGGTGGCAGGCAGCGGACCTCCAGGCGGCGGCGGATTGCGTCCTTGTACTTCCAGGCGGCGTCGGCTTCAGGCCTTGTACCTCCAGGCGGCGTCAACTTCAGCTCTGTGCCTCCAGGCGGCGGCGGCTTCAGGCCTTGACCTCCACCCTCCAGGCGGCGGCGGCTTCAGGCCTTGACCTCCACGCGGTGGATTGGGGATGGAGGCTAGGGGAAGGAAGAGAGGCAATGGGGCGGCGCCGCCCGACGAGGTGGCCGTCGCCGTTGGGCAGAGGCGCTCAGTCGCGAGACGTAGGGTCGCGCGTCGGGGAGTCGGAGAGCCGCGCGTCGGGAAGCGTGGGTGACGGGGAGTCGGATGGTCGCGCGACTCTGGCTTTAGAAGTTGCGCGGGCCAGAGTGAGATGGGATGGTGGTAGATGAGGATTGATCCCAGCAATTTTGGCCGTTGGATCTTGGTGATGAGTGAGAGAAGAGTTTAGAATAGATCCGGTACCCATTTATTTTAAAAAAGTTCTTGGAATTTTGGGTGTATTTTTTGGTGTGTCTTAAAAAAGATTAGGAGATAATGACCGTGATGGTGGTTTTGTTGTGTGGCTTTAGTGGATATTTTTTTGGTGCGTAGTGAAGATGGAGATGGAGATGGAGATAGAGGCAGACACACATAACGACCGTATGGTCAAGGGACCTCCACGAAAATGTCCGTCTTCAAAAATCATTTGTAGAGATAGGCATCCTAACACGACCACCTTTAAAAAATCATCAGTTAACGGAGACGGTCAAATTATGTAAATCCATATTTGGAGGCAGACATCATAACACGGCCACCACCATTAAATCGTTATTAACGGAGGTGCCTCTGTAAAGCGATTTTGGATTTTGAATGTTCGCATGGTTAAATATCACTGCTGTGTGGTGATAGACCCGATTATATCTTCCTGCTGAAAGGTTCTTTTTAATTCGAGTTACCTATTGACTCAAATATTGATTTTAAGTTCATATATTCTCGTATTCAAATTTTTAATTCCTCAACCAATCTTGGATAGAGACACATCCTATGTTAAAGTTATAGCACTTCCTCCATTTCAAATTTTGAATTATAAGACGTTTACCTTTTTTAACTCTAAGTTTGAACACTTGTATGACAAACAAAAAATATGCTAACATTGTCAAATTTAAGTCATTCTTGAAGAAAACTTATGCTAATATTGTCAAATTTAAGTCATTCTTGAAGAAAATTTTATTAATAAAGCAAGCCACAATAAAAGATGTGACATTTTGCATAAATTTTTTGAATAAGATGAGTGGTCAAATTTGGGATAAAAAAGTCAAACATCTTATAAGTTGGAATGGAGTTAGTACTTGATAAGATTTAAAACTTTGTAGTTTAGTACTCCAAATTTAAATACAATATTATAGAATGTTTGCACAAATAGATACAGTCTTATATATACTCACAAGCATTTCAGTGGTGTTAAGTGTCGATATAGATTCCTAACCGGTCCAAGAGGTCATTTAAATGTTTTTGAGAATTGAAGTAGACAGGTTTCCAGTTTTAAAATTCAAGGAGAAAATATAAGGTACGGCGATATAGTTAGATATAAAAATGTTTTTAAACTTTCCGTGTTGATGAAAAATCTGTATATTTGCTGGGATTTGGTCCGTTAAGGGCCCGCGAGTTCCCGGTTGTTCAGGCTAATCAGATCAGGTCATCACGGCGGGCCACGCCACCCACCAGTTGGAGCCGTTCGACAGCCCACCTAGCCTGCGCACCCTGCAGCTTTGAGCCGCTCGCTCTCCCGCCGGTCGTCCGCTCACCGCACTGCCGCAGCGCGCCAGAGCCAGCTGATCATGCTCACGGTGTCCCTTCTGGACGCACAACTCTCCCGCTGCCGCTCCGCGGGCCACCTCCCTTCAAATCCACGCGCAGTTCCTCGTGTCGGGCCTCCTCGCTGACGCGTACGCCGCCAGCCGCCTCCTCCTCTTCACAACCTCCGCGACCGCCGGGCGCCTCCTGCCGCAACCGCTCCACCACTCCCTCCAACTCTTCAGGCTCGTGCGCAGCCCCAATGCCTTCACCTGCAACACTCTCCTCAGGGCGGCTCTGCGCCAGGGCTTTCCCCACCTCTGCTTCCCGCTCTACGCCTCCATGCCCGCGGCGCCCGACACCTACACGCACCCGCTCCTCGCGGCCGCCTGCGCCGCCAGAGGGACGCGAGGGAAGGCCGACAGGTCCACTCCCACGCCGTCAAGCACGGGTTCGGCGACAACCTGTACCTCAGGAACGCGCTGATGCACATGTACTCTGCGTGCGGGTGCATCGCGGACGCGCGCAGGGTGTTCGACGCGGGACCCGTGTGGGACGCCGTTTCCTGGAACACGATCCTCGCCACTTACGTGCGGGATGGGGACGTTGAGCAGGCTGTCAAGGTGTTTGCGAGGATGCCAGAGAGGAGCGCTGCGGCGGTGAGCTCGATGGTGGCGTTGTTTGCGAGGAGAGGGATGGTAGAGGAGGCAAGGGGGGTGTTTGACAGAGCGGAGCATAGGGACGCGTTCACATGGGCAGCTATGATCTCTTGCTTCGAGCGGAATGATCTGTTCGTGGAAGCGTTGGCTGTGTTTTCAGATATGCGTGAAGTGGGATGGCCTGTGGACGAGGCAGTGATGGTCAGTGTGGTCGCTGCTTCGCGCTAAGTCAGAGGTGATTCAGAACGGAGAGGTGTGCCATGGGCTGGTTGTCAGAGCTGGCCTTGGTTCGCGGGTGAATGTCCAGAATGCGCTGATCCACATGTACTCAAGTTGTCTGGATGTTGTTGCAGCACGGAGATTGTTTGATAGTGGTGAGTGTTTGGACCACTTCTCCTGGAACTCAATGATTTCTGGCTATCTGAAGAATGGCCGCATCGAAGATGCAAAAGTGTTGTTTGGTGCGATGCCTGACAAGGACAACGTTTCCTGGAGTGCGATGATATCTGGTTGTGTGCAAAATAACCAGTCATCTGAGGCGCTCACTGTTTTTGACAACATGAGAGCCCATGAAATCAAACCGGATGAAGTTACGCTTGTTAGTGTGATCTCTGCATGTACTAATTTATCTGCTTTGGAGCAAGGGAAGTTAGTGCATGAGTACATTAGGCAATGCCAATACAACATCACTATTGTACTTGGGACTAGCCTCATTGACATGTACATGAAATGTGGATGCATGGAGGCTGCACTAGAAGTCTTTGACATGGTGGAAGAAAAGGAACACCTTGCTGGAATGCTGTCATTGTGGGACTGGCCATGAATGGCCTTGTTACAAGATCTCTTGACATGTTCTCTGAGATGGAAACCTCTGGCATTGCTGTCCCTAATGAGATAACTTTCACTGGAGTTCTTAGTGCTTGCAGACATGGTGGCTTAGTTGAGGAGGGCCGTCAGTTCTTCAAGTTGATGCAGAACAAGTACCAGATTATACCAAACATCAGACACTATGGATGTATGGTTGATCTCCTTGGACATGCTGGGTATGTCAGAGAGGCTGAGGACCTGGTTCAGAGCATGCCCATGTCACCTGATGTTCCAGCATGGGGTGCATTGCTTGGTGCCTGCTGGAAGCACGGCGATAATGAGGTCGGGGAAAGGGTTGGCAAAAAGCTTGTCAAGCTGGATCCTCATCATGATGGGTTCCAAACTATGTTATCTAACATATATGCTTCAGAGGGATGTGGCAGTGTGTAAAGGACCTAAGGGGTTCCATGAAGCAACATGTAGCAAAAAGTTGCAGGCTGTAGTGTGGTTGAATCATCACATTCTTCATGAGATTCTAGCATGTGATGGTATTAGAAAGAAGAATGCAAAGAGTGTGGTTGACATGGTCAGAATCCAATGCTTTTATCTGCTTAGCTTCTGTTCTAACTATTACCTGTGTTCTCATGTCTTGTCATCCAGTTCATGATTCCTCTATCTGCTTTTGTAGATACAACTAAAAACACTTTTCCCTATTATCATAATTGCAGCATTCATCCTTTGAACATCCACCAAGCTCAGATAAAGCTTGCATCACTGCCTTCTCTTCCGAAAAGCATAATAGTTATTCATCTGACAATGAGCAGGGAGCAACACAATTAGTCAAGAGGTGGGTTTCTGTTGCAAAAAAGATATGCACAGACTAATTACTTTTCAAAAAAAGTAGAAATATTTTGGTCTAACTTGAAATTATATATTTGAGTTGGAACTTTACACAAATTTTGGCATAAGTTGACATGTTAAATGATTTTGAAACCTGACATGTGCATCCCTCCTATTTACTGCCAAACATGTGTATTTATATGAAACTATAGCTTTTTGGTATTTTTATTAAAATATATGGAGTTCTTGGAAATTTACTAATACAGATAGCTATCAAATTAGAAACCAATTATTTAACTATTTGATTGAAAGTATGTGTCTAACACATTAATAAGTGACTGCAGTATTATTATGCCTATACCTAGTCCAAAGTAATCTAAAAAGGCTTGAAAGTATTGAGGTAAATTGGGTGCGAGGCAACATATATGGTTTTAGATCTTTGAAATATTATTTTTGTCATGTCAATTGAAAACCCTTCTTTTTTTTTGTATTTTTACAGATCAACTTGGTAAAGTGCAAAGCAAACGGCAGTGTAATTCTTTATTTCTCATGCATCATTTGAAGTATTGATTCTGGTTCTAACTTGTGTACCCTGATAATTTCATAACTAGTGTTTTCACAAACTGTCAGAAAACTAAAAAAATTCACATAGGGACACATAAGGTTGTCCATTAATAGGCGGGTCCTAAATGTCAAACAACTATGGGTGAGAGTCAGCTGTTAGGTATTTTTAACCAGTGTTTAGCAAGATTAAGGGAGTTTAATGAAAGATTAAAGGATCCCAAGCAGCACAATCACTAGCAAACTGCAGCTGCAAGGGATAATTTGTTTTTTTTCTTTTATCAAAAAAACTAATCCTATCCCTAACTGGTACTCCGTATTATATTGTGAGGAAGTTTCTAACTGAAGTACACTAAAATGTAAGGAGAAACCCACTTGCTACACGGGGCATTGTTTTACATGAAAATAGTAATCAGCCACTGGACATGACAAGTCAGTTAATTTTTATTTTTAATAATAATATAGCAATAAAGAGGCTAGCTGTTGAGTCACATACTGAAATATGTGCAGCTGCTCTGCCTTCTCCCTCTATGTATTCCCTGCATTTCTGCGTTTTGAGAATGCCTTACTCTTTCTTCATTCAATCATTTCATCACTTGCTTACATTCTTATATCTGCTCACACCAGTAACACCAAAAGCAAACACAGTTACTTGAGTAGAATGGGCGAGAGTAGAGGCAGCATTGCCTTCTTTACGAGCTACAGACCACCGGTGGCACTGGACATATTCTGCTGTCAAATTCTGCAATCATCCAGGCAGTATGAGCTCCACCTGACGGAAGGTTTGTCCTACATTACAACTGCGGACCCATTCCACTAGCGGCTCTCAAGACGATCATGAAGCGCCTGACTGGCTCCTGAAGCTGTCATAGATGACGATGTTGATTCTGGGTGTCTCACTGGTCTGGCTGTGGTCTTTGTTTCCAAAGAGAGCACAACTTGGAAACACTTTATGTAGCCCTTCCCTTCACTGCCAACAATGAATTTCAGGTCTTCAGCTTTGGCGGAAATCTATGGCTCCGACTTATTCAGTGGTGCTCGTTTGGCGGACAATGGCTGCATTGCTGGTGGCTACGAGGTGGATGGGTCTACAGGTGACCATTACCTTGTCTATGTACACTAAGAAGCCAGTCCAAGAATGCCGCAGCCCCTGGAATGTTGTTTACAAACCCAACCTTAGAACTGGTGAAACTGAGCGTCTCACTCCACCAGGTCTGGTTACTGATCTTTTTCTTGAAGCCTTGTACTGTTTGATACACCTCCTACAGTCCTACTTGTGGTTAGATGCACGCTTTCCTCTTAACTAATCATTGATCTTGTAATTCTGTTTCATCAAGAACAGTTGATCTAAGTCCCTGTGTGACTGTGTCACAATCTGGGAAGAAGATCGCTGTGTCTTCATTCCAAGGTAAGACATGGGATGGCGAGATTAAGGATCTGAAGACTAATAACTACAAGAATCCATCCCTGGAGCGAAGGCAAGTGATAGAAAATGGTGGCTGGCCATCGTGGGGCAGCGAAAGTGTCATATTTTTTCACAGGAAGGTTGTGGACATTTGGGGAGTGTTTCGGTACAACCTTAGCACTGGTGAAACTTAACAGTCCAGGTGCATTTGATGCAGTGACTCCGGCAGCTATTGATGAGACCATAGTAGCAGTTGCAACCATCCGGCAGAAGTCCGAGTTCACTGATGCTCGCAACGAAGCCCAGCACCGGCACATTGAGATCTTTGGCATGAGTGCACATGAACAATCGTTGCAAATAACGAACACCAGGGCAAAAGCCGACCATTTGGTTTAAAAACCTGGTAATAATAATAAATATTGTTCTGTACATGCATCTTTGGATGTACAAAAATGGACTGCTTATATTCTCCATCAAATAAATTTCCATTATCTTAAAAAGATGTACTATTTCCTTTAGGCCTTGTTGAAATGTAGGAGTATTTGGTTTGACATCAATCCACATTTGTTGAGGTGGATTGGAGTAATGGAACTTCACCCCATTCCATCCCAACATACGTGGAAAATTATGAATGGCTAATAAACGTGTTTCTTTTTAATTACCCATATCATATTTTGTTGTTGGACATATTTTAAAGACTTTTTAGGTGGTAAACTCATAGTTATGCTTAGATTGAAATATGCAAAACTGGACAAGTGGGTGTACATTGGTCCAATAACTTGTAAATTCCATTAATACATGCAACAACTTGGTAAATTAGCGTACCTATGTAAGTGTAACCTCCTAATTCTTGGGCCCACACTTTTGTCATTGTCCCAAAGACCTCTGAAAGCGGTGTAAATGCACCCAATAACTTAAAAGCTGTCGAGTGTCATCGGAAACCCGATTACACCACTCATACCGGGATCAACAAAGGAGTAGCTACAACATTACACATTTGTTATAAAAATACAGATCGAGTCGAAAAGAATAATAATTTTACAAAATCTTTGAACACCCCGTGTGTTGACTCGTCTTTGTTAACCAAGGTTATGTCGGTGGGCACGACATGATCCGGTTGTCTTCTAGTTCTACCTAGCTTCCGCAAATTAAGTTAAGTTCACTTAAATGTAACTTACTCACATTTTGTAAAATTATTATTCTTCTCAAGACTCGATCGTATTTTTATAACAAATGTGTAATGTTGTAGCTACTCCTTTGTTGATCCTCGGGTATGAGTGGTGTAATCGGAGTTTCGATGACACTCGACAGAACTTCTTAAGTTATTGGGTGCATTTGCACTCGCTTTTAGAGGTCTTTGGGACAATGACAAAAGCGAGTGTGGGCCCAATAATTAGGAGGTTCTCATACTGAACGGTATCGAGCTCATACTTAGGACCAGCTACAATATTACTTTTGAAAACTTCAAAATGATTTTGTAATCTAAAAGTTTTTGAAAGTAACAACTTAAAAATGATCTTCTTTCTTTCCTTATGCTTGCCGGAAGCTTTTCGAAGATTTTTTCGACAAGTCAAGTAAAAAGATTTCAAGAAGTTTTCATGTCAACTTTTGAAGAACAACTAGAGAGTTAACTTCACCGACAATGTTACTCGCTAAGTGCTTTTCAACATTTCGTTGGTGCGAGAGAAGATAGTATATAAAGTAAAGCCCTATAATCTACTAACATCTAACATGATGAAGATGGAGTATGTTTAACATTGTGAAGACGTTATAGGGCGAGCATGCATCATATCATCCATATAATGTTGATTCTTCCTCCTTTTTAATCGGACAACTATTCTTCTTTATAGTTGTTTGTCCTAAATTTCGTCCTATACCAAGTTTTTGGTTAATGGACTTCTATTTGATAATTTTTGCTTCATAAGTTCCAATTTTTGGGGGCTTGCACCTTGCCATGTCAACTCTATTTAAAAGCCTCAGACTATTCCTTGATTTCTCAATTCATGCATGTGTCGAGTTTTGATTCTTTTCAGCTTCGGCACATGTCAATCCTTCCTATTGATAGTCGACATGTGTTGGTTGAGAGTTACAATAGTTGTGTCCTATAGTGGAACCATGATCCGTGACCGTGAAAAAGCCGAAAACCTGGGTCTCCTATGGATCGCGACCATAAGGAATTACTTGCCGGGCGCCGCTATGTCGGGGTCTATGGTCATGATTCACTATAGTCCACAATTAATTTACTTTCTCCTTCCTTGTAAAAAAACGAGATTCATATCCATAATTCTTTGAAAGTTCAAAAAACCATCTTGATTGCAACCATCTCTTGATTCCGACTGCAATCAAGATATCAATTTGTTTTGTTCCAAAAACTTCTTGCAAGTCCATATGCTTGCCATATTTTTTCTTGCCCGTTATTTGCCCCACGGGATTTGTCACCTTGAAATTTCAGAAATTAGATTTCTTTTAAGGGGAAAGATTTTCATATTCCATTTATTCATGATCATCTTGTTGCATTATTAGTAGATATCCTTGCATCGCATATGTAAATTTTAGCATTTATATATAGTGCACATGAGGTGTTTCATATGTTTTATGAAATAAAGTTTTTGTTTTGATTGAGAGCTTGGTAATTTTTGTGAATTTATTAGAGGTTTAATAAGTTAGTTTTCATGAATGAATTTTATCAATGTTGGGTGTTGTTTGTGTTCTCTTTGCTAGTCTCAGTGTGTAACTTTTAGCTGAACCCTAGTCCAGGTTAGGATGTTATATGTAAGTTTTGCCACGACTTGTGTTGCGCCGTGTGGAATCAAGCCAAGTTTTTTTTTTTTGGTCTCTTAGGCGACTCTTGTCATGCACATCTCTCTTTGATCTTCGATAACTCCTTGGTTTCTACCCTAGAATCTTGGTTGATTATTTCCAAACTCTTCTATCCAAACTCTTTTTAGAATTATATCCTTGGTTTAGATCTTGAATTACCTCCATAGTGACTACACATTGGAACTCCTTTGTTTGCTATCCTTCTTTTGTAAATCCTTGGTCACCACTAATTTTTTATCATATGGATTCTCTCCGTGGTTGTGGTTTTGGTCGGTGGTGTTATGATTAATGATTTCTAATCATGATCCATTACAAAACTACACTAAGCATTTCTGTCGGCGTTTCGAGGAACGGTGGGTGCCTCGGGTGCCGGCAATAAAGAATTTATAAGCCGTGTGCCTCCTCCCTCGATGGCGTAGCGCAAGATGGACACGGGGCGCGCCGGTTTATCCCGGTTCAGCCAACGGGGCCCTACGTCCAGCGGGGGTGTGTCCTGCTCGTGTTACCTCGCGCTCAAAGGTGAGCCTGCAAAGGGGGTTCAGCGGCCGCGGGGGAGAGACACGGGTCTCAAGCCCCACGATCGTGGTTATGGTGGTGGTGGTGTGCAGTTTCCTCCGTGTGAACTGGAGTTGAGCGGGCTCGAATCCCATCCCCTCTAATAAGGCATTACTCCCCCCTTTTATAGGAGAAGGAGAGAGATAATGTTTACACCGGTGGACACCTAGGTGGCTAATTCCCCGAGGCCGCACGGCTGCATGTGCGCCGTCGAGGGGTCGGGCCGGCTTGGATGTCGCTGACGGCGACACGCGCCCCGATCCGATGGTGGACGTGCCGCCCTTCCGGGCGCTGCCCCGAGGGTCCCGTGGAGGCGCCCTCACAATCCGCATGGCGAGGGCCGGTCCCGGGTCAGCCGCTATGCGTCGTGCCCGAGGGTCCGCCCATCGTGGCGTTTTGACGGTGCTCGGGAAATGCACAAGTCATCCTCGTTTCCCGTCTTACGTGGCGTAACATGTCACCGTTCAGCTTTGCGTCCCATCGGTCGGATTGGGGAGACGATTCGGCGCTCGATTTGACTCGGGCGTGTCGATGGCATCGGGCGCCGCCGCCGTATGGCGACCGCATTGAATGCGGCGGTTTCCCTTCCTCCCTGACGGAACCTCCCACGCTTGAGGGTCGGCGACCCTAGACGGAGCTGGATGGGCTGCCTCACGAGGATGGAGAGCTGGTCTCCCTCGGGCGGCGGAGTTTTTGGCGCCCGAGGGTGGTGAGCTAGGCCACCCTGGACGGCGGAGATTTCTCCCGGGCCGGTGAGCTAGGCCGAGCCTCGGGGAAAACGGAGATGCGTGGTCGAGTCCGAGCCATGGTTTGGCTGCGCCGACGTGGAACGTCATGGTTCGTTGTTTTCGCGAGGGTCCTTGACCTTGTCCTTCGTGAGCGTAATAAGCTCTTTGCGTCGTGGTGATTCCATTTGGGCCGCTTTGTGGGCCGCCGTGGAAACCATCTGTAGGCCCGATTCCGCCGTCGTGTGAGCGTCGTGGCTCCATGGCTCGGGTCCATCGTCCGTCGGGCCGTCCCTCCGTCGCGGGATGATAGCGGGCTAGGTTTTTACCGGGCCTTGGCGGGCCGGGCATTTCTCACGCTTTGGAGAATGTCTCGGGGCCCAATATTTAGATCCCCGACAAGGTAGCCCCCGAGCCCCCGAGCGAGTGAGGACTCGCGCCGGGTTCCGCCGCTCCCGCCGCCTTGTTGTTTCTCGGGGTGGTTTGTCTACAATGGGTGCGCGAGCGCACTCCGCTGTTGTAGCCCCCAGGGCCTCGAATGGAATGGCGATTCCTTCGAGGTCTTTTATATCTCGCACGCCGGCAAGACTGAAAATGACTCTTAAATTGCGCTTATTTGTGCGAGTCTGTTCATTTTTGCGTGGGCAGCCCGAGGCCCGCGCTTATGTGCGCAAGGTCGACCCGTGCCTCCTCGACATTGATCATACGCTCCTCTGTCGCCCTCCCGAAAGGGAGGAGGAGGGGAGACACGTCACAATGCCCCGTAAGCCAATGTGTCGTGCTCCGTGAGCGCGTTAGCGGTCCGCTTTAAGCGGGGTGCCCGTGCCCTGCCGCCGAGCAAGGGTCGGGCTATGTGATCCAGATTCACCCCATGAGAACCTCCCGGACCGCTTAGCGAGATCCCGGGTTTGGGCGGACCAACCCCGAGGGCCTGTGGGCCTCCCACGGATGGGACATCTCTATAAGCGAAGACGCGGGCCTTAAACACGTTCGTAAAATCCAGAGCCCTGGGGGGCCCGTATAGGCGGGTTGTGCATTTCCCTCCCGTCCCCCGCTCGGGTTATCCTCGAGGCGATGTAGAAACCCTCATGGGCCCGGCCCGCAACCTGGAACGTGGGTGTGTCAGCCCGAGGCTCGTTTTGGTTTCCGCCGGGGCGGGAACCGTCAACGGATCGACTTTTGCCCCCTCGTGGTCGGGCGCCCGCCGGATATGGGTGGCCGAGGACGGTTTTACCCGACGGAAGACGAGGCGTCTAGTCGCCTCGCCCAAGGTGGCGCGACCGTTGCGCCGATGGGACGCGGCCTTTACGTCTTCTTGTCGGGGGCGGAGATCGAGGGCTCCGCCAAGGTGCATTAATGCGCTGACGGTTCCACCCGCGGCGCCCGGCGCGTTGGATGAGCGGTTTCCGTTCCATCGTGGGCCGTCCATTCCGGGAGTCGGTTTGGTTGCCCGGGCCGGCGGTTTGCCTTCCCTTCCCTATAAATATGGGGTCGCGGCGGGCGCATAGTTGCTCCTTTGCTCTTTGCCATCGCCTTCTTGCCTTCTTTGCCGCAAAGAATCGGGAGATAGAGAGATAGTGTAGGAGAGATTAAGGGAGAGATTCACTTGCCTTGCGCCGTGTGATTGGGGTTGCTAGCGTTTGCCACCCTTCGCCTCCCTTTCATCCATGGCGCGGTCGTAGCGTGAGCGGCGGCAGGGTGGGTGCTCGATGCGAAGCCGTGGCCGAGGACGACGGCGACGGAGGAGAAGCTCCGGCGTCTCGCCGATGAAGGGCTTCTTCGTCCCCCGCACCGATGAAGCGCGCCGGAGTGGATTGCTCCGGATTGGGTGAGGAGGAGCCCAACCCTCCTGATGGCTACGTGGTGAGCTTGATGGATCTTCACCGGCGCCGCTTTCGGTATGCCGGCAGCCGGGTTCATTCAGCGCCCTCCACTACTATGAAATCGAAGCTTCATCATCGCCCCGAACTCGATCTCCCAGGGCCGCCATCTTCGTCACCCTTTGTGAGGGATTCCCGGGGATCGAGCCGCATTGGGACCTCTCTGGTTGTGGTTCTTCAAGGCGGACCTTACCACCGCCCTCGGCTTGCGTAGGGCCAACCACGGGGGCGCCGCGGCGTTGGAGGTCGTGGCGCTCAAGTCCGCCGGAGCGCACGGCCGAACCGAGCCGATGGGTACATCGCTCCAAGCTCACCTCCTCCAACAAGGGGTGGCAAGATCGGTGGTTCTACCTCCGCAACGACGAAACGCGCTTCCGTGTACACCGGCGTGTCCTCAAGCATCGCCCGCGGAAGTGGAACCGGGGTCCCCCCCTGAGGATCATCATCGGTTGGAGGGCCTAAGGCGGCGGTCCCGCGGCTCCGAGGAAGGACGTGAATGCTTCTGCCGTGGTCGCCGCTTTCCATCGGCGTCCGGTGTTGCCGTTGATGGCTCGCCCTTTGCTCATGTGCCGATGACCCCCGAGGCCGCGGGTCTTGGTGCGTGCGGATGTCGCCTTCGCTTTCCACCGATGGCCCGGCCAAGAGGGTGAGGGATGCGTTGGGGTCCAACACCCCGACACGTATCCCCGAGATCCCCATGCGCCCGACCGAGGGTATATCTCCCCGGTAAGTGCTTCTTGACTTCGGTGTCCTTGCATTGCCGGTGCATTGTCGCCATGGCGGAGTTCTCACTCTTTCTTCCTGGGGCGTCCGAACTACCGCGACTCCCCGCCGCTGTGCCGGCATTGGATGCCGATCGCGAGGCGCGAACCGTGTTCGAACGAAGCCGCAGCGGTAGGCGCCGGGCGGCGAGGCGGGCGAAATCACGACACCTCGACCACCGAAGAGGACGAGGATCCTGGCGACCGCCACTGCGTGAACTCGTCGGATGATGACATGGCGGCTCTGGATAGACCCGAGCCATGGGAGCTCCGACCGAAGCGGGGCTTCGTTCTGAGCCCGAGCCTGAGCCCGAGGCGTCGGGGGGACGCCGACACCGTGGCGCCGGGGCTCTTCCGGCCGGTCCCGGGACCATTGGCGTTGGCCATGTAGGCACCTCGGCGTCAGGGGTGAGGCTCGAAGGGAGTCGACGCCTCGCCGCGTACCCGGCCGCCCGGGGTTAACGCGATTGGGGAGGGCGAGCCGGCGACCGTCGATCCGGCCCACGTGCGTGCGAGCGTAAACGTGGGGATCGGCGCGTAGCGTCAAGTCTGCGACGCCGGTCGCCATCCCGAGCCTCGTCGGCGCCGAGGCGATCCCTCGGAGATCCCTCGTGAGTTTCCTTCGCCTTTGCAATCTTGATTTTCTTAGTATGGTTGCCTTGTTTTGACGTGCGCTTGACTTTAGGAAACCGGGGGGCTCTCTGTTTCTCGCCCCAAGAAGGCCCTAAAGGCTAGTCAACAATCCTTTCTCCCGGCGCCGCCAGAGGGGTCATCCGGCCAAGATGCCTCGCGGGCTCCGCCGAGTCCTCCCGTGGTGCCAAACCCCCCTGCCCCCAGTGGGTCGGGTCCCAAACCCGACGCCGAGGCCGCGCCCGAGGCGTGCACAGCCCATGGTGGCGATGGTGGGTTGGCGCCCGATGATGGTGATCGACACGAGAGCTCTGCCGCGCCACGTGACACCGCCCGGTGCGGCGCAAAGTGGCGCCCCGGCGAGGTCGTGCCGCCGCCCACCCCGAGGAGGCGGTCCCCTTTGTTTGGGAGTTCGCAAGAGGCTCTCGACGCGGCGGAGACGCCGCAGTCTCCCCGCTTGCTCTCGGCCGCCGACCGACGGGGCGCACGAGCCGCACAACCCCGACTTCCCGCTGCTCCACGTGTCCCGGTTCGAGGCGGCCCTGGCGGCCGCCGTCTTCGCCATGACGAGGGGCGGTGCCGTGGTCGCTCGAGGGCCCCGGACTTCATCGGGTCGGGTTCCCCCGAGCTGCGGGAGCCGCCGTGGGGGGATGTATCCTCCGAGCCGACTTCGGTGGGGCGGTCCGCCTCGACCCCCGGGTGAAATGCCCGGGGGATCTCACGCGGTTGTCGATGATCGTCCCAGGTCTCGAGTGGAGGACCCATGAGCGGATCCCCCGCCGCATGTCCTTTGTGCTGGCGTCTTGATGAGTAGTATTGTCGTTCTGGGACTCTCCGCCGCCGCCTGAGAAGTCCGAGCTCCTTCGCCCGAACGCCCCGAATCGAATGCCCTTGGTCAAACTCGGGTGAAGTTGATCGAGGCCCGTAGAGAGACCTCCCGCTTGCTGCCCTCACCGAGGAAAGGGAGTCCCAGCCGGGCGACCCTCGAGGCCGAAATGATCAAGGCCGTGTTCGAGTCCAAAGAAGATGGTAATGACATGGCTCGATGAGCCACGCATTTTGAGAAGGCTCGACCCAGTCCCTTCAGCTCAAGGAGGCCCCATGACGAGCGGGACCGGGTCCCGGAGGAGGCGACGGCAAAGCGGAGATGTGCGACGCTTTGAACACTCGCGACGGGCGAAGTTGGTGTCCGAGGGCAAGACCCTCGGGAAGGAGAAAGAGCGGCTTCGTAAGTCGATCGCCGAGGAGCACAACGCCATGCCGGGCCGGGCGGCCGAAGTGCCGTGGTGCGCCCTTATCCTCGGTAAGCTTTTCCGTTCTTGATTACTTCGCTTTGCCGACGCCATCTTTGCCGGCGTTACCGAGGCGAGAAGGTCCGACCGAGGCCGTGAGACAACGCCGCCACGCTTGCCCGGGCTAGAGCAAGAGCGTAAGTCATACCGAGCCGGAGGATGCCCCGTTCGACTTCGTCCCGCCGCTTTGGGGGACAACCTAGAGGTTGGTCCCACAGCTCGCAGCCGCCGAGCGCCGTGGGCGCTATCTTCGGGCCCGAGCTCCCGAGCGCCTTCCGAACGGCATTCGCACATGCCCGGGCGGTGGTCTCGTTCCCACTTCCCGATGGAGTCCAAGACGCCGACGGTGTCGCGAAGGGCTTCTTCCTCGGCTCCGATGACGAGGGAGGAGGTTGATCCCGCCGAGAGGGATGCCGCCGATGCCGCCAAGACCCAAAGTCTATATAACTTTGTGGATGGCGCCGCGACTCTCGGCCCCTCGCGTTTGAGGACGAGGTGTGTCCCCGTGCACTCCCCATAGAGTCCACCTACGAGGCGGACACGGAGATGGTGGACGCCATGTCCGAGGATGCACCGAGGGGTCCGACGCCACCCTCGGGAGAAGCGGCCGCCCGGGCGCGTTGCTCGTGCCGAAGCCTCCTCGTCGGCCGGCCGTGAGGCACAAGTAGATGAGGCCTCCCTTGCCCCCCGATCCTTCCTTGCATGAAAAGATTGAGCTTGTGAGATGGATGTGTATAAACAATGGCGCCGCCCGAGGTCTATGGCCTTGGCGGGTGCACTCATGTTTTAAGGTTGCGTTCCCCGAATCTCTCGCTTTATTGTGTGGCCGGGTCGCTTGCTTTCTCCGCCGCGAGATAGTAACCGTGGACGCCACCGCGGCGAGTCCATACGGGTGCCACTAGGGGCGATCCGCTTGCCTCGGTTATCTTGCTTTGGATTTGTGCGTCTTGCGACCTTCGCAACTTAAACGACACTTCAAGTATATGCGCGAGAAAACTTTTTTCCCGAAAAAAGTTTGAAAAAAGAGGGGTCCCCATGTAGCCCCCCGAGGTAGTTTTAGTCTTGTGCCGGGACGAGGCTAAGACTCCCTTGAGGTTTGCACAAGAAGCACTTTTTTTTTCGTAAAAAGATGTAGATCTTTTATTGAGTGAAAAAAAAAACACCGATGTTTGACTTCTAGTGCGGAATTTAAGGGTAGAAGCGACGTAGCTATTCTATGTTCCCGGCGTTGGAGTAGACTTCGCCCTTCTCGTTCTTCAACTTGTAGGTTCCGGGCCTTAATATTTCGGCGATGAAATAAGGCCCTTCCCTGTGGTGGCATGAGTTTGTGACGCCCTTTGTTGTCTGTCTTCGGCGAGCACGGGGTCGTTGAGTTGGAACTCCCGAGGCTTCAGCCGCTTGGCGTGATACTTGCGCCAGAGCTTGTTGGTATCTCGCCGAGTGCGAGCGCAACGCCTCGGGCTTCATCAACTTGGTCAATGGAGTCTTGCCTCGCCGCTGGTTGCCTTGCTCGTTGTAGGCTCGCAGCCTCGAGGACCCATATTCGATGTCCGCGGGCAAGATTGCCTCGGCCCCATAGACTAGAAAGAAAGGGTCGAACCCGTAGCTCGGCTTTTCGCCGCTCGAAGGCTCCATAGAACCGACGGCAGCTCTTGGTACCATCTTTTTCCCCGTATTGGTTCAGTGATTGAAGATCCTCGGCTTGAGCCCTTGCGGATCATGCCGTTGGCACGCTCCACTTGACCGCTGGTCTTCGGGTGAGCTACGGCCGAGGTATCCACTCGATGCCATAGTCGCCGCAAAAGTCGAGGAACTTCTTCCCCACGGTTGGTTCCGTTGTCTATGATGATGGAGTTCGACTCCAAAACGGAAAATGATATTCGTAAAGAATTTCACCGCTTCCCCCGCGAGGGTTCATCACGGCTCGGGCTTCGATCCATTTGGAGAACTTGTCAATGGCGACTAGGGCGTGAGTGTGTCCTCCGGCGCCCTTTTCGTGGCCCAATCATGTCGAGTCCCCACACCGCAAATGGCCACGTAAGAGGTATGGTTTGCGCGCTTGAGCCGGGAGGTGCATCCTCGCGCGTAGAATTGGCATTCCTTGCAGTACGCACGACTTGGTTCGCGTCTCGCACCGCCGAGGGCCGCGAGAAGCCTTGCCCGAAGACTTTACCGACTAGAGTCCTCGGGGGCGGATGACCGCATTCCCCCCGGTGGGTGTTAACGAGCAATTCTTGGCCTTCACCGAGGGTATGCATCGCATGTATACTCCCGAGGCTCTCTCTTGTAGAGTTCCCCTTTCTCTCCAATCGCAGTGAAGGGACTTCGCCCCCTTCGGGCTAACCGGGCGAGCCTCGGTCTTGTCCTCGGGTAGCTCTCCTCGGGTGAGGTACTCCATCGGGCCTTTTCCCAGTGGGGACTGGGTCGACCGCCATAGCTTCGGGTGTGGCTTGCGTGTGGTGCCGCCCTCGTGAGCCCCCGAGGGTACTTCCGAGGGGGGTGTACTTGACCGAGGGTTTATTGAGGTCTCGGTGAGGACGTTCGGGGAACGGTACCTCGGGTTGCTGCGACCTTGGCCGCTTCATCCGCGGCCTCGTTGCTAGCGTCTCGGCGTATGCTTGTGTTCAAGCCCATGAAACTTTTCCTCCAATTTGCGCACTTCCGACAATACGCCTCCATCTTCGGTCATGGCACGCCGAGGCCTTCATGACTTGGTCGATGACCAATCTGCGCATCCCCCGGTTTCCAACCGCCGGATTCGAGGTCCGCCGCGATCCGAGACCGCTTGACCGCCTCGTGATTCTCGCGGACGTTGTTGGAGGCAGAAAATGCGGCCGGATGGCATACCTCGTGTGAACCCCGAGGGTGAGATGAAGAGCAAACCAGCCCCCGCGCCTACCTTCATCATGGATCCATCGAAATACATGGTCCAAAGACTCGGCCTGGATGGGTGCGGGGGTAGCCGTATCGGTCCATTCGCCACAAAGTCGGCTAGGACACAGGATTTGATCGCCTTGCGGGCAGGAATGATATAGTTTCGCCCATGAGCTCCACCGCCCACTTCGCCACTCTTCCCGTGGCCTCTCGGTTTTGGAGGATCTCCCGAGGGGAACGAGGATACCACGGCAACCGGGTGCGCGAGGAAGTAGTGGCGGTTTCCTTCGTGGTCGATGGCGATGGCATACAATAGCTTCCGCATCTGCGAATACCTCGCCTTGGTGTCGGAAAGCACTTCACTCGATGAAGTAAACAAGGCGTTGTACCGGCAACGTGTGCCCCTCTTCCCGACGCTCCACTACGACCACCGCAGCCACCACCCGGTAGTGGCAAGTGACGTATAAGAGCAGGGTTTCTCCCGGATTTGGCGGTACCAGACCGGTGGGTTTGTCGAGCTTCTTGAGGTTGCCGAGGGCCTCTTCGCCTCGGGGGTCCGTGCAAAGCGCTCGGACTTGCGAAGAGCCGTAGAGGGGCGTGCCCTTCTCCCCGGCGTGAGATGAACCTCGCTTAATGAAGCCGAAGCAGCCCATGACCTTCTGTACTCCCTTGAGATCTTGGATCGGACCCATCTTGGTGATCGCGTCAACCTTGGTTGGGTTTGCTTCGATGCCTCGTTGAGAGACGATAAAACCCAAAGAAGATCCTCTGGGACCCCGAATACGCATTTTTCGGGTTGAGCTTGACACCCTTCTTGTTTAGGCACTCGAAGGTTTCCCCCGAGGTCACCCACGAGGTCCGACGTTTTCTTGATTTGACCACTATGTCGCCGACGTAGGCCTCCACGATCCTTCCAATGAGTTCCCGAAGATGATTTGCATGCACCGCCGTATGTTGCCCCAGCGTTCCTCACCCCGAAGGGCATGGTGAGGTAGCAATACATCCCGAAGGGTGTTATGAATGAGGTCGCGAGCTGGTCGGACTCTTTCATTTTGATCCGGGTGATAACCGGAATACGCTGCGCCAAGAAAGGACAACGTTTCACATCCCGCAGTTGGAGTCGATAATTTGGTCGATTCGAGGCAAAGGAAAGGGAACTTTCGGACATGCTTTGTTGAGACTAGTGTAGTCCACACACATCCGCCATTTCCCATTCTTTTTCTCTACTAATACAGATTAGCTAACCACTCGGGGTGGAGTACTTTATGAATCCGGCCTCTAGTAGCTTGTGGATCTCCTCGCCGATGATCTTCCGCTTGGCGTCATCAAAACGGCGCAAGCGCCGCATGACCGGCTTTGAGCCCGGCCGGATGTCTAGGGAGTGCTCGGCGACATCCCTCGGTATGCCCGGCATGTCCGAGGGTCCCCACGCAAACGTCTTGGCATTCGCGGAGGAAGTCGACGAGCACGGCTTCCTATTTCGGATCCAGTCCGAGCCGATGGTCGCCAGCTTCTCCTTCGGGTTCTTGGGATCGAGTGGGATCTTCTTGGTGCCCGAGGAGGGCTCGAAGCTCCCCGCGCCGCGGCGCTTGGCCTCATGCTCGATCGTGATTTCGTCAAAGCTTCTCTTCGCATCGGGCGATGAGTGCCTCGGCAATGGCGAGTGCCTCGGCATACTCCACGCCTCCACGCCGCACTCGTATGCATGATGGTGCGAGGGGCCGTCGATGACACCCTTCGCCCCCGGCATCTTGAGCTTGAGGTACGTGTAGTTCGGGACAGCCATGAACTTGGCGTAGCGCCGCCCGAGGAGTGCGTGGTAAGTACCGCGGACCCCAAGGATCTCTTGCCTGAAGTTCGAGGGGTCACCGAAGCAAACCGTAAGTCGATCTGCCCGAGGGGCTTTAGCCGCTTGCGGGGGACGACGCCATTGAATGCCGGCCCTCCGTGGCGGATCTTGGACTTGTCTACCCCGAGGAGGTCGAGGGTTTCTTCGTAGATGAGGTTGAGGTCGCTCTCTCCGTCCATAAGGACTTTGGTGAGCCGAAAGTGTTGGCGATGATGGGATCCACCACCGGTGGATAAGCCCCCGGGTTCGGGATGTGCTTTGGGGTGATCCGACCGACGAAGGTGATGGCCTCGGTCCGACCACTTGCGCAGCCTTCGCTGCCGGCTCCGTGGCATAGACCTCCCGACGCTCCCTTCTTCTTGCGCCGACGGACATGTTCTTTGCCGCCGCCGAAGATCATGAAGCGATTATTCACCTTCGGGAACTCCTCGTTGCCCTTGGCGCCACCCTCGAGCCTCTTCCTCTTCACCCTTGGGGATGGCCTTGAGCTTGGCGAAATGTTGGCGTACTCTCTTGCACTCCCCGAGGGTATGCTTGACCGGTAGCTATGGTTACCGCATGGCTTCTTGAGCATGTCATCATCGAAGGTTTCTTGTGGCGGGGTCGGGGCCCCTTCGCGATCGACCGCGGCCACCATGTCTTCATCGTCCGCTTGGGGCGGCGTGGCCCTGCCCTTGCGACTCTTATCTTTCTTCTTTTTCTTCTTGCTCTCCCGAGGTTGCGATCCCTCGGGCTCCTCTTCCTTGAGCTTTCCCTTGCCGTAGCCCCGATTGAACAGAGCCCCGACAACCTCCCTCCTCACCGGGCGAACTTGGTGGCGATGTCCATCACCTCGTTTGCCTCGTGGGGAGTCCGGCGCCCCAGCCTTCTTCACGAGGTCTCGGCAAGTGGTGCCGCCAAGAAGGCCCCGATGACGTCCGAACCGTCACATTAGGGAGCCTGAACCGCCGCTTGGAGAAGCGCCGATGTAGTCGTGGCAGGATTCGCCGGATTTTTGTCGGCGCTGAGATCCCACGAAGTTACCCGCGCGCAGGTATGTGCCCCCGGAAGTTACCGCGGAAGGTTCTCACCAAGTCCGCCCGGGGCTTGATATGAGGTTGGGTGGAAGGTGTTCCAGCCTAAGCTCGCGCAGACCCTGAGAGGTACATGGGCAAATTTCGATTATCACTTTATCATCGTGGTGCCCCGCGAACCGGGCATGCCACCGATAGTCGCCCAAACCCATACCGGACGAGTCTCTCCCGTGTACTTCTCGAGATGGCTCTGGGCCCGGAACGCGCAGGAGTGGTGCCCCTCCCGATGTCCCCGGGTGAAGGCCCGAGGCCCGGCGGATCGTGGAGTACCCCTGGCTCTCGACCCGCCTCGGCGCCTCGCCCCGCTTTGTCGCCCCCCGAGGCGAGCCACCTTCGGGCGAGCCCGCCGCCGCTCGATCCGCCCCCGAGGTCGGGGCGCCCTTACGCGGTCGCGGTGCGGTCTTCTATGCGCTCCCAGACCGGGCGGTTGCAACGGTTGTCGCCCAGCGCCCCGACCGGCCTTTGCCGGGCTCGGCTTCCGATCCGTGGACGGAGCCCCGCCGACCGCTGCCCGAGCCCTCTCGCCGCCGCGGACGGCCACGGCCCGATCCCGGAAGCGGAACTCTCGGCCGTTGCACCGCCGCCTTGTCAAGGAGTTGACGAGGCCTCTCCCGTATGCGCCTACCCCGGTAGTGGAGGGCTCGGGCATTGCACCGCCATGGCGGCCGCCGCCACGCTGAGGCCGGGCCCTCGTGAACGGGGCCGCCATGCCGGGATTGAGGCACCCCGCCGGTCCGCCACGTCCCGCGCCATTATGAGCCTGAGGTGCCCCTAGGGCCCGCCGCGTTGAGCCCCGCTTCGCCGGGATGTTACGCCTCCGCCGCCGAAATCCGGCGTGATTCCGCCTCCCGATTCGCTCCCCGCAGATCTCGTAGGCGGGCGTTGGCCGGCAGGTGCCGGCGCCGCTACCGATGGACCGGGCGAAGCCGCCGGCCGCTTGAGCTCGCCGTGGCGGTACGTCCCGCGCCATCTTCGCCGAGACGCCGTGAATCGCCATCCTGGCGGGACCTCGACATTGAAGCATTCCCGCGTGGGGTCATAGTACTTTCGTCTTCATCATCGCGGCACGGTGCGCCGAACGTCCGGAGGAGGTTTCGATTCCCTCCCACGGAGAGCGCAGTCCCTCCGCCTCCTGGGACCAGCCCTCGTTGAACCCGAGGGGGGTGGCATGACGACGTCGTCTCGCGTCCTCTCGAGGATGCGCTCCTCCTCCGAATGTCCATGGGATAACGCTCGCGAACGACCCGGGTGGTCCGCAGCTCGTGCTCTCCTCGCGGCGCTCGAATGGAGGTTTCAAGCCGGCGAGGATTCACGACCCCTCCAGATACCCGAGCGAGGCGTTTTCCCCGACGATTGGGTCGGTACCCTACCACGAAGCGGGTGGCGGGTAAGTATTTCCGGGCCTAGGTTCCCGGAGCCCTTCGCGAGTCGGCGCCGGATACGTCGACGGATTCAGAATCCGCTGCAGCGACGCGCCCGCGCGCGCGATGGGTCCGCTCTTTGCCCGCCGCGCCGCGGGCCGTGATGATGGCCGCCGCGGGCGGGCGATAAGCGCCTCCCTACCGGCACGTCGGGCGTATGGATCATCTCGTAGTTGTGGCCGAGCGCCACAAATGCCGCCGTTCCGAAGAACAGTGGGTTCCGCTGCGCGAGCTCGTGTTCGCGAGCAGGGTGGAACGAAGGCGGAAACGCCATGAGGGCTGATGGAGATGCAGATTGCACACGGCGCCCCTACCGGCGCGCCAACCGCCGGCGTTTCGAGGAACGGTGGGTGCCTGGTCTGCCGGCAATAAAGAATTTATAAGCCGTGTGCCTCCTCCCCGATGGCGTAGCGCAAGATGGACACGGACGCAGCGGTTTATCCCGGTTCAGGCCAACAGGCCCTACGTCCAAATGAGGGGGTGTGTCCTTGCGGGCCGTGTTACCTCGCGCCAAAGGTGAGCCCCGCAGGGGGTTACAGGCGGCCGCATGGGGAGAGACGCGGGTCTCAAGCCCCACGATCGTGGTTATGGTGGTGGTGGTGTGCGGTTTCCTCCGTGTGAACCGGAGTTGAGCGGGCTCGAATCCCATCCCTCTAATAAGGCATTACTCCCCCTTTTATAGGAGAAGGAGAGATAATGTTTACACCGGTGGACACCTAGGTGGCTAATTCCCGAGGCTGCACCGTTGCGTAATGCGCGCCGCCGAGGGGTCGGCCGCTTGGATGTCGCTTGACGAAGACACGCAGCGTCCCGATCCGATGGTGGGCGTGCCGTCCTCTGGCGCGGCCCGTCCCGTGAGGCGCCCCTCACAACCGCATGGCGAGGGCCGGTCCTGCAGGTCGCCGGGCTAGCGTGTCGTGCCTCGAGGGTCCGCCCATCGCGGGCTTTTGACGGCAGCTCGAAATGCACAGCGTCATCCCGTTTCGTACCGGTGGCGTGAACATGTCACCGGTTCAGCTTTTGCGTCCCATCAGTCGGATTGGGAGACGATTCGGCAGCGTCGATTTGACCAAGCGCAATCGATGGCACCGGGCGCCGCCTGCCGTGCGCACCGCATTGAATGCGGCGGTTTCCCTTCCTCCGGACGAACCTCCCACGCCCGAGGGTCGGCGACCCTAGACGGGCCAGCTATTGCCCCCTCACCCGAGGATGGAGAGCTGGTCTCCCCGGGCGAGGCGAGTTTTTGCGCCCGAGGGTGGTGAGCCAGGGCCACCCTGACGGCGGAGATTTCTCCCGGGCCGGTGAGCTAGGCCACCCTCGACGAAACGGAGATGCGTGGTCGAGTCCGAGCCATGGTTTGGGGCCGCCGACGTGGAACGCCATGGTTCGTTGTTTTGCAGGTCCTGACCTTGTCCTTCGTGAGCGTAATAAGCTCTTTTGCGCCGTGGTGATTCCATTTGGACCGCTTTGTGGGCCGCCCTCAGTAGGCCATCCGTAGGCCGATTCCGCCGCCGTGAGAGCGCCGTGGGCTCCATGGCCTCGTCCATCGTCCGTCGGGCCGCCCCTCCGTCCGGGATGATAGCGGGCTAGGTTTTTCCGGGCCTTGGCAGCCGGCAGATTCTCACAGCTTTGAGAATGTCTCGGGGCCTAATATTTAGATCCCCGACAATTTCTTTTTGCCGAATATCTCCTTGGTTATTTATCTATATTCTATCCGAGGACTCGTATATCGGATCGGTTGCTTTTGTGAGTTCCTTCCCGAAAGTTACAAGGAAGGTGACCCTTGAAGAGCAAGTCACCGACATCAACATTACCGTACTACAAGAAATGGTAGATAAGGGACTCGCTTAACGCTCGCCGAGTGTAACGCTGACCAAATCCAAGCAACTTATGTCGCCATTTGTTGGATCAAGAGGACATGAAAGATTGGAAAGATGTCCTGCTTTTACGATAAGTTCTATGTTTCGCCGTTTTGTCATTTGATTAGATTTACCAAGCTATAATCATGTCTAACATTTACGTTATATTGCAAAAGAGCATATGGATTATTGATTTCGACTTCAAATTTTTGCCACCGCCAGGTTGGGATCACCGCGGGCATTCTATTGGCGCCACGTGTCTTCCCGAACGCCGTGGAGCATCCCGCCCCTCTCGCCTCATTTTCGTTGCGCCTCGCTGCATTGTACGCACTCATTTCGTCGGTCATGTCTTCTTCTCGCACCACGCTCTCTTTCTTCCTTTCTTTGTGCGCCATGTTCGCCCGCCGTCCTCGCCATTGCACCATACCGACCCCTCCACGGCCGTCCACGCTTTGTCTCCACGTCGCGGGAATCCCTGTCACCCTAAGCTTGAGCACAGCGCACCATAGCCGGTGGCCGCTCCACCCGTGAACCGCTTTTGACTCTCTCTCGGCTTCCTCTTCCTCGCTGCGCCGTAGCATCTCTATCCGCTCCACCGCGCTATAAAAACGCAACCGGGTACCTTGCTTCGCCATTATCATCTCTCCAAAGCCCACCGCAAATCTCTTCTAAGAATCGCAGAGTCGATTTCCTCCTCCTAGGTGAAGCGGTCTAGCTCAAGGAGAAACGAGCGAAAAAGAAGACGTGAAATCCAAAGGCCGCAAGATCAAGCTCTTACTTCGCAGATTTAGGTCGCCAAAAGGGTACTACGCATCTCGTTGAAGAAGAACTCCGCCATCCTAGAAGGTCGAGTCTACATCCGCTTAACTTATGGCCCTAGGATTCATTCTCCAGGCCTTCTTGACATGTTGTGCCTCCTCGATCCCATCTGCTTTGGATCTGTTGGGGTCCTTTTTGCACTTTGGTCGCTTATCTTCTTAATGTTTCTTCTTTGTCCTCGTCTCTGTCAAGTATCCGGAGTGATGCTTTGTTATATAACGTATGTGTCCCTAGTCCCGAGAGTAATCTTTGTACCCTCTTTATAACTCCAATGATTTTGTAATCGTCTATCGTGTGGACAAGTTCTATCATCTTTAGTGCCATTTTAAAGCTATGGAAATCTCTCGCCGCTTCCTTGAAAGTTCCGCTCAATCTCGGGGCGAGATTCTAAGGGGAAAGGTCAGAACACCCCGTGTTTGACTCGTCTTTATTAACCAAGGTTATGTCGGTGGCACGACATGATCCGTTGTCTTCTAGTTCTACCTAGCTTCCGCAAATTAAGTTAAGTTCACTTAAATGTAACTTAGTCACATTTTGTAAAATTATTATTCTTCGCACTCTGACCAGTATTTTTATAACAAATGTGTAATGTTGTAGCTACTCCTTTGTTGATCCTCGGTATGAGTGGTGTAATCGGGTTTTCGATAACACTTTCGACAGAGCTTCTTAAGTTATTGGGTGTATCCGCACCGCTTTCGTATGTCTTTGGGACAATGATAGGTGCAGGTGGGCCCAGTAATTAGGAGGTTGTGTTACAACCTAGGATTCTAACATTGCTAACATGGCAAAATATGTGTTCACCGGGTAGGCGCTAGCATAGACTAAGGGCCTTTTGGTTTGCCATGAGACTAAGGACTAATTTTTAGTCTCATTTAGTTCCTAAATAACTAAACATAAGGATTAGAGACTAATTTTTGGTCTCGCTTAGTCTCTATTTCAATAGGCTCTTGGGAGAGACTAGAGACTAATTTTTAGTCTCATTTAATCCCTAGTCCCCGGTCCCATGAACCAAACATGCCCTAAAAGTTAATCACGGAATAAAAAGGACCTAGCTATACAGTTGATTTTATGATAATCTAACGACTAATATTAATTCAAAGAATCCAAGCCTTATTCAATTATAAGGTTAATCGAAAAAAAAAAATAACATATGCCACTGAATTTTATAATGATCTAACGACTTAGATTAAACTTATAAAAATCCATGCCTAATGCAATTACGAGATTAATTGGAAAACAGATATAAGAAAAGAACATACACCACTGAATCTTACGATGACAAAATAAAAATACGTGAATAATCAAAAAATAAGCATGTACGATGTTGGATTTTATGATGACCTGATGACTTTTATTATAGAAACACTCCGATCATTAATACAGTTAACAGAAAGTAAATTTGAAATAATAAGTACGTTAAGAAAATTAACGATTGGAAAGAAAAAGGTAGCTACATACAAATTCCGTGTAAAACATAACAGCTAATTGGCAAAAAAAACGTAATTTTTCTACCGCGTCAGACTAGAAAATTTGATATCTAGACGAATGTAAAGACAAAAACTAGATAAGTAATCCATATATAGTGATTATAATTAGTAAATATTTCCTCGGTTCTAAATTATAAGATGTTTTGACTTTTCTAAATCATAAACTTTGCTATTTACTTAGAGGGGTTGCTGCATGTTACATCAACGCTCACATATGCTTTTGAAGAAAAAAATCGACGAAAGAAATAAATTTTGTTGCAAATTTCTTGCCCCAACTTCTTGACGGCCGCAAAAGAGCAAACGCGCACGCTCACACGCATCCACACAACCCCATGGAAGCGTCCGTTGCCGCCGTCGCCGCCGCCGTCTTGTTTCCTCCGCCACGAATCTGCATCCGAATCACCAAACCGAGCCCACTCCCACCCCTCGGCGCCTCCACCCGGAACCTCCAAGATCTGGACCTCCGGCTCGCGGGCATGCCTGGCCGCGGCCTCCGCATCCACACCGCCGGCGTCGGGAGGCGGTCTTTACCGGCGGCGACGTACGAGCTGACCCCAGAAAACGTCGACCGCGTCCTGGACGACGTCCGGCCATACCTCATCTCTGACGGCGGCAACGTCACCGTCGTTGCCGTCGAGGACGGTGTCATCTCCCCAAGCTTGAAGGTAAATAAAATCTTTTCGAATTCGATTGGTAGGGTAGGGTCGAAGTCTTGTACCAGTCGATTTCACTGGTTGCAACATGTAGGAGCATGCGGCAGCTGCCCCAGCTCGACGACGACGATGAATATGGGCATCGAGCGTGTGCTCAAGGAGAAGTTCGGCGACGCTTTCAAGGAAATTCGTCAGGTGTTCGACGGGGATCAGCAGCCGGCAGAGACAACGCCCGAGGTCAGTGAACGAACTTCACCACCGTAGACATATCACCGTTGCAGTACACTGGTACTAGAAGCAATATCACTCACTGGCAAGCGGATCATTTTGCTGCTGCAGGCGGTGAACCGGCACCTGGACATACTGCGGCCAGCGATCGCGAACTACGGCGGGAGCGTGGATGTGTTGGCCGTCGACGGCGAGGACTGCCTGGTGAGGTACGACGGCCCGGAATCCATCGGCAGCGGTATCAAGGCGGCCATCAAGGAGAAATTCCCGGACATCACCAATGTGGTGTTTACCCTGTAAAACACTGTCTACACTGCTTTGCATATTACGCTGTCGACAGCAAATGAGAAGGTGAAATGACCAGACATATTGATCGAGTTTCATTCGTGCTATTTGCAAAGATTTTCTGTTGTCGTATTGAAAATTTTGAGACGCAGCAACGTTGTGGATGGACGGTTTTGCGTCTCATCCTCGCGTTTGCTCTGATGAGGTCATTGCACAGCTTTCACGAGCACATTCCTACTTGCAGTACCATGTTTCCCATTCATCACCTGAAATTCAGATGATTCGGAATTTCATTTCATCTGAATCTGACAATGATATTGTGCAGTTGAGGTCATGGTACGGTAGTAATGGCTACATCTTTGTAATGATCTCTGCTATCTACCTGATATAAATATTGAAGAGTAAAGAGTTTCTTACGATCTACATTTTTTATTCCCAAAATGCCATTCCATGTTTTGTTTTTGTGATATGGACTCACCACTTATGTTCGTACGGGTTAGAATGATTTGGTCCGGTGATGGTATTGAATTTGACTTAAAATGTATTGGGTTCCATTGCAGCGATAATCGGGTTTGCTTGTTCTAGACTAATGTATTTTTACACTAAGGGGTTAATTACTTACTCTAGGGCTGAAAAAAGTAGCAAAAGATTTCTGTTCAGTTGGAAACTAACCATAATTTCAGTTTAACTATTTATTACTGATGATATCAAAGCAACACGGATGGAAATTGGAAAATCAAAATTTTAAATACAATAATGGTCTAAAACAATCTCAGTAAATTGGATCTATCGTTTTTGTTTTCAGTTCTTGTTGTCTCTATTTCAAATTTGTCTTTCTTTGTACAAATTTATAGAGATTTTAAAACTACAATATCGAATAAATAGTTAAATATACTATTAACATATATTTTTTTATGGTACATTAAATAAGTCTTGTTTAATATTGCACATGTTTGTTTACTTTTCTATTGAGTAATCTATAATGGAGTGAGTAGAGTATATATAAAAACTGTAGTTTGTTGTATGAGTCCCAAAAAAAACATGTATAAGTTTGAATTGAACTTTTTTGTCTAGTCTGGAATATGTTTGTTAAGTGCGGTCCAGAGTATAAACCTGGGGTTTACATTTTGTATGAAGTATTGAAGTTGAATTGTTCTGAAAATTTAGAGTAATAGTAATTCCACATACCAAACATAAACTAGTACTTTTTAACAAGTTTTCTTTTTTTGCCCCTCCCCACCCACAAAGTCAAGATACAATTTGAAATGTAGAAGAAACAACAAACATTACCTGAAGATTCTCAGTGGATCACCGATCAGATAAGTTGATCTTCAGTAAGGATTGCCAAGTTGAACAATGCGTGCATAGGATCAACCGATGGGGTAGTTTGTAAACAAAAAACCAGGATAAAGAGATACTAGTTTAAATTGTTTGCGAGAATGCAAGGAGACAATTTGTTCATGTTCGAATACACTAATACCTGAACTCCTTCCTGATTATAACAAGAGTACTCTTATAACAAAGAGGCACGGCACCATTTCATATTGAACGGTGGTTTGGGCCGTTCGTAGGGAATACCCAGTCCAGAGAGCATCTGTAGCAGGTAGAAAGCCCAAACAATTTGGGTTGGGTCTAACCGTCGAGGCGTCGACCCATTTCCTCCGGGCCATTCGTTCCATCATTCTTTTTTCCTTTTTTTTTGCGACGTCCATCATTCATTCACTACCAGTTTTTTACTAGGTGGTGGTCCTGGTGGACCAGAGTAGTATTAACAGCCGTATGACTATGGGTGTGTTTAGCACCCCAAATTCCTCCCAAATTCCACTACGCAAAAGTTAAGATTTCCCATCACATCCGTCGGTTTTGCAACATGTATGGAAGACGAAATATAGGTAAAAATTAAACTAATTATACAGTTTAGATGTACATTGCGGCACGATTCTTTTTTTCTGGGCACGCCGTGGTAGGATAATATTTACCACTAACAAACGAAACGTCAGCACGAACAATGCGATGTGACATACACCATCCAAAAATTTTGCGACAAATTTTGGGTGCTAAACACACCCCCTATGAGTGACACTGACACGCTAGGGTTTTTGGAGGCCGTGCTACTGCTGCCCTGCCCGTGCAGTCGTGCATACAGGCACAGTACGGGTAGCGTGAAGAGCAATTCCCATGCACGCATAGGAGTATACCCCCTCCTACGGAATAGTAGTGGCACTGTAGTACTCCGTGCCATCCTAAAGTAATCAGTGATGGATGGGTTCGCCGGTCGCGTCGATCGCTGGATCACAGGATCAGCGAGCAGTGAGCACCATCGATCCCAGCCCGGCCCTGACGTCGACACGCGTCTGCTCCTCCGTTTCCAACCGATCGATGGTCGTGTAAAAACTCTCTCGTCTCGTGGTCCGGTCAGTTCCGGCTTTGGACTTCGGCCGCCGCTGCGCCGACGCCGAGCCGGCAGCGGCAGGTCAACCAGGCTTTCCCCGTCGGTTCCTCCCCGTCTCGGGCCGCCCCAGCTCGTCGTCCTGAGTCCTCTGACCCACCGACGCTCGCCACAGCTCCTCGAAGGCCGAGACGACGAGGTGGTGGCCCGCTTCCAGGGTCTAGGCGGGTCCAGTCCAGGCCTCCACAGTTTGACGCGCCCGTGCGTGCGCGTCCGTCCCGACTCCCGGCGCGCCGGCTGCTTGTGGGCGGGCCGAGCGAGCAAGCGGCAGGCAGCGCACGTGAAGTTCCATGCGCCCGCGCCTGGGGATTCCAGCAAAATATTTCGTGGGAACGGCGCGCGGATCCGCTCTCGTCTACGGCGGCCTACGGGGCGCTTTTTATTATTCCCTCCCTCCCGTCGTGGAATGGGATGGAATGGGTGGGAGGCCGCGCGGCGCGACGGCAACGGCATGTGCGCTCGTACGTGTAACCTGTTAACGGGTTTTTACGGCGGTAACAACACCACCACTTTGGACCCCATCAAATCCATCGGAGAGAATATTTCGAGAGCCAGCGGACGTGACGCCGTGAGTTTTTAGCTGTTTCGTTCCTTAAGCCGAGCAAGGGATGTGACCGGCCGCCGGCCGGCGGCTCAATTGCCCTGTCCCCCTTTTTTTTAAAAAAAAAAAATGTGCTGAGGTTCATTTCTTCCATTTTGCTTTAAAAGAGATATAAGATCGACATCCTATGTTTGACGCTCTCGACGAAAGATTTCAAAGTTTGGTTAACAAATGCGTCATGATCTGCAAATCCTATGGCACCCAAAGTGCTGGAGTACCGTCTACACAGATGACAAACTGCATTGCTTCTCTCCCAATCTCCCAAGCCCCTCCCTGGACCGCTTGGCGCGAGCTCACACGCGGTAGACTACGTAGACCAAGGCCAGCTATAGCGCATCGATCTCTTGAAAAGCCTGAAGAGAGCAAATGCCCTTAACTCCCCAAAAGATTTCCTGACCCCAAATCTCCATGTGCTGCAGCTTCTGCATACTCCACACACTGCCAAGTCTCCATGTCCGGCGCACCCTGAGCCTGACCCTGCTCTCTCTCCCTCTCTCTCTCTCTCTCTCTCCCCCCTCCCCCCTCCTTGGCCTTTTTATTCAGCGCAGCGCCCCTGCACTACCACACACACACAAAACACAAACAAGCAAAGGTGACCAACACTTGAGCTGGGAGAAGCTGAGGCGTTCTCGTTCTCCTTCGTGCCGCTAGCTGGTCGGCCGGCTGGTGGCTACCTAGCAAGCTCGATCGGTGTGTGCTTTCTTGCAGTCTCCCTTTCCTTGTCCTGAGCTTCACAGGCTACTTTCTTGCAGTTTGTGTGTGCACTGCTAATGTTTGATGCCACTTTCTCGCAGTTTTACCTCACACAAAGCTTGAGGCGTCGAATGGAAGCCACGATGAAGCCCTGCAACGATGCGGTAAGTTCACTTAAACTTCTAGAGGTCGTCGCTTCATATGTTAGCCTTCTTCTCCGTGTGTGTTTGATCTTGCCCTTCTGACGCTCTTCCTGTTCTCTCATCATATCAGACGGAGTGGAGCTCGGTGACCGGCAAGCTCCGTGCGCAGGAAGTGTCCGCTTGGCATGAAGAGCCAAGAGAGTGTTCAGTTTGGCCACCGGGAGCACCGGTTCGGATGATTCTTGCCTAGCATTCTCACGGTGTTATCCTGATTGAGCTTTTCATACTAAGCCACCATCCTCATCCTTCTTCATGTTCTAATTCATCTTCTTCTTATTCTTAGCATCGCAATGTTCGTGGTTTGACAAGGCGAGGTCTTCTTGACCTTGCAAGACCTTTTCTTGACCTTGTAAGACCCAACTTTACGATGTATCTTTTCTTTGCTTCGATTTTCTCGACCTCGCACCTTCCTCTTCGTTCTCACTTCTCTTCCATGTCTATCCCTTCTGAGCTGCGTGTTGAGCTATATGCTCACAAGTTTAGGTACTAGATTAAGTATTTTATGGTATAGTTTTTTTATTGAATTAGCTACTGTGGTGCCGCTCGTATATGTAATGCTTTGGACTCGCTGTGAAAGGCCATATTTTGTTTTGATGATAGCTAGAGGGCTGTAGATGAGACACACAAAAGCATGTTCCTGTTGCGCCATGAGCCCATGATGCTCGGGCATGTGAAGCAGGCGCCTACTTGTAAGCTAGCTTCGTATGTATCCCATCAATGGAATAAGTTGGCTATATACTGCTTGAAACATTTTGGATCCATGTTCTTCTTTCTACTATTGAGAACTGATCACTTGACACTGCAGACGCAATGAAAGACTATTGTGTTTGTCATTTCATTTTGTTACGCTTGTACAGAAGTAGGAGTACGTGTTAATAAGTTGTGTCTCATCATCTCGCTACACAGTCCAATCCGAGGTTTCCTCCCTTAATTCTCCGGTGCTCTCATCGCGGTATTTGATGAAAGTAATATAATTCAAATTAAGCTGACAAGCACGAGCCAGGGAGGCCAATTAGGTTTGGCATTTCTTGTTCAACTAGGCCTATTGGGACAGTTAAATTTTTGAATAGGTAGAGCTCGTGACGAGTGTAATATCCATGACAGGAAAGAACTGAATAGATGGCTCCAAGGGAGTAGTACAATCCTGACCTATAGCAGAAATAGTTCCAGTTAGAATCTGAGAGATAAAAGGCTAACACTTTCAGTTAGAGTCCAAGATAGAAATCATTACAAGTGTCAATCGTAGCTCCGGTTGTACCAGTCCATCTTATTAAACAAGGTTTAATGTTAGCTAAAGCATGACCATCCTTGGCCACCCAACTTGAGGTGGTTTGGTCAACTGTAAATAAAGTACTTATGTCACACATATATAGTAATATAATCATACGGCAATATGGGGCACATTGTTACCAAAGATAACACCATACTGACCGCCTGATTAATAGTTCTACCATTTAATTCGCGAGCTAAGCGCTGGGAAAGGTTGGAAAATGGCTGGGATCTTCAAGAGTATAGCTAGGTGATGATTTTGTTCTGAAACTAATTAAGAGAATGGCAATAGATGAAATGTGTATAGCTTAATTAAGCAAGAACAAATGACTTGAGAGGCATTACTGATCAACAATTAAGGAGGACAAACACCAGACACTAAGTAGGCAGATCTTTAGGTATAGAGGGGCAAGAGGATGTGACTAGGTTGCTCCACAAGGCATAGAGAGTCAATTCATAAATCATTGACACCACTGACCATTATAGGAAAATGGAAACGTAGAGCAAGGCCTCGTTTAGATGTTAGGAATTTTAGCAAAAGTAACTTCTGAACTCCTGTAAGACTCCCTGTAGCACTTTCGTTTGTTTGTGGTAAATATTATCCTATCACGGCGTAACTAGGCTCAAAAGAATCGCCTCGTAATGTACATCTAAAACTGTATAATTAGTTATTTTTTTACCTACATTTCATACTCCGAACATATGTCTTTTGGTGTATTTAATGTGATGTGATGGAGAGAGAGTGAAAAAAAGAGTTAGAAACTTTAGCCAACTAAACAAGGCCCAAAATGCCAAAACACACACACACAAATCCCTTTTACATGCAAATATTCTTGAATTCATCTACTTAAGTAAATATCACTGTAATATATCTTCCACTTGTAAAAGCAGTACGTACAGGTCCATTGAAGCCTCCTATCATAGTGGTACGCACGTCGTCGTCTATTTGGCAGTAACTTACACACAATCCTCTGTGTACAGTAAATGAGCCATTGAAAGACATCAAATGAAGCAACCTACCCTTGTTGCACAACACACAACACAATATGTAAGCATGCATGCATGCATGAAGGATTGCGTAGGGGCAGCACTGCAGCAGAATGCCCTAACACTAACCAGGCTTTATGGCCTGCATACTAGCTGGTTGGTGCTCTCCACATGGGCTAGCTCGCATAGCACTGCAAGAGATAGGCTAAGAGGACAGTGGAGCTCAAAGGCAGGCTATACGGGAATATCATTGCCTTAGGCCTCGCTTTCCTTTGTGGAAGCCACCAAGCGCTGTCCAGACGAGAAATCAGGCAAAAATCTGGTGAAAAGAATGGAGAGGCCGGGGAACAAAAAGGAAAGAAAGGCGTTCCCCATGCACACAGCAAACGCGACAAGCCAAAAAGCCGGGCCATTTGATGCGTAACAAGCGGCGCACCTGAGTGTAGGAACACGTGCTATGGTCAAGGTAGTGCGAAAGAGGTTCACCATGTGCTCAAGAAACTAGGATGGAATGCTCCCCATGCATGTTTTTCATCCTCATCAAACTCACTAATCTTATGATGATCGCTTTAAGATGTGAATATAAACATAATTCCTCTGGAAGAGGATGAGGATTTACATTGGTTGATTGACTGAGAGAGCAGGCATCTCAATAGACAATCAGGATGGATCTATCTGTGAGGACATTGCAGAACTCGGCCGATGTAGAGAGCAAGAATATATATAAAATGACTAATTGATCTTCCTTAAGAGACATGCGCATGGTTTTAACTTTTAAAGTTTTAAATGATGATAGGCTCTATCACGCAAGAATCTGTTTGTGCATCTGGTTTATTGCTAAGATCGATTGATGATGTAGCATCTATTATAACAATAATAAGTAGATGCCTCCCTACTAATCTTTGTATTTCCCTTGTACAATTCCAACCATTCACAAATGCCTTTGAGGTAGACATTTATGAGGCGCCCACCACCTCCATCTGTCCCCTCCAGAGGAAAAGAGAGAGATAAAAAAAATGTGCCCTTCTCACAATTGGACAACTGCTTCACAGTTTACACAGGGGGTATAGTTTTGTTCTTAAATGCTTCCCTCTGTCTCTCTCTACAGAATGCAGCATTTGTGCCTCAACACCGTCTCATGGCTGTCACGCATGCGTGCTTGCAAAGACCACGATAGGCCTTGTTTTGCAAATATTTGGAACCGAATGTCACATCGTATACTGTAGCACGTTTTGTTTGTTAGTGGTAAATATCATCCTACCATGGAAGAACTAGGCTCAAAAGAATCGCCTCGCAATATACATCTAAACTGTGTAATTAGTTATTTTTTACCTACATTTAATACTCCAAACGTATGTCTTTTGGTGTATTTAATGTGATGTGATGGAGAGAAAGTGAAAAAAAAGGTTAGAATTTCTAGCAATCTAAACAAGACATTATTTTTTTTTTTTTTTGAAAGATCCGGTTTCCCGCTTTGGTTATATTAAGAAGAATAGAGTTTACAACAACACCACCCGCGTAGTAGCGACATCACGCAGGGGCAAAAACCCACGCCAAACAAAGAGTGAAACGACAACCCAAATAAGGAACTAAGTCCGAGGAACCAAGCCTATTCTAACTCCACAAAGAACGCCTTCAAAGAAGGTTACGACGCACAGACGCCGTTGTTGCTCGTCCAAGACGGACGGGTTTTCACCCGTGAAGAAAACTGGGGCGCGACGCCCCCATCGGGAAACGGTGCCCGCAGCATCGCCGTCGCCCAAAGCTCGCCCAAGGGACCCCGTTCGCACCTCGGCTGCGGGATCCCGGACTTAGGAATTCGCCACCGTCGCCGCCGCCGGCCGCCGCCCCTGAAGCCCGCCCGCCTGCCTCGGCCGCCGGTCGCACATCACAACCGCAAGGCAAGTCGCCCACCCCCACGCGGCTAGAGCGACATGCCAAAGAACCGGCCATCACACCGTTCGAAACCGCGTGTCCACCGTACCGCGACGGCCCCTCTTCGTCTTACGTCTCGATCATGGTCGCGGCCTCCGGCGAGCGGCCAACCTCGGGAGCACGAACCGAACGGTCGCTCTCACCGGGAGCCCCCATGACTACCTCATTCCTTCCTCACGCCGCGGCAAAGTGACGAGACTCACCGGCCACGGCGCCGCGCGGGGAAGAGCTCGCCCAGGCCAAGGCCATCGGGGAGGGGTGAGAGGAGAGGACCCCACCAACGCCCTGAACAAAGCCCACCGACCACCACCACCTCACAAAGGTGGCCACCGCACCCGCGCTGAAGCCGCCACACACGGCCCGGCCACCCCGCACACGGATCGGGAGATCCGGCCCCCAGAATCTCGCCCACTTTGCCATGAAGGAGACCAGAAGAAAGATGGCCACCCGCCGTCGGCACTATGGCGCCACACAAGCCCAAAATCCCGGATCCAGCGTGAGGAAGAGAACCCGGGGCCCGAGCCGGAATGCCGCGCCACCATGGCCGCGCCGCGGAGCGCCCCGGCCACGGGCGGTGGATCCGGCCGCCGGGCGCCGCCAGGCCGCCCGAGGCTCCGGGAGAGCCCAAGCCGGCCCTATGACGCCACCGAGGCGAGGAGAGGAGGACGTGGGAAGAGCCGACGCTGAGTAGAGGCCCGCCGCCCCTCGCCGCCCCCCGCCGCCGCCACTGGCCGGCGCCGACGCTGCGTGCTCGCCCGCGCCACCCGCGCGAGCCCCCACGCGCTCCGTGCCTGGTCGCGCTGACGGCGGCCCGCGCCGACCGGGCGCCCACACCGCCCGAGGAAGGGCCCGCCGCCGCCTTCCCGGCGGACCGCGGCTGCCTTGCCGGGCGGCCGGCTCGCGGCGGCGAAGCGGGGAGGGAGGACTGGGGGCGGCGCGCGCGGCGGCTAGGGTTTCCCCGCCGCCCGCGTGGGGGGGCGACGCGGGGGCTCGGGGCGCCTCCTCTTCAACAAGACATTATTTTTCAGATCAGAAGTTAGTGGTGAGTGGACAAAGTGGATTCAATTCGAAATAGTGAAGCGAAACGGCCACTGTGCACCAGCAATAGATGTGCAGCAAGGAATCCATGCCAAACAGTAGCAACAACAGAAGCAGCAACAAGCAAAGGAAAAATAGCATTACCTTTGCCCAACAGGGTGCCTCAGCTCAGAACAGCACAGGGCATTGATGAAGCATGCAAGACTGTGCTGCGTGTTACTGCTGCAGCAACCCGACTAGTCGAAATCTAATGCGCGCATGCATGGATGCAACCGGTTCCGGAGTTAATGGCTACATATCTCTTTGCATCTTCCTTGAAAAAGAAACTTTACTTGCCACGCCAGTTTTTTCAGAGGATGGGTAGTAGGAGTAGTAGCCTTTCTCTTGTCAGTAGAAATCAATAAGGTAGTTGCACAGCATGATTGCTTGACTGGAATGGAATACAAATTACTGTCATGAATCCCACCAGGAAATTTGAAGAATCCAACCAGGTAGTTGCACAAGTTAGATCTTGAATGATGAATAAAATAGCTGTTGCTACTTGTAAGTCGTCCTATATAAGTGGCCATTTTAATCTGCATCTGAAACGCTAACCTTGTGTGTTGTGTTTGACTTCTGCAACCTAGCAAGAATTTCTTTACTAAATCATTTCTCATAGTGGGAATTTAGATTCTGGACAGTGAATGTAGAATCTGAATTCTAGCTAAAAGAAATGGGGTGTTTGGATAGTGGATTATTCTAGACAGTGAATGCTGAATCTGAATTCTAGCCAAACATGTATCTATCAGTTAGATCTAGTAAAAGATCTTTATATCTACCTCCTAAAAAACCTCCGAGGAAGTAACAGGTTATTCTAACCATCAGATCGATTTAAATGAACGGCTCATAGTAATTTGGGTGTACCACAACAAAGCTCATCTCCCAATTGTAAGATTTGGATAGGTAGTAGGGTTAAAAAATCTCGTTTTAAAATAGAATCCAAGAGTTTGAATCTCATCCCATTCTTATTTCTCTACCTCATACTTAATTTGTAGGAGATCTAGTGAGGGCCTAACTCAATGAGCAGCTTCATAAGGAATTTGAATTGTCTAATGGTTTTTGTTCAGGAAAATGTCCCTCAGTTTTTCTTGAAGGCTCCTTTGCTCTGGACCACTGTATTAACCTGAACTCTGCAGGACAGGCCAGTGAAACATCATCGAATGACCATAAATGGGTAGCTTATGGTCATAAAATTGCACCATAAATATTGCAGTTCCTAGAGCTCCTGTCATTCAATCAAAATGACCGATTGTCAAGCCAAAGATCTCCAGGATCTCATTCGTCCTGCGTGGGAAACCTCGCAGTTCCAGGGGACGGGCCTGCCTGGCTCACCAGTGATGTTTACAAGACACAAAGCGGCAGGCTACAGGCTAGAGAAGCAGTCAAGCAGGGCACGAGCCGCCCAGTGCATGTTGACGGGGCAGTGAAAACACTATCGCTAGTTGGCATGACCGATTGTGTTCTGAACTTCTGATCAAGAAAACAGTAACAAAACACCTACTCCAACACTCCACGGTAAGTAAAACTGCGCAGCTGAAGCGCATTAAAAAGTGGCCAGGCAGACCCAGTGGTCACCATTGTCAAGTCAGTTCTTACAGAAGTTAAATGCTATCTACTCAGAAATTCAAACCCATTACGCAGAAATAATGGCAGAAATTAGAATCAAGGACTGCCGAAATGAAATTTCACCTGTTCTTGCAGGCGCCAGAGTATGATGCATGCATGGACCAATCAGCAGAGTGTTGAAGATGGTGCATTAGTGAAAAAATCAATTTCAGATCTTGACTGCTCAGAGTTGCACGGGAAGCACATGATCTGGAACCTGAATATCGACAGTTTGGCTCACGAGTCATGACTGTTTGCTGCTAGACCTTGCTACTGAGTATGTCTCCATTCTGTCACGTACCGAGGCCAAGTCCTACGAACTGAACCTGAAATAAGAACGACAGGCAATGTCGGGCCACAACAACAAGATTCTTAGTACATTTGGGGTGGTGATATATTTACATGTTGTCTGCTTACAAAAAAAAAAACTACCAATCAACTTGAGTTGACAGGTAGGATACATGACATCGATTAGGTAAAATGTACACACAACAACGTATACTCCTGTATGAATGGATCAACCACAAACTCGCCAAAATAATCGGCATATGTGGTCTGTGACCATCCTGATGAAGTAACTACTAACTAGTGTCAGCTCCTGTGATGAACAATTACACAAAGTCGAGGACCGTTGCAGCTTTTGGATCAAGAACAGGCATGGAACTACACAAGAACCTGCGACTTGGCCGCACGACGTGAGCATTTGGTGCGAGCATTCTTATTCAAGCTGCAAGCACACCCTTCCAGCAGCTCGAAGTCTTCATCGCATATTAGTATCGATGCCATCTCTGGACAGTCTAATAGCATCTTAGAGCTAAGATATCCGGCAATGGTCCAAGTTTGATATAGCCGCGATTGTTTCCCAATGAACCTTCCTGTCCTGGTATCATAATACTCTGGCCACTTGTCATCTGAGAGCCTCTTTTCTGCCACCTCAACTGCCCTGCGTGCCAAGTCACGCCTACCCATCTTGATACAGGCTAAGGTGAACTGAAAAACAAAGACAAAATATTGAACATCAATCTAATAGGGTGAACTTTTTAGGAGCATCATGGACAGAGGATGTCAAGTCCCAAAAGTGGCAAATAACTTCAGTATACCTGCCATAACAATGTAGGCCAAGATCCACCATTATGATACGACCAGGGCCTGAAAATAAAGGCAACGCAAGCCAACCTGGTTAATGCATCTGGTCTTGCTTTTGGTGAGTATTAAGAGAGAAAATTAGGTGGTAGTTCACCACATTTTAGGGCCTCATAAACATACTGACATTGTTAAATGTTAGGATGTACTGGATTTTTCACATTCCTATTCCCTAAGTACTGGACTTTTTATATCAACATAAAACATATGATGATATGAATATACAGAAGAAAATCAAAAGAACATAAAAAAAAAATCAGTTGCTCACGTGTTTTTAGGATCACTGCCAGTGATGATACGCCATTCCCATACTCTAGTGCAGGGTAGCATATTTTGAGAGGCATATTGGCTACTATGTCATCCCATTTGGCTTCAATAAGATTCAGAATACCCTCTGCTTGCCTTTGAGTAGCAAGAGATGAGACAATCGCCCACAGATTCCCTAGGGAGAAAAACCTGAAATCCATGTGAGCTGGCTGCAGATTGCCTATGAGGTAACCGCCTTTCACAGGAATCCAATCTGCAAGCCAAGACGGAATTTGCTCTGGGTAGATGTTGAATTTGTTAATAGCATCATGGGAGTACTCCTCAGTCTTATAGCGATAAATCTCATTTATCTTCTTCATATCAACCCAATAATACTCTCTGATGTGAAATGACAGAGCACTGAGCCTGTTATTAATAGCACGGATCAAGTTCTTGGATCCATCAGTCACACCAATCATTTCTCGGGCACAGCGTAAAGCAGAATAGAACAGAGCCTGTGAAACATATCCCATAAGATGTTTATGAGAGTTATTTTCCATATATACTGAATTTATCTAATATATCGAGCCCCGTGCAATTTTAAAAACATTTAAAGGTCTTATATGTACTAGATAGCAAATAACAGTCACAAAGTCAAATGGACGACCTAAACATATGGCAATTCAAACACTAACCAAAAAATGTCAAATGGAAATATTGAATAGAGACTAGATAGCAAGAAATTTCAAAATCTGAACAATATCATCACACAAAAACTAACCAAACATATCGTAAGTTAACACAATTTGACCAACTACATATTGACTACATGGAGATCATGAGTTTGACCTTATGATGAAGGCCGACCATAACACCATCCAAAATTACCTAACATGATTGAGAATGTAAGGAGAAGAGTTCATCAGCTTGCCTGGATCTCAAGAGGATGACCATGGATTCCCATCCGCCGATCAATCATACATGATCCATCAGTTACAAGCAATGTAGGAAACATATCAAATCCATCAGACAGGCACAAATTCAGTATTAGCCTGATGCCTGTCTGCACATCAACCCTTTCTTGTAGAGCGTAGTCTCCAGTAATTTTTCCATATGCCCTTAACAGGATTATCCACCAAAGACCTTAGAAAAAGAGAGCTTATCATTTAAAACAGATGAAAAAACCCATCAGGCCTTCATGATTACAATATCACTCCATAGAAATACTCACCAGAGTCAACAGGTGCTACACGTCCAATGGCTGACTCTCCAAAATCTGGGTCAAGAACCTCCTCAAACGCTTCACTATTTCCATCTAAAGGCACAGATCTAACTTTGAAACTAGCAGGCATCAACCCTTGACCAGGACTATAGCAATCCACGGTCTTCTCCCAACTCTAATAGACCAAAAGGCCCAGGATGCAAAAAATTCATGTGATGCCAGGATGCAAAAAAAAAAAACGTGATAAAATGCAGCGTCCTACACTACCCAATAATCAACCAGAAAAACGCCCAGACACTGGAGGATCAGTGGAGCTAGGATTTTGGTATTCGTTAAGTTAAACATTTCAGCAGAAGATTACAATTACTTCCTCCCTTTCCAAATACTAACAGTCATAACTAAGCACAAATATTTTGGCTAAAATTTGACCAAAGTACCACTCAATAATATCTAAAGCACACATGAAAAGGTAAAATATATTAGATGGATCAACCCACAGGTATTCATTGGGATCATAAAGATGTTGTTGCATGCATTGGTAATCATAAAGTACTGAGTATATTTGTGAAAAGGAAACAGGTCGAGAATTATTTGGAAACAGGCTGCACCAAAGAGCATCAGGAAATAATACAAAGTCACACAATCAGACTAGTGAGGCAGGATGGTAGACAATCACAGAATATGCTAGGCAATTTGATTACATTGTCCCTTCACACACCCCCCTGCCACACAAACCCTGACATAATTTCTCCCAGTAGACAAGTGAGGCAGGATGCAGCTAATGCAAAGGCTCAAATACTCATCAAGTTGATGGGGACATAGCTTCACAAGGTTTGGCATGTTGCTCCACTGTTGTGTTGTGTTGGTTGCTGGTCTGCTGCTCCAGCTAACTAATATGAGGGAACCAAAGGTTCAGAATTAGGTGATAAACTAGACGACTGGTGAGCCAGTAAAGCAGTGCATTTATCTATGTATCCCTTTGCGCTTGTGTGTGTACTCTATTTTACAGGGTTATTAAAAATAAATTGCAGTATAGCTATACTTCCATGCATACCACTTGGGACGATTAGAAAAAAAAATGACAGACTTCTTTTGATGAGGCAACATTTATCATACATGTCTCAGATGTCAGTTCTCAATATCTCTATCCTAAATAACATTAGTCAAATTTGACATACCAGTTCCAAAACCAAATTGCTAAAACAATCCAAGTCTCCAATGCGTATGGCATACCATGTGATAAAATAAAACTAGATTGAGTAGATACCTTCTCTAATAACTTTACCTGAGAACATCAGTTTAACTATCTTTCCTAGCATACATATAAATAGTTATAAATAATCAAGAAGCATCAATATTCACAAACTAAATGCTGAGAGGCAGTATTCTTATGATCTGATCATGGAGGGCATAGCTATTGAATGAAACAGAAACAACAACCGTGACCAACATTGAATTCTAAACTAATCTTTCTATAACTTTCTTTATCTTAACCTTATATGCCCACAGACAAACAAGAGTACCACTTATGGTAGGTCAAACCTGTACACTTCTCTGGTTCATAGTATGTGGGCTACTTCTAAATACAGAAGCATCCTATTTTACACTTAGCATTGCAATGTTTGCCTATAGATTACATATGACTACAAGCATAACTAACGTCAATACCCTAAGGCAATCAGCTATATTGGCCATATCACTAATACTACATGACAATCTTAATAATCTAATAAAAAAAGTTTTGGCCAATGCGTACCAGCTTCTAACAGAAATGGCACTTGAGCAGTTTACAGTATTGCTTGACTTGATGTACTAGGTAAGAATATGAAGTCAAAACGTTTTGTTTTCTTAATCAACCTGTCCAATACTCCAATGTTTTCAACCGTTCTGTTTTTTTTCTGGTAGGGTGTCTAAGTGTGTGTTTGGCAACCTGCACCTGGCCAGCCCGGCTCGTCGGGCCTGCCTCTGGCGGGCCGAAGCCTGGCGCCAATGAGCCACCCTTCCGTGTTTGGAGCACTGGCCCGTGGGATCGGCCCATCCTCATTTTCGTGTTTAGTTTCCACCTGCGAGGCCCGGCCGGTAGTGCAAAAATCGCCCCCAGCTACGATGATTTCTGGCGTGAGTGGAGCCAGGCTGAGGGGGTGGTTTTGGCTCTCGCAGGCCAGGCCGAGAGAGGTGAAAATGAAACCAAACACCGAACTGAGCTCCCGGGGGCGCAGCCGGGCCCACGGGCCACCCTTCCAAACACACCCTAAATCCTAGAGATTGCATATAGCTATAATTTAAATGATTGTTCGCCAGAGATTAAAATTCATAGGTTCTAAATTGGTTACCCAAGTAAATAATCCAGAGCAATCAGACATCACCAACTTTACAAAGAGAGTTATACCTTCACCAAAACTACATTTCATCAAGTAAAAAGAAAAGCACAGTATGCCACTACACCACAAATGTAAGTGCCATTTACTAAGTCATTCCGAGGTTTGTGCGGCTCACCTGGAGCTGCAACGTGTGGAGCAGGAAGTTCTTGACAATATCGCTCTCGCCCTTGAGGAGGAACGCGATGGCCGACGGCACGAAGTCCCTAATGAACACCTGGTCATAATTGAGCATCTGGCTGGTGGACGGATCGTTCGCGGCCACCGTCCCGACTGGGGCTGCCGCAGTAGTTGACGACCGCGCGGCTGAGCAGCCACCACGCTTCCTTCTCCTCCGGCGACTCCTCCCTGCTCTTCACCGCCTCCACCCCCGCCTTGAGGCCCTCCAATTCCACCTCCTGGCACGCCAGCGTCGCCTGCTCGTGCGCCGCCTCGGACGCGGCCGCCTCATCCTGTGGCGGTGGACTGCTCGGGGGCTCATCCTCGATCGGGGGCGACTCTAGCGGCAGAGCCGAGGGCGATAGGGTGGCGGCGCGGAAGGGGTCGAAGGGCGGCGGCTTGTAGTGGTCACCCGACGTGGACGTGGCGGAGTCCACCGTCGTGGAGAGGAGGCGGCGCGCGGCCGCGGCGAGCGGGGAGGCCGCGGCCACGGCGGAGGATGAGGAGAAGCGGCGGCGCGACAGCGAGATGCATAGCACCGCGTGGCGCTGCACGCCGCGGCGGAGGTGAGAGATGGCGGCGGCCGCCATTGGAGCCGGCGTCGTCGGCGCCCGCCGGTTTGAATTGCGGAGGAAGAAAGGTTTCCGCGGCGATTGGGTTCGGTTCGGCGCTGGCGAATTTTGGGATGAGAAAGAAGGACGGATAGGAGAGGCTGGTTCGATTCGATTTGATCGCCGCGGTAATTATCAGGCAACAGCGGTTGGAACAGGATTAAAACTCGTTAAAGACAACCGGATAGATTTTGGTTTGGGAAAGTGTTTAATATAGGCTGGTTTGGCATCGTACGGCACAGGGCGCGCCACGTTCGTGGGCTGGTGCCGGTTAATAAACACGTGCACGTGCCCTGTGCTTGGGAAGGGTCGACACGCGGAGGATTTGTGGTTCGCGTGGCCGAATTTTTCTTTTGCCCTCTTTTCACTTTTGATTTGAAAAAAAAAAGAAAATCCAGTTGCTAGGTAGGTTTTTCAGTCCTGAGTGTCTTGAGCCGTTTTTTTGTTTTGAATTGAGATGGCTATATATTCTTGACCGTTTCTTTTTCTTTTTATGTGCCAATTTATATGTGAGAAATCTGTGAAGTTGGATTGGGTCTATTAGTCTATGCCAAATCATTGTTCCCCAGTCAAACCAGCACCCACAGCAAGAAATTGTAACCCGGCGAATAAACTCTTGCTTTGACTCAATGAGATGGGATGAATTGTAACACCCGACCCAATTTGAATGTGGCCTACTAGAGGCCATGAGTGTTGTGTGTACATGTTTAGTACCACCTTGCTAGTTGAGCAAGAGTGGAGCTAACTTATAAATCTTTGCTTTCCAGTCATAGCACCTTCGGGTTAACCCTTTTACATGAAGCGAGGACGAAAGTGTAACCAGCTATGTGTACACATGCACGCCCCAAGGGCGGGGTGTTGCATGAATAATGAATTAGGGTTTCAGGGTGTGGTTTGCCTCTTTATTTATAGCCCCGAGGCGTTGTACCGAATTAAATCAACGGTTAGATCTAATTCGACAATCCATAAGTGGAGCTCATTTGGTGGAGTTGGAGGGCCGCGCGCCTAGGGAGTGGTGCTCATTTGGTGGAGTTGGAGGGCCGCGCGGCCTAGGGAGTGGGGCTGGGCGGCCTCCCCCTACGACATGTGGGCCCGGGGTATTGGCTTTTCTATCATTTCATGTAAAAGTTGATGGTAAAAAGTTGACGTTGTTGACCATCAACACATACTCTAAGGATCAATTTGGAAAAAATAATGCTAGAAAATATATTGAGCACTTTATCAAATTTTCCGTCTCCATCGTCATATCCCCGGGCGCAACCAATCTAATCCGTAAGAGAAAACGCCAAATTTGTAGCACCAGCAGAGTGAGAAGCGGGATTTCACTATCTTTATGGAGGAGGGGAGGCGAGGCTCATAGGTCCATCACAAGGTCGGAGTCGAGGAGAAGGACTGGCCTCGCCGCCCCGCCAACCGTGGCGTCGATGACGGACTTGAGCGGCACCATGCGATGGCAGACATCCGCTCTTTTTGTAGCACCAGCAGAGTGAGAAGCGGGATTTCACTATCTCTATGGAGGAGGGGGAGGCGAGGGCTCATAGGTCCATCACAAGGTTAGAGTCAGAGGAGAACTACCGGCCTCTACCGCCCGGCTGAACCTTGGCGCCGATGACGGACTTGAGCGACACCACGCGATGGCGACATCCGCTCTCCCGTGGCGGCGAGTGGATGGGCGGACCTCTAGCCTACGAGTCCATCACAAGGTCGGAGTCGAAGAGAAGGACCTCGCCTCGACCGACCCGCTTAAACCGTGGCGTCGATGACGGACTTGAGCGGCACCACGCGATGGCGGACATCCGCTCTCTTTGTAGCACCGCCAGAAAGTGAGAAGCGGGATTTCACTATCTCTATGGAGGAGGGGGAGGCGAGGGCTCATAAGTCCATCACAAGGTCGGAGTCAGAGGAGAAGGACCTGGCCTCGGCCAGCCCGCAGAACCGTGGTGTCGATGACGGACTTGAGCGGCACCACGCGATGGCGGACATCCGCTCTTTGTGGCGGCGTGTGGACGGGCGGACCTCTAGCCTATGGGCGCTCTGGCCGTCGCGGCAAGCGGACCTCTCGCTCTCTGTGGCGGCGGGTGGGCGGACCTCTAGGCTACGAAGCGCTCATTGCCGGCGGCAAGCGGACCTCTGCTCTCCTGTGGCGACGGGTGGACAGTGCAACTCTGGCGGCACGACGACTCTCTCCTTTCCCTAGCGATGGAGGCGGAGGCGGATTGGCGACATCCAGATCTAGAGACGGACTCGCGGCCTCGCGCGCGCGGCGCTGAGTAATTGCATGAGGGGAGATGGAGGGTCGCGCTTCGATCTTGAGTCATGAGCGATGACGGTTTAGGATGGTAGATTAGATTTGATCCCAAAGCATTTTGGACCCTTGATGTGGGTGAGTGACAAAAATAAGAGGTTAGAATAAATCTGAGTCATTCATTTCAAAAATTGCTTAGTTTTAGGGTGCATTTTTTTTTATGCACTTAGAAAAAATTATGAGAGATAATGACCGTGGTGGACAATTTGTTGTGTGGCTTTAGAAATTTTTTAAAGTGCATTATTATGTAAGTATAGATAGGAGATTAAGAGCGGGAATGATGGTGCACCTTTGCACCCGTGCCCATTTACAAAGGAGGTTTAGATGTAGCTTAGAAATTAAGTTGGACAGGGGATTCAATTGCATATATATAACATCTAGAGAAATAGAAACAAAAATTAGGAGAAATTAAATTCGCTAGTGTAAATATTTCAATCTAGTAATGGCTCTAATAATATTGGATACAGAGATGCAACGCTAGTGTTCTTTAGTTTCCTATGTCATATACATATAAGCCTGCATTGAGCTTTGTTTCTCCTTTTATAGATGATCAAATCACGCTTCCGCTGGTGGGATTATCCGTGGGATACTTCTAACACATTCTTCAGTATTACACACATGGGCCTAAATCTGTGGGCTACTTCTAAGACATTCTTGAGTAGCACACATATGGGCCTAAATTCTTTAGTAGCACACACATTGACCCAAATCGTAGGCTGTTCCTGGGATGCACTAGGCCGTTTGGTAATGCCAGTTGTTGCCTGGTCCTGGGCTATATAGGGCCTGGTACACACCATTTTTCACGAAGGCAAAAAGGAGTACTGAGATTCTTTTGAAGTTTCTAAAAACAAAAACTAAGATTGTTCTGAAAAAAAGAAGGTGATGTGTGAATGCTTCCTCTATTTGAAAATACTAGAGGCGGAAGGTCTTCTCATGCTTCGTGTGAGGCGGAAGGTCTTCTCATGGTTCGTGTTGCTTTGGATCATATCCTCTAGGCATACGAAACACGTTGCGTGCCATTATGAGAGCATACCATTTGAGGGCCTTAATTTTTTTTTTTTTTTGGTCTCTATTTTCCACTTCTCACACCAGCAGCACTACTCAAAACTTAGTACTCATTTTCTTTATGTGGTACTCACAAATGAGGGGGGATAGGAGGTTCCTATTCCTAAGGGCTTGGAGGTGGGGATTGGGAGGGTATGAAAAATAGAAGTCCATATGGCAGTCCTACTGGAGTTGAATTTTTTAGGGCCAATTGTGCAACTTTCCCTATTCTGGAGTCTAATTGCTCGTTTGCCCTGTTTTTTAAACTTTGTGCGTTTGTTCCTATTTTTAGTTTTCCAATTGAAAATGCCCCTAATAGGGGCAAATGAGCAATTAAAATAATTACGCAAAATACCCCTAATAGGGTCAAACGAGCAATTGAAAGACTAAAAAAAAGGGGCAAATGAGCAAAGTTTAAAAAAATGGGACAAACGAGCAATTAGACTCGAATATAGGGCGGTTGCACAATTATTCCAATTTTTTTAACCCACCTCCTAAAAATAGAGTAGGGACTTGATCGAGGGCTTGTCTTTGGAGTTGCTTTGACATAGCAAGTATTTGCTCTGGCTAGCGTGATCATCACATCACATGTCTTAATTAGTGTCGCGCCGGTCAAACACAATTCTCAATATATCTTTATTTATTTTCTTTATTATCTGCTCGTGACATATATAAAGTATATTATTTAATTATGTACCAATTTTTAGAAAGTTTCGGTGACTTTTTAATCTATTTATTAAAAATTAGATAAGATATACTAGTACAGAAAATTGCATGCGCATATGTGCTATTTTCATGCCATGCAAGCCCAAACACGACTTAAAATGGATCTGTACTTCTGTGTCTTACTTTGGGTCATAAAAACATGTCATGGTCCGCTATCAAATGACACGGTACAAGTCCTAGCTGCGAACAAAACGAAATCAAGATCACCGCCTGATGTGTAGCCCTGCTGCCCAAGTATCGGCTCTTTAGGATCACTCACCAGATAACATCTGGAACGCATTTCGTGCTTTGTGGAACACATGCAGCAAGGCCCATGAACTGAACATACCAGCTGTCGAATTGGAAAGGCGTAGTATGCATGGTCGTCAATCAGGTGATCGACCGTAGCCAGAACGGCAAGTTGCCTCCGATCCGGCGCGAGGTGACGATGCATCGTGCAGGCTTCGCCGCTAATGCCCCGGTGCCAACTGCCAAAGATGGCTAGCTATACTGCTAGTGGTCGCGAGCACATGTGTATATATCTCGGTGCCGGGCCAGAAACTAAAGCATACGCACATGCATAAATGCATGCATATGGACGCCGGCGGGCGGGTAGGATTCTGGTTCATTGCGGCGACTGTGCGCGGTGCCTGAATTGCAAATCGCGGTGGAAATCGGATCGAGAAAATAATAGCTACAGACAAGCTAATAAGCTAGTGGCTGAGCCTGTCAGTCCCGTGACTTCAAGCGCAAGCGCTAGCGCCAGTGTTCATGGAACCCAGCCGAACCGAGACCTCTCAGTTCGTGGGCCGTGGCCCTTGACTATCGGAAGCTGCCTCGAAGCTGCGTGTGCCCTAGCTAGGCCGGAAGTCAGCAGCCCACAGCCGGAAAAGAGACGAGAATTACTGTATACAATGCGAGAAGGGGAATAAATCACAAAGAATACATTGGGCCCGTTACGTATATGATTTTCAGTATCATCAGAGATTTCAGTTGCTTCGCTTAATAGTATTTCTTTCTGAACAAGATCGCAGAGAGTATTGAGGCCTGTACTGAATAGCTGCTTCTCTGATCAGCAAGGTACGTTACGGTTAGAGAGAGCGGCAGTATATATGATCACTTACAACCACATGGGAAATACGACACCACTAGCTTACTTATCTGGTACAAGTAGTACCACTTTTTACTATATTTTAGCCATATACATGATGTATGTATGTGTACTCTGGCACCCATGAACTGAACATATATATCTGGATAGTGGATAATTATCCCAAAAGGCAAGTTTAAGGTAAGCTTGTATAAGACCCGAGTAGAACGTGCGCGATTGACCAGCTAGCCGCTCGCAATGCCGCAGAGCCAAGAGAAAAACTCGTGATCAGGAGAGATCCGCGCGAGCTGCAACTTGCTCGATCCATGATGGAATTGTCGATTTCACAACCTCACAGCGACTTGCCACCCATTTGTTGCGGACAAGCGTTGGACTTTCCCCGTTTCGTCGTCGCCCCGCTTTTTTTTCTCCTGCGCTTTCCGAAGTCTTTCAGTCTGATGACGGAGGAGAAGGCAGGCAGGCCTCTTTTCGTTGACAACAAGCCGGGCAAGGCCGGCAGTGGATGCATGCGCTTTTCTGCTAGCTGGTGGATGGATGGACGCAAGTGGCCACAGCCGCGCGCGCGGCTAAGCCGCTAAGCTTATGAAACTGGCTAGAAACCCCAGGGCCTGAATGGGAGATCTGGTCTAGATGATTGCGAAATGTATGGTGCACAAACACTAGCCAAACCCTATTGCATTTGATCGACATGCAGGGTGGTTCACACACATATGTCCACGACGGCTAGTCGTCGTAGTAGAGCTAGGCCGTCGTCGTCATCACTCTGGTCTCAGTTTAATTAGCCAGTAAATATATGGCCCCAGCCGGCGATAGATAGCGATTAGACAGATAAGATCATGCGTGTTCGTTCTTTGTTTAGTGCTTCGCATGATTGGAACGGCTGAAAATTTGAGGGGGCTGATCGATCTTTCTAATCAGGTAGTAGCAACTAATATCTGGCGCATGCGCTTTCTGCCGCTTTTTCTGATGTCATTACCATTCACATCAGTAGGTTGTCTAGTGACTAAAGTGCAATTACCACTGGATGCCACCTTAAGCCAATCAAAATCCTCTTGTGTTTGGGAAGAGGGGGACTTTCAGTTACCGGTTTGGCTCTTTCGGTCACCCTAAAATCCTATCATTGCTGTTGCCGGATCATGCAGTTCATTTTTTTCTGTCCAATTAATCTGACGAACCAAGCTAGCTACTAGGCTAATTTAATACCGGCAAGTTTCAGAGATTGTGGACGCAACTGAGTGGCACACGATCTCGGTTAAATTATATAAGGCTCGTGCTCGCAAAAAAATACAGCACGGGTTAAATTATATAAGGCTCGTGATCACAACAGAGAAGATATTTATTACACTTTTTTTAAGTCAAAATAATTGCTAACAGGAATTAAGAGTTAAACACAGAACACGGCCACTTAACCAGTAGGTGTCAGTGGAATCAAACTCGATCTTGTTCATTAGATAGAGAGTCAAGGCGACACAGGCCTGTATAGCTCTGCAACAGTTGACGCATATAGACTAGACTAATTAAAGCAAGCGGGTAAGATAACCGAATCTTACAACCGCGTATACGTCACGGTAATCTTTCTGTACTCAAAGCGTTGAGCACCGTCAAAGTTCTCACAAGTAAGCTTTGTCAGTGGAGTGGTTTGCTGCGCAATTAAACGGCTATTGTGCCATTCAATTCTCGTGGAGTATATAGATAATATGCCGCCGTAAAACCTGGTGGGCTGTTTGATTGATCATTTCTACGGCTGATAAATTGGCTGATGTTGTTTTGGTGTAAGAGAAAAACATTGTTCCGTGACTGATAAGTCACGTTTCGTGTTGCTATAAGTATAGTTGTTCTGCAAAGCTACATCTTACTTTGTTACACCATAAACTTGGGCTACATATATGGGGCACAAGCTAGTGCGGTACCTTTTATCCTCTTGCATCATTTACTCATGCATATATCATGTTTTGCATATAAACGGTCTCTTCATGCTTCTTTCTCTCGGTCAATCATCACGCCGTGCATCTTAGAGCAACTTCACGATAGAGAAAAGGTAACACCCATTTCTTAAAAATTGTCATATAGAGCAACTAGATGAAAAACAAGCTTCAATAAATCCCATTTTCATTTTATTTCCTATTTTCTTTCTCAATCTACTAAAATCTCTCCACATACCCTCACCAACACCACGCGAGTGAGCACATGGGCCAGCCATGTCATCGTGCCGGTGGGTGAGCTCACGAATTAGCCACGTTGCCACATCGAGAAGTCGTCACACCGAGCGTCGCGGGTGTAGGGACTTGGTTAGCAGTGGCACCGAGAGAGGAGGAAGAAGAGAGAGAGTTTGGAAAGAGAATTACCATCAACAAGGGGTGTGTGCTTTCTCATTCTACTGTGATAGTCCTCGTCCAATGTAATCTAAAAATTATGTTATTTTTTAATCCCCTTTAGGCCTTGTTTCGATTCACATGTATTCATCTCAATCCACATCTTAAAGTGGATTGGAGTGTAATTAAACTAAGTTTCATTCCAGTCCACTCCAACACACGTGGATTGGAGTAGATACACATGCATCTAAATAAGGACTTAAATAGATATAGGAAATTGAGTTTTCTCAGCGGAGTTGATCATACTCTTCTTCTCTCTTTTGTGAACTTAGGTCATGTTTGGTTTACCACCTAAATATAATCCACTAAACTCTAGTGACTTTTAGAGACTAAAATACCAAACACCTTCAATAAGTCTAGGGGCAGTAAAGTTAAGTGACATTAATCACGAAGGGGTAGCTAAAAGTCCCTAAAGTGTACATGAATAGCTACTTTATTGATCTTTAGTCACTATAACCAAGCAAGGTCACTAAACTTTTTGGGGTAAAACCAAGCATTGCTTTACTCTTACTCCCTTTGTCGTGGAAAAAAGTGTAACTGCTAACTGGACCGTACCAAAATTGAAAAGGCCAAATTCTAAATTCATAAAGTTATGGGATACAAGCCATAATAAGAGTCAACATAACCCAATTTGATATTGAAATTAAATACATATAGAATCCGCACAATAATTATGTGATGCAAAGGGGTGAACCATAGACAGTCCAGTTTGTGAGAACAGATAAAGATCATAGTAAGAAAACATTTAAATTAGTTGGTACTAGCTTAAAGTCTATTGGGGAGGGCAGAACTAATTGCATAATTGTATTCCTCCACGTCGTCCATTCGTGGGCGCGTCGTTTTAAATTTTAACATTTTCTCGTCTTTATACAAAAGATGACAAACCTTTTGTGTATTCGAGATAAGTATATCATATGAGCATTTTTGTTAGAAAGAGAGAGAACATATACTTACAAGCTAGCATTTTGATTAGCACATACTCCAGTACATGATCATAAAAATATCCGTAAACCACGATTTTAGCCCGTACACGTAGCACGAGTTTGGACGGTTAAATCCAGTGCAAGTGCAACATTAATAGTACAGCCGACGAGTAACATCCTGTAGCGGAACACGAGCACTCGAGAGAGTGAACGCAGCAAGGGCGGCCCGGCCAATAGGAAACCAGGGACCGACGCGCGCCGGTGTGAACCCGTGCCGTGCCATGCCATGCATATCGGCACGAGGCTGCGCGAGTCGAGTCCACCAGGCGCCGTTGACCCGTTCACAAGCCGCGGTCTGCCTCGGGCCAGTTGCCGAGTTGCTCCACCCTGGCTTGACCCGTGACCGAGAAGTGGCTCTCGCTCGCACGAGGGCCCGCCGCGTCGTGCTCTCCAGGCCAGCTGATACGATCATTCGACTAGTACCATCAGAGCACCGGGGCGGCGGCGGTGGCGCGGCTCCCAGTGGAGAAGTCCCCTGTCTTACTCCGTATCCGTCCACCACCGCGTCGGCGTACGTACGGCGCCGTGGCACCGTAGTGCTGCCCTGCCTCCTTAACAGCATCAGGACGGGACGCCCGCCCGCTGTTTTACCCTTGGACTCAATTCAACCATCAGCACGGTGCCAGTGCGTTAGCTAGCTTGTGATAGGGGGAGCAGGGGCCGGCTGAGCTCAGGTCGGCCGGGGCACGACAATCGCGCCGGGGCCGCTTTTCTCAGGCCACGCCGCCATCTCTTACATTTTTTCTTTCTATATTGATTTTCTTTCTGCAAGAAAAGGATGGAAAAAATACGTACATACGGTGTGAAAATAGGGCCTGAAAGAGAGACCCAAGCTGAAGTGCTCGGCGGCCCAGTCAGGCAGCGGGCCCCGCCTCTTCTTCACTTGCGCAGCCGTGCTCTTTTCGGTACCGATCATTAGATCCGACGTGGAGTACGGGCCCGCGCAGCAGCTGCATGCAAGACCATCGCCGTCGATCCATCACACGCATTCGCGTGCCCATGTCGTTAGTGCTGCAATTTTAAAGCTTATCTGCTCGCCACCACTTCGAAACTCATCTAGTAGCTTTTTCGCAATAATCTGCTATCGCCAGGGTGCTCATCAGGAACCGCGAACTCATATGTGCTCTCGTCATCAGGAGTGGAAAAATATAATTAAGGCATTATCTACCTGGTGCTCAAGTGATGAGAAAAGATATTTCCTACACATGATTTTTGTGAACATGCTGTTGCAGAAAAAAAAAAAATGTCTTAGAAGACTTTCACACCTCTAGATTGTATTGTAAAAATCCGATGAAATGTTTCTCACTTTTCCTATTGCTTTGTCGCCCGAAAATCGGCCTTTTTCTTCAGCGACTCCTCTCCTCCGTTGGTGAAACCACAATGAGACAACCTAGATGTTAGATTCAAATCAAACGTCTAGAATGCGCCGCCTGAACAAAGGCATAATTTTAGGCATATGAAATGTAGCAATGCCCAAACCAAAAGGAATTTCTATAATATAGGCGCCAAAAGTTTTATTTTTCCTCCAGGCGATGTTCTCATTTGTGTAGGTGCAACAAATGGATCCCAAATGCTTCTAGTTTCTATGCAATGGGTGTAGGTGTAATTTGTTGGGCAATATGGAAATGCAGAAAATGATGTTATCTTTAATAAAAAGATTGTGAAAAATCCAATTGAAATTGTATGTCAAGCACATGCTTATATGATCTATTGGGCAGGTTTATACAATGATGTTGACAAAGCTTGGTGGGGAAATAGTGCAAATACAATGCTGAACATTGCCAAAGGCATTACGGCAAATCAAATCAATAGACAGATTGACTATTTGTTTAACTACAAGATGACGACCATGAAGACCAGGTGATGGAGAAGGCTGAAGAATGATGGAGCTCATATCGGACGGGTGAATCTTCCACAAGCACTGATGGGAGGTTCGCGGCGAAGTTGATCTTTTGTCCGGGAAGTTGATGTAAGATGTTGCTTTTGGTAAGACGGTTGGAAGGACTTAGCTGTTGGTAGTCCTAGTTTTGAGAAGTTCGATAGTTCTTTGGTAAACTAGATCTTGGGCAAGTTGTTCCCTCGGCGTAGGCTGGTATTCGCTATTGCGGGTTTTCAAACAGTAGTAGTTAAGTCTTACGGTTGATGGCATGTTGTCATCTCTAAACTTGCTTCTCTGTAATATCTCAAATGTTGTGTATTTCCGTTACATGGTAATGGAAATGGGTATCCCGGTTGGAAAAAAAAAAAAATCATTTGTCGAGAAAAAAGGAGGCCGGGGCTGGGTGGGTGTCGCCGTCCGCATATCGGGCGCATGATGTGTATGAAACATGAAAAACAAAAGGGCCAGATGTGGAGAAGAATAGGGCGCCTAATAAAGATGTTGTTTTCTTTTGTGAGGCGACGTGTCCGAGGATGAGCCGCCCTCAACCTACCTGAGGCCTCTCGTCGCCCAATGTGGCCACCTTCGGCCCGTCCCGGCGGGTCCTGTCCACGGCCCGGGCGGGATGCGGCGCCTGTGGGTCCGGGACGGTCCTCGGCGTCGTCGGAGGAGGGACGCCGCCACGTTCGCGCACAGTGAGCGGTATTCCTGCCCGCCAGCCGAGGGTCGGGTCCCCGCTGGGCGGAGCCTTGGACACCGTGGAAGGGTGTCGCCCCCTCAACACCGATGACTGGCGTGGCGAGTCACGCCCGGGACGGTCTCGGTGGAACCTCGGCCGCCTGCGACGATCGACTCCCAAGAAGATCCCGGATGCGCTACGTGACATGTGCTTCAATTGCCTGTCCTATACTCACCGTGGGCGACTTGTCGACCGCCACAACGTTGTTTCGCGCCGTCGTGGCCTCCACAACCTCGCCGAGACGGCACGTTGCCTAGGGTCGTGTCCGGTCCTCGGCGACGGCGCCCGGCACGCCTTTGCCGTCAGCACGTCGGGTGCCATGGCGGGGCCGGTAAGACCCAACGACGTCATTGGAGACGACGCACTCGCGCGCCGGCGTGGCGCCAACAGGGTTGCGAAGGATTGCCTTGTGGACCGACGCCCGGCCCGCCCAAGTCGCCGTGCTTGCCGGCGACGATGTAGGTGCGGCGAGCTCGGGCCGCGTTGCGTTAGGCACGGTCGGGAGCAGCGGCGTCGTCGGTGGCGACGGAGGCACCACAGGCGGTCGATCAGGCCGCCGTCCGACGCTTCGCGCGGTGAGCCGTTGTGTCGCGTCCACCACCGAGAGGTCGACCCTCTGTTTTTAAATGCGCGCTCGGAGGCCCGGCAGGTCACGCCACCGTGGATGACCCGATGTTGCTAGAGGCTTCACTCGAGCAGCCGGGTTGAGCCGCTGATCGCTCCGGACGGAGGTGGTCACCACGCAGCTTGGTGGTGGTTGCCCGCACCGCTTGGGGAAGCTAGCGCCGCCAACCGCCGCCGCCTCACCTTCGGTGAACACTTTCGACTAGGCTTGTCGGTCACGTCAATGCGGTTGGTGTTCGATGACCCCTCGGACGGTGATGCGGCGCGGTGGATGACGACTACCCGCTAGGATTTGGCCCGAGGTTGATGAAGCCCGGTAAGTCAACGCCTCTAGGAGGTCAACTTGAAGCAACCAGCGTCGAGCCCGTCACGCGTGTCACGCCAACCACCACAATCACAGCTGCCTCCCCGCATTCTCCCCTAGGTGAGAGATTGAAGCGGTTCCAGAGGCGCAGTTCTGCAAAAAGGCGTCTTTGTTTCCCTCCTACGCCGGCGCAGGTGTCACCACCGTAACCTACGCTGCCACACCGCAGCGGGAGGCTCGCCGCTCAGCCACTCGCGCGCACATCCCAGCTTGTGAAGAGGGGAGAGATGTTGGTGATGCAAATAATGGGGTTCACCAATGGACGGACGGTGCCCTCCGCAGCGGAATGCGAGGCCTACTACGACGAGTCTTCGGCGACAACCACATTCCCTCACGAAGGAGGCAATGCGTCCGGATCTTCCCGGACTCGCCCGGTGAGACCGAGGCGGCGCGCGAATCGCTGCGGCTGATCGTCAATATTGACAGCTAGGTCGTTCACCTATTGAGTAATCGCGCTTGATTTCTTACGCTAGGGAGGGCGGAGCTATATGTATAATTGTATCCCCCCTAGTGCGTCATTCATGATGCGTCGTTGTAATCTGTTAACTGCTTTTTTTTCTTAATACAAAAAGACGTGCAAATCTTTTGCGTGTTCGAGAAAAAAAAGGATTGACACGGAAATCAAGTGAAAAGGAATTGGCGAGGCACAATATAGGAGAACTGCTGCGAAAGCAACACGTGTCATGCCGCCAGGCCTGCCCATTCCACCGGGAACTGTTGGCGCTGACGCGACGACTCTTGCTGGCTCGCTCGCTCCATAGATTTGATGCCGTGATATATAATCTGATGAGGCGGAATGAATTGAAGCACACATAACATCCATGTCGGCATATAAAGAAATGGGATCATCAGTCGCGCAGTCGCCGTCGGGTATAAGTATAATCGTCATCATGGTGATAACTAAACCAACCAAGCACTGCAACAGAAACGGAAAGGAGAATTAATCGATCGCCACTGAGACCGCGAGCGCATGAGGATCACAATTAGCGGCGAGAATTTGGCGGGGGGCGTGCGTATGCTGGACCCTCCCGTAGTACTTGTAGACGACTTCGACTTGACGTCGGAACTCACTCAAATCTTCGCTTCTAGAAGTAGTCAAATCATCAGTAACTTCAGTTCGTTATAACTTGTTCAATCGACACATCAGTAACTTCAGTTAGTTATAACTTGTTCAATCGACACATCAGTAACTTCAGTTAGTTATAGCTTGTTCAATCGACACATCAGTAACTTCAGTTGTTCATATATATGATGTATTTACTCAAAAAGAATGAGTAAAATTAGACGGGCCACGTACAAACACTTAACACTAGTAGTATACACTACTACAAAAGCTACGTTTTTTTTTTGGCGTACGTATATACCCTACTAGCAGCTAGGGAATTAAGACACACAAAAAAAAAAAAAAAAAAAAAAAAAAACGGACTAGAACTGGAGTGGAGGAACAGTCCCGGAGGCAAAGGAGCCCAAGAACAGCATCAAAGAGTAGTGTACGCCGTCGTCTTCGATTCCTCCAAATAATCTCTCTCTCCTTCTTCTAATCCGTGTCTCAGCTAGCTCTGCACCTGTGCTAGGCGTGTGCATGTCCGATCGACGCGACGCGGGTGTTCCGATCCAACCGCTGATATGATCGATGCCGCGGATTTCCATGTCGCCGGCAGCACGTGTTGAGGCCTGGTGGAGTCACACGCCCTGCGCCTGCGGGAACCACAAGTTGTCGTCCATGCTCCAGATGCTGTCCACGTCGAAGCTGCCGATCTCGAAGTCCGCGACGCCCAGCTCGGGGAGCTCGGACGACGCCCACGTCGTCGTCTCCCCGAGCAGACACGACGATTGCTGCTGCTGCTGCCCGGCAAGGACGGCGGCGCTGGAGGCGTCGCAGGCCGTGGTGAACCACTCCGCGCCACCCACCGGCGCCAGCCAGCAGGGCTGTGCCCCCACGCCGGAATCCGAGGACGGGGAGGACGACCCGGCCGTGGTGCTCGACAGCTCCGGGCCGACGGCGGCGGGGTTGTTCAGCAGCTGGTGGTGATCACCGTCACCGACGGCGGCTGAGTAGTATTCTGCGGGAGGCCAGCTGCAGGCGTCCGTGGGCAGCTCATCCGGCGACGCGTAGAGGCCGTCGTCGGCGCCGCCGCCGTGCTGCCAGGACGACGAGAGCGGCGGCGTGTCGCGGCGGCGCCAGGCTGCGGAGCCCCGGCGTTGGCGTTGGCGGCGGCGGCCTGGATGCGCTCGACGAGGCGGGGCATCCAGAGGTAGCGCATGACGTCCTTGAACTGCTGGCTGTTGACGTCGCACTTGAGCTGCTTGGCGTGCTTCTGCACGCGCGTGCGCCAGTAGTTCTTGATCTCGTTGTCGGTGCGCCCGGGGAGGTGCTGCGCGATCTTGGACCAGCGGTTGCCCCAGCGCGAGTGCAGCTCCAGGATGAGCAGCTGCTCCTGCGGCGTGATGTTGCCGCGCCGGAGGTCCGGCCGGAGGTAGTTGAGCCACCGGAGGCGGCAGCTCTTGCCAGTGCGCTTCAGACCTGACGAATTCAAGACACAAATTAAGATTAGTAATCCACACACACACGTCATCATATCGATCACGCCATTGCGAGCTGCTGATTGCATATACTACATGACACCAACTAGCTAAGCTATGCAGATGAGACATGGGAGTATGTGATGACAAGACCCATGATGTAATGGAAGCCGGGGAATGATGCTAACCACTAAAAAGTCTCTCTTTCGCACTCACTGTAGGGCTCTGGTTAATTAGCTGGATGCATGGCGGCTAGATAGGCTCCTAGCCTCCTACCAATAGGCAGCTATCTGTTTCCATATTAGCCTGTACGTACCAGATGCAAAGCGACAGCTTTGCCAAAGCCTAGTTAGCCTTCGTGTTCCACGATTGCTCAGGCTTGCTTGTACGGCAACGCGCTATAAGCATCTGGGTGGTGATCGGTGGGTGATGTGATAGGACTAGAGAACACACACACCCATGAGCTAGGCGGGCGGCGACGAATTGAGCCGCCGGCCTGTGCTGATGAACTAATGATGCAGCTTCGATCGACATGATATGCATATATGTAAAAATCCTTCCCACCCACCTGCTGATCGGGCGAGCGAGTTCCAACGGCCCTCGCCGTGCGCGGCGACGTAGTTGACCAGCAGAAGGTCCTCCTCCACCGTCCACGGCCCGCGCCGGAGCTCGCCGCCGGCCATCACCTCCTCTTCGCTGCTCGCGTCTCTCTCGTGCGCCATGTCCATCAGACGATTCCGATCGATCCCGGCCCCGGCCTTAAGACGTTGATCGGCTGATGATCGAGAGGCAGCTGGATGCTTGATGACTAGCTATAGTATGTATGTATTCAAGTTTGAAGAGCTCGGAGCTGCTGCTGGGCTGTGGGCGGGAGAAAGAAGGAAGAAGAGTGCGAGTGCGATGAGGGGGGCGGGAGAGGAGGAGGCGGGCCTTATATAGACGACGAGACGGAGACGGAGCTAGCCGGCCAGGAGGAGGGGAGGGCTGCTGCTGGTGGACTTGGATGGAAAGAAAGCAGCATGTGGGGGAGCACGCCGCAACCAGGGAGATTAGTTTATCCCTTTTCATTTGATTTTTTCCCCTTTTAAAGCCAAAAGTTCAGGGGTTAATCGGGGCCGATTAAGATTGTTTTTTGTTCCCGACTGGAGATGGAGATGGAGGAGGCGTGGTGGATTAATTACTGGGGATTATTATATTGTAATTAAAATTAACGGCTAATTAATCGATCGGCTAGCGTACACGGGTTGGGGGCTCCGGGGAAGTTTGACTGGTTGACTCGCTCGCCTGGCCCCGGCTAGCTCACTCGCACTCGCACCGCAGCTAGTGAAAGCTATAGAAAGTTATAGCTGCGAAGAGGGTAAAAAACTAAGAAACGGACTAGAGGGTAAAAACAAAAACAAAAAAATCCCAATAAATAGCCCGACTGTCGTGTCATCTTTTTTTAAAGGGATGGCAAAACCTTTACCGCTGATTTTATTAGACGATATAAAAAAAAAAACAACACAAAGAGTTACAACCTATTTACAACCCGGTGACGCCCGGCAGGTCCGTAGCCATCCCCGGATCCTCTGAAGCCTCCGCCCCTGCGAAGCAGAGCGCGACCATGCGCAGAGGCGAAGGCGGCTCGAACTGCTCAGGCAGAGGTGGCGCCGGGTCCGACGGTGGCGCGACGAGGGAGGCCACGAGCTCGTCAAGCATCGGGTCCACCCGAGCAGGTGTCAACGAGGCCACAGGCGGCCCCACCCGGCTAGCTCACTCGCACCCGCACCGCAGCTAGCGCACCATGGGCATGGATGGAGAGAGGCAGAGCTCGCCGGGCACGCGCCGCCGAGCAGGATGAGGGCCCGGCTTGAAAAAAAAGGGCAAGGCTACTGATTTGAGCGTAGAAAATACGAGCCAGCTACAGCTTGTGTGAACGCGTGTAGGCCAGCTCTCAGGTACTCTCCGGTGGAGATCGGTGGAGTTTTGAGCACATGGAAAACCAAGCCAAATTTAGCTCAGATGTTGGTGCCGCCTAGGTGTTGATGAGCATATGCCCGTAGGAGCTTTATGTGGATCCGATAGTGATCCCTAATTTATTTTCCTCGTTTTTCTGCTTTGTTTCGGTACTCTTGTACACTATGATAAGACCTATTTAAATATAAGTTTTTTTTGTGAAGAAAATATAAGTATTATTACATGTATGCTAATGGGTTTCTTGTTGTGGAAAAATGTCTATCGGGTTCAGGTCGGAGTGGGTGCTTGCTATTTTGTACGTGGTAGTTTACATTGCCCTCGATAGCAAGTCATTTATACGGTAACTTCGTCAATCTCTAGATAGATATTAGGTCTACTAATTTCAAAATTTTGGATGATACTTTTATACTCTACGGTTGGTGTTTTCAATTACATGAAGATCTATTCAGAGTACACCTTGCCCGACCAACCTGACTTGATAGAGCTTTGGTTGGGTCCGGGCTATAACTTTTACCCATGGCCAGACCCAACAAAAGAGGGTAAAAAATCCCAATAAATAGCCCGACCGTTGTGTCATCCTCAAGCCAAAGATTTTGATCCTATCATTTTTTGGGACCTGACTCAACATTTGATCGGGTCTACTACCTTCATGTGGATCTTGGGTGCACGTGCCATAAACGGACTATAGCAAATTTAGGACTTGTATTTAACAATGGTACAAATCAAATTAGCTTCTCCAAACTACAACCATATTTATGGAGTTATCTGTGAAGAAATTATAGTTGCAGCATTGAAACCACGTTGTTGTTCGATATTCCACAAAGCTACATAGCTAGAGCAATTCGACAGCAGGGCCCCTACTTGAGTCCCAATAGTCAAATATATTAATGTACTCCTCTATCCCAGAATGAAGGACGTTTGAGCATTTAACTGGTACAACAAACAATCTTTGAATGGTGAACGTAGGTGTGGTCTAGGTTCCTTACGAACGATGAACGTAGACATTTACTCACCTGCCGAACGTCATTCATTCCGGGACGGGGAGTATCTAATGCCTTACGGCCCTTACCTGATCTAAATAATTCATGTTTTTTACATAAAAACGTAGATCTACATGTAATTTAGGTTACCCATCCTTTCTTTTAACTGTTAAAATAAGCTATGGTGCTGATCTCTTCATTCTGGCAATGGCAATGATGCATGGCTTTGGTAGCGTATTTTGTGAGGTGGTGACGACATTTTCACGTTAATTTGGCTAGCCTTAGATATCTAGCCAAAGTTGTATCTCTTTTTTTTTTGACCTAAGAACTTGTTGCTCACTCCAAATTAAAGTTCATTTTCAAGACAGCCGACCTTACATTTATCCGAAAATGTTTGGTACTGGTTCATTTCAAAACCACCGCCAATTTTGAGTCCCAGACCCTCACACGGTCAAATAACGACCGGAAAAAGATCACAACATATGCTATGAAGGGATCCACGTACACCACAAACACTAGCTGTTTCCTCGATCACCGGGACAGCGACGATCCGTTGCCTCCCCCTGTCCGCGTCACCAGTTCAGCGTCACGGCATGCCAATTTGCCCAATGTCCACGCACACTGTCCAATCGACACACCTGGCGGCAGCGCTCCAGTCTCTGCCGCGGCGTGTGAATCTACCCCCTGCAGCTATACGTGATGGGTACTCGTGCAGTTGTCTACGGAAGTACTAGTGCTGGTATGCAACTCAGGTCTACAAACAGCAGCACCGACGACGGGACCGAGCGAAACTTGACATTTTTGCTCGGATTTTAGCCCCGACAGAGCACCGGTCACCGCGAGATAGCTCACCGGCCGGCCACCAGCGTCCGTGCGCGCGATGAGCAGCTACCCGGCACGGCACGGCACGAAACGACAGCCCGATCGAACTACCAATCTTGTCACGGTATCCAATCAGAAAAACTACTAGTAGCTGACACGATTTGTTGCCATCTTTTTTCCCCTTCTTCAGAACAACTTGAAAAAGGACAGGATTTGCTCGAATTTTCAAACGGGAAGCTAGAAAAGCAAATGATGATCCCTTGATGGTCGTCTCCCACTGCATGCACAAGTGTGGCGTTATTAATTGGCCGGAGTCGCCCCTATAACTAATTAGTATCATTAGATGGAATTTCGGACGAGTCAACGCACAAGTGAGTGAGTTGGAGTTGAAACAGCGCTGCAATGTCCTCTGCTGATTGCGCTGTGTGAAATAGTTTAATTTCAAACCGCCAAGTTGACGCTTGTATCATATATATATCAGCATGAAAAAAAATGGTCTGGTTGCATAGAGAGAGAGGGGAGAGGGGGCCGGGCCGCCGGTGTGGTCGGATTCCACGCTGGGGTTTGAAATTTTCGGCCACTTCGGCTGGATTCTTATGCGCCGGATTTTCAACACATGCCGGGCAGGGCATCCATTTCTTCCCGGATATGATATTTCTCAGGCTTGTTATATGACGCATCGATTCAGTTCAAATGACAGTCTACTGGAGCTTCTGCAGCAGCATTATATTGTATTGTTACTCGATCTGGATGACTGGATCGATTTGGATTTTGTCCAGGCTGCTCTGTTCACGAAGTTGGTCAGCGCAGCGAAGCAGTTTTGTATTGTTGCTCTGGATTTGGATTTGTCCGTGATCTGAATTGGAACTGGGGTTTAAACAAACCGGATGCGGTCAGAGGGAGTCCAGGGTTTGATTCTTCGTGGCCGGGTTTCGCATTGCGGAGCTGTGCTGGCTTGTTGGCTTGTGTCGTGCAAATGGAAGGTCAAAGTGTTAGCTGAGTTGGACCGTCGTGCTCGTTGACCCCCAACTGCGCAGCAGCAGCAAGGAGCTCCGCAGCAGCAGCAGCCGGCAGAAATGCATGTCGATCGCTGTCTTCATGCGAGCTCAACTGCTCAAGTGCAGATGCGTACAACAGCCCGTGTCCATTGATCAGTGTACACTGAATGTTGCGCATTTTGCAGCTTGTTCGCTCTACGTCCTTTAAAAAACACTTCATCTACCTACTCTCACACACACCAAAAAAAAAAAAAAAAAAAAAAAACTGCCTATGATTGTAACAAAAACAAGAAAAACTGCCTATGATTCACACAAAAAAACAAGAACGATTTTCCGCGCTGCGATTAAGTGGTAGGCGACGTCTCCGTCGACAAATGTGCCCGTGGTGACTTCGTGAACTTCAAGATTGCCGCTCAGTCCCCCTCGAAGGTGCTCATAGGGGTAGGGTTTGCGACGTGTGTTCATAGGGGGTGAGTGTGCGTGCGTGTTGAGCGTCTACTTATACGTTAATCTCAAAAAAAAAAAAAAAAAAAAAAAAAACAAGAAAGATAAGTTCCTGTGTCGCCCTTGTCTCTTTCTTTCCTTTAAGTGAAAGCTCCTAGTCCAGAGATCGTTCTAAAAACAAAATTGGTAGTCTTTTTTGCGTGTGTGAGTTTGGGGGTGTTGTTTCTTAAAAATATGCGGTAAAATGTAAATATGTAAACTCACTTTCATGTATATGATTCTACTTCCAAACACGCGTTCCAAGAAATTAAAGACAACTTAGAAAAAAGTACTTAAATGACGCGTGTATTTACATGAAAGTGAGTTTACATATTTACATGTATTTGAGGACTAATACATGTAAAGTCACTTTCATGTATTTGAGGACTAAACTCAAATAAGGAGTTTCTCCTCAGACAATAGTTTCGTTTTTAACAAATTTTGTCAAATCTGACTATATATGAGCACCACATAAGATTTTTAGACCATCTCCACCATGCATTAGTCCTCAAGTCAGGGCACTACTCAAAATTTGAGAGTTCCTCGTACTGTTATAGCATTTTTCTTCTCCAAATCCAGCAATAGTCGTCAATTTTAAGGTCATACTTTTCTAATGACAACTACAAACCCTTATGTTAGTGTTGACACCCAAAAATGCCCTATGCGATTTTTTGGTAAGCCTAGACGTGTCAAAAAGGTTATGGGCATGTTCGAAGTTCAACAACAAGGCTAAAAGATCAAAAGGTTCAACAAGGAAGGCGACGCGCCGAAAAAAGCACGCGCCGGACGCCGGGACTCAACCCAGGTGCGTCCAGCGCGGAAGCCGCGAACGGTCCGACGGCTTGATCAAGGAGGTGACTTGCGCCGAACGTTGTTTGTGCGCGTCCGGCGGTCCAGGTGTGAGCGTCCGGCGGTGGCCCGAATTACAGGCTTCTCTAGATCTGCGTCCGGGGAAGCGCCGGACGCTGGGCCGGGCGTCTGCCGCCTGCATCCAACGGCACCCTGGATCGCAGTTCTTTCTAGACTGCGTCCGGGGGTCGAGGCCGCGTCTGAGGCCATGCGCCGGACGCGTCCGACGCAGTTCGCGGCTGATTCGTGCTGCGTACGTGTTCGAACCGATTAGATTTTTTATTGGGTTTTGGAAACGTTTTGTGATTGGAAACGTATTTTGATGGTTTCTAAGGGGATAAGACCACCCCCTCTATATAATAAGAGGTTCATGGCCGATTTGATCCCATCTACATCCAATCGATCAAGATCAACCAACCAACTCCTCAGACCCTAATTTTCTCCTCTCAACCCCTCTACCCTGCTGTTCGGCAGCGTTCTTCATGAATTTCGTCGGTATCCTAGGTGGCCTTGCTGGTCCTAGGAGATCCTTCGCGTGCGTTCTCCTGACAGATCCTTCCGGAGGGTGTTCCGAAGCTTTTTCGGTCGAGAACGAGCTCTACATCGGTCTAATATATCTCTAGATTGGTTTTGATCGATTACGCTTTGGTTCTTGCCATCGTGCAGGTTGTGAGCAATATCGTGGGCATCCAAGACCCACTAGTGTGTTGGAGCGGTCACCGATTCGCGTTATCAGTTAGTGTCATGTATACAATTTCTTTTTCATTATCTCCCGTCTTCCAGTGTTGTATGGGAGGGAGAGGTAGGATGGGGGCACAACGAGGAGAAGCATCCTCCGTAGAGCATTTGCATTGTGCGGTTTAGAGCCGTGTCGATGTATTTAATGTGAAGATAAGACCCACGTCTTCACACTGTGAGCCTAAGTCTAACAAAGACATGTGTTGATCTATGGAAACCGACTCCAAATCTTCACCTCCTCTTCTCTCTCCTGCCTTAGGGCCCACCTATGGAACCAGTTCCGGTTCAATACATTGTCGGTAGCACAATAGGTGGATCGTCTAATCGATTGTGGGACTTGGCTATTACCCAGCCCCGACTCGATACACAGTCAGCGCTCTTAGGTAGCAACTTACTGGGAGATGCTTTGTGGTGAGAAAACACTTGACAATGAAGTGTTCGTGTCAGGGAGAGACTCGGTGGGGGAGAGAGAGAGGCTCCTTGAGGAGGGGTGCCATAGTGGAGGGGTGCTCAACAGGGAAGGGCACGACTATGGTGGAGTTGGTCGATGACTAGTGGGGCCCATTTGGGCTAGGGGCAGGTGTTGGATCAGTGTTGTGACTATGGTCCGGTGGTCAGTCGCGACTTGTATTTTCCATAATTTATTTTGAGATTAACACACGTTATGCTTTCAGTTGTAGGCAATGTACCCGTCAACATTGAGCACATGTGGTGATTTCATGAATTCGAGATCCGCCGACTCAGTCCTTCTGGAGGTGCTCATAGGGTAGTGTCGTCGCTAGGTAGTGTTTAGATATGTGTACTCACATGGATGAGTGTACGGGCATAATGTGGACGCCTATATTGTATTGTGTAACATGATATATCGTGGCCCACTTGGCATACTCTGCCCTGGGGCACGCACCACCAGATTGGCAGCCCAGCGGCCGAGCCCACCAGCCAAACCAGGAGGGCGACACCGGTCACCAGGTCATATGCGTTACCCACCACGATGCACGGAGGCACTGAATCGACCGGCCCGGGGGTACGTTTTTCCCTTTGCGCCCGCGAAATGTGTGGGGGGCGTACGTGGTTTTGAGCTCTTTTTTGGCTCCGATGTGTAGAAAACCGCCGTTGGTCATCGTTCCCGTCCGGCGTCGCACGTTTTGCCAATGGATCATCATTTGGTGGTTTTGTTTTGTCTGGCTGTCATTTCTGTAGGACACTACTAGGACATACAGAAACAGAACAGATGATGGGTGGCACGACTAGACGATGCATGATTATCTATAATATATATGGACGCAGTACAGGCCGGCTGTAATAAGAGGCGGAGGCCGTCCATATGCTGTGCACGATGATGGTGAAACATTCCTTGTATATAGTCACGTGCAAAGTCTGCGTGTGACTGGGAGGAAGAGGAGGAAAAAAGCACCGGTTAATCATTGTTCATGCGTTCGTGCATGGTCAGTTAAATCACACCTGCAATCATTCTCCACGCCTAATAAGTTTGTTAATGGTGTTTTCTCTCAGTTTTTCCGGCACGGGGCACATCTTTGTGTTGCTCACGTGTGGTTAACAACTGGCCAAAGCAATATGTATATGGATCAATGGTAAATTTACCTTTTCCCTTTGTTCTACGAAATTTTGTAATTACTTTTTATGAATACGCATAAGATTTGCTTATCTCTTCTAATAATAAGAGTTTTTTTTTATGATACGCAGAACATGTGGGGGGGATATACAATAAGTGTTGTCTCCCCAACTAAATTCAAGCCGACTACTCGCGAATTAGACAACTAACCTTACACGCCCCCGCCTCGATCCAAAGATCGGCGGTGTGCTTGATGAGCTAGAAACTGGCTGGTGGGGGAGGTTTTGTTGCGGAAGCACGTGCACCTTACGTTCCGTTCTTTCCATATCTCCGAGGCTACCAGAGCAAATAGAGTGTCGGCACCCTTCAGCTTTGTCTCCGTGCCATCTCAGTCTCTATTTGTGCCACAAGTCAAGCAGCGATGCGTTACCCACCCGCGATTAGTCAACACCGAGGACCGCGAGGATGGTCCACCACACCTGCTTGGAGTATGAGTAAGAAGCGATGATGTGGTCGATGGTTTCCGGCTCCTGATCGCAAAGAAAGCAGTTGTCGTTTGCCTCCAGGCCGTGTCGCCGCCTCCTGTCCGCGGTCCAGTGTCGCCTCCACACCGCCAGCCATAGGAAGATCTTTACCAGCGGTGCCCATATCTTCCAAATCCTGGTGCAGCCCGGAATTGGGTGGGAGGTCATCTGAAGTGCCTTGTAGGAAAATTTTGTAATCCACCTAGTTTCTTTTGTAGATGATTAACAGGGATGCTCCAAAACAAGTCCTCAATTTTAAATAGCAAAACAAAAAAATATGACTCCGATAAGTATAGTACTAGTAAGATAGAGCTGATGCTTTCTGTTAGGGTCCTGCGCGCGTTGACACGTCTTGGACACGGAGGAATGTATCATGTATTCGACACGATGTTCATAGCTCTGAACCTTTTGCTGCCAAAAACAAAGGAATGTATCATGTATGGCCTGTCTTTTGCGCAACCTAGTTACCTCTTGCTCCATCGACAAGGAGGCAGCTCTTGTCCCCAAAGAGCCCTCCAACGAGGGGCAATGGCGATAGAATAGGACAGGGGAAGCCATTACGTACTAAAGTACTCCTAGCACCACCCAAGTAAAATTTAGTCTTTCATATCAATCGCGATGCACGTTTTCGAATCCAAGTGCTCACAAAAAAGGCGCTCCACACACGAACAAAAAAACAAAAACAATCGATGATCGTGGCCTCGTATAAATCAGACACGATCACGTCGGCGACGAGTAAAATAAGGATGGTTGCATGGCTTTTTCTATCGCCGTCGCCAATATATTAGTGCAACAGGATGCTAATGGCTGAGTGGGAGACACATAGGTTTAGTGTGTGATGTGTGTGAGTGGAAAAAGCGAGGGCATAAGCGTGTTAATGTTCGATCAGGGGAGCACTAGGTGTGGGTCAGTATTTGTAGGCTTCAAAGGGCTCAGGGTACAAAAGCTATCAGTATAATAACTTGTTTCAGGTAGTTTCGGTCAGGTACTTTACTTGTTCCAATCCTGGAGGTGGCTGATCATCAACTCCATGCTATAACTAAGCTGTATTTTTTTTTCTCAAATACGCAAAAAGATTTGTATTTGTATTCGTAGTTTAGTTTTTTTTTTCTGAATACTCTGGAGAACTTCACATTTTTTCATTAAGGAGACTATGTGTGCGTGTTTTTTTAATAAACAATACTATATATGTGTGATTTTTTCTGTTAGAGAAAATGTAGATTTCCGCATGATGATTAGAAGGTGCAAAGAACCTAAATCGGGGCACTATATATATACCTAGCTGGCTAGGTACTGCTTTGTGGATGCTGAAATAAGGTTGATAGAAACAAAAAGAAATCTAGATGAAAGGAACATCCCCGTGCTTAAGGATTGCTCAAGAATATGTCCCTTAAAGCAAGCACCGCTTGTTTGATATGCTTACCATCAATCAAGCAAATAAATAGGACAATAGCTTTTAGAAAAGAGCCTATATATGTATGGGCATCAAGATGGCTGTTATGCCCATTTCCCACTTCAACGTACAATGAAACAAAACACACTGACAAAAGTTGATGCTGATAACCTTTCTCTTTTCTCCTTGTTGTTCTGCTTGATTGGCTCTTGATTTGAGCATTTTATATCGTTGCAGTGAAACCAACCAGCCGCGTCGTCCGCGGCTAGCGGTACATATATATGCAACAACTTTGTTGAGATCTAGAAGTTCCATCTCAAAGTCAGTATAGAACATATTCCAAGCTTTACACCACTGCTTTGGTGATGTGGAAATGAGGAGCTTCTTGTGCTTTGTTTTGTGCACACTTGAGCACAATTATTGTTTAGAGCTATAGTCTTGTGCTGCTGTTGTCGCAATGTGTCAGAATCATCTCAGGGCATCGCGAAAAGAATTACTAACCGGAAGAAGAATAAGAACATGGTGCAATGACTTTTCTGCTGCTTGCGTACTACTAGTAAATTGCTCCATCGAGCTGTCTGCCTTTAACAATCACAAAGCTAGAGTGAACTTTGTTACATTTTGCGTGCATGGATGGAATATATATGTAGCTCATCCTACTTTCCAACAACACGGTCCTACCACTGTTGGTTCCAATGGTAACTAAAGCAAGCGTAGAAAATAGTAAGGGTTTCTCTTATCATGATTACCAAGGCCAGATAGCATATAAACAAGAGAAAAGTTTTGAAACATGTGGTTGGATTGGCCATGCTTTGGATGAAGCATCTGGGTGGTTCTTGTCCCAAGTAATAAACTTCTTGACGTGTGTATTATGATTGGGGATTCTGTAGTAATCTTATCAACATTAGCTGGGGAAAAGGAAGTTAGTGTAGGTACAAAAGTAAGCATTAGTTCAGCTGTGGTACCAATCTGAGATGATTTTTAAAACAAATTTGTATGCAAAGGTCTACTGAATGCGGCAAACTTAGAAAGTACTGGACAGTTTGTATGCTGCAAGTGTGATTAAATTAAAGAACCCCAATTGGGACATATGTTTGTGGCAGTAGTGAACCTCAAGGACCGTACAATAATTCAATACTGTGTGAACAAACAACAGTCACTACGTACGCACATGCATGATGACAAGTCAGCACAATATAATATATTATACTATAATACTGGAATCAAAGAGGTGGCTATTAACATAGTGACAAAAAGTTGTATGAAGGTCTTCCGTCCCATCCCTAAATATTTTTGTCTTCGACGAACTCTGCTTTAATTGGCAATCTATTGAATAATTAACCACCAGACAAAATGATGTATGTATATACAAGTCTAACAAACACATCGCTAAACTTTAATCAGTTCCAGCTGAATATGATAGAGATATATGTTTTTTAATGAAAGACAGAGATATATTGTCACTGGTGGTAGAAACTAAGTTTAATCCCGGTTGTCCAGGGGCTTTTTGTCCCGGTTAGCGAACCGGGATTACGCCCCCGGGACTAAAGCTTTATCTTTAGTCCCGGTTCTCATTACAAATCGGCAAACGCAGGAGGCCCAGGCCAGCCACGTGGCCACCACATTTAGTCCCGGTTGATAAGATCAACCGACTAAAGACTCTATTTTGGTGGTGGATACATTAAAAAGTATCGGGGTTTTTCTAAAAAAAGTTGTTGCCCAGTATAATTTAAAAAAAAAAAAAGATTTAGTTCTAGCTGTATACTCTCACCTGACCAAACCCTAAACCTTTAGTCCTAGTCCTACTCTCAGCCCAGGACTAAATATTTAGTCTCAGCTGGTGAATACGCACCGAGACTAAAGGTTAACTTTTTAAGGCTAAAGCTGGGACTTGCCTACAGAACTTTAGTCCCGGTTGGTAGTGTCAACCGGGACTACTGTGAGCTCTAGTCCCGGCTTAAGTTGGGTTTCCTTTTTGTAGTGTAAAACTCATTCGGGACTAAACCTCGTTTTTATACTTGTGTGTTCATCGCTAAAGCCTGTACGTGCGGCACGATAATTCGCATCATTACAGAATTGAATTCTAGTGGTATGCATCATAATTAGAGTAACCAAATACACAGTTATTATCATGCTATATATATAGGCAAGTGTGGGTTTCCCCCAACCTGGTGAACTAACTGGATTAAAATAGATATATGGGAGCCATAATGTAACCATGGCATAGGAAAAGGATAGCACCAACCTAATATATATATACAAAGTTGCACTGCGCTCGTTGTCAAGCTTGATGATCGTCACTAGCTCTATCCGCATAACTGAAAATTACAGCCTTTCGAGAAAAGTTACCAACTACCATAGGATATTTTGCATCCTCCTACAAGGTAACCGATATCATATTTATTTTTATAGGCGTCGATGTCAGCGTAGAAATTAAAGTAATGATCCATGTTGCTCGGTAGTACTAGTAGTTTTCACCACCAACCTAATTGATCCCCGGCCTATCATGAGCACCTCATCTAGCTAATATATATATATATATATATATATATTCTAGTTAGAGCTTTAGTAGATGCTATGCATGCTAATGCTCCTGAATAGTTTAACTTTAGGGATCACAGTGCATATATAGGCTAATGCTTGCCACGCCATTGCCGAGTACTTCACTACCTGCTTAGTACAATCTGTCTCTAAAATATTGCGTGCATGCATTTTCAAGTAGGAGCAGTATGCATAGCCTGACTGCAAATGGCTACAATGGTCCCTACTCTCGCCTTCAGATTAAGTGATCACTGATGAATTTCGCAATACAAGTAATTATATGATTATGTGAGACTGAGTCTATGAGTTCTAGAAGCGCACTGTTCTCATGGTGCGCGCGCGTGCAGCAGACGGACAACGACGATCAAAGCAGCCTCGCTCGTCGAACGCGTGGGCACTCGCGGGGCTCGCTCGCCGGCCGAGAGACGCCGACGCCGGCGCCGGCGCCGCCGCGGCGCGCGTGGAAACGTTTCTTTCTAGCTTTACTCAGATTTTTTTACATGTAAACTGATTATCTCAGTTTTGTTGGGTTGGCGGCTCAGAGTATATATAGCTTCTTGCCTTCTTCATATTTTTATTTATTATTAAATCTCCAATTCTTCATATATTCGTTCTTCATATTTCAACTATATATGCTTCAAAAATAGTTATACGGCATGCATGCATGCATGCATGAAGCCCAAAATGTGTTGTCCAAACGTGTCAACGACCGAAGTGACGACTGATTCAATTACCCGGGACTTTTCCTGGTCGCGCGGAGACAGACTCAAATTTCAGCGTTACACATGCATGAACTCTGAACTCTCCACTGATTATGCGCGTAATGCAGAATCAACGACAGCTAATCCAGCGTGCTAATTGCTCGCTAGCTAGCTCAGAGCAGATGATCGAATTGAGGCGTCTTTGACCCATCAACCTGCTTTAAATTTAAAAGTATACTGCCACTAGCGGCACTAATCTTTAGACCTTCAATTCGATCGAGTGTTTCATGGGCTTCTCGACCCTCTGGACTCAGGTTTCAATTCAATTTTAATTTTAATACTCGTCTCGTCGGCGTCGTCGCACGTACTACTACCGACCTGACGCAACTTTCCGACCGGACGCCGGGCCCGCGGCTTGGACCGGCAGCCAGACCCTGGTCTGGTCGACCCATTTCCATCGATGAGATGGGAATTTTTCTAAGTCCCAAGAGACCAATGGTCAATCCAAAGGCCGAGAGAGGGTGGTCAAAATTAAATGATGCCATGTATTTTTTTCCATGTAGACACGTCGAGACAAATGTTAGGGCTGCACGTGGGGCCCACAGTGAGCACTGGCATAGTGGCGACGTGTGCTGACTTTGGGAGCAGGCAGAGCGACGAACGACGGGCAGTGTTAGGTGGCTGATGCATGGCGCAAAGTAGAAGACGCCGCTGACAACTTTAATTTGGTGTTTGATTTGATGCTCAATCATGCGCCGGTTTGGAGTTGTTTCCGGTGTGTGTTGTGTCAATGCATGCAACTGGGGTCTACAAAAACGGAGACATGTTGGAAGCATGCATGCGCTTCTAGAAGACAAAATTCTGCAAAATATTCAGAATCAACTGCCTCCTAGCTCACTCCTGCTGAGTCCAATCCTATTGTATAGTGGTAGCTAGCCTTCAGGTCTTCTGCCTTTCCTTTTGTCCTGCGGATATGGTTTTTCCCTTTGGAAAAATGCCCGCCGCAGTGTGGACATAATCCCACAATATTTATGTTTCAATGTTAGTTAATTTCACAAACACCCTACTGGTTGGAATTTTGACCAATGATGATTTGTTGTGAGAAAAAAAATACTGTTGAATGGATGGCTAAAGTTATAGTTTTAGCCTAACTCAAATGTGTATATCTAAATTTTTATCAGTTCATATATAGTAGGTAAAACAACTATGAGCAAGTTAATTCCATATTATGAAAGTATTTCTCATGACAAATCTAAAAACATAAATCATATGATGCTGAACTGTATGGACTTCTACAAATTGTTCGTCGAAGATTAAAAATAAGTTTGATTTTCAGCAAAACTAAAACAACAATCTTTCTAAAGAGATGGAGTAGTTTGGAACAGGTCAAGCTAATCATCATAACATTGGTGTAATAGTGGCCATTAACTCAAAGAAAAAAATGTTACTCCCTCTATCTTGAATGTGAATAAATAGATTCCTAGGTCAAGAATTTGTCTACAAATAAATTAATCTCTAGGAGGCTGAATGGTACCACCGGCCCATTTATTTTATTTTTCTCAAAAATCTCATCAAGTTTTGTAACCCTCCCATCTCTCAATCTATCGTTGCATCCACTGCTCATGCGGGCTGTTTCCTCGAGCCCGACCACCTGGGGTTGGCCCCGAGCAAGCACGGGCGCCGCGTGGATCGACCCAATGCCGGAGGAGTTCACCGCCTCATTTGCTCCGACGCCGGCACGATGATTGGTGGGCCCAGATTGCAGAGAACGGCTGCTGCAAGGCTAACCAAGTGTGTGAAGCCATCACAAGCCCACTCGTGGAGTGCTGTGATCCGCCAAGAGCAACCCACCGAGCAGGCCGAGGAGTGCGATGTTGACCCTTCAGTGTCGGAGCCGCTACAGTCCACGGTCGAAGACTCGGCCCGGCGAAGGCACCGGCCGCGAGATCCATCCTAGAGATAATAGAGGCCGAGGTCTGATTCCATTGCAGACGCCGCTCATCCAAGGAAGGCCGAGGCTGCGTCGGCGAGGACCCCCGTCTGCTGTTCGCTCGGCTGCGAAGGAGCTGTCGCATCTCCGCCAGGCCAAGGGCGCCAACGCGACGGTTCAAGCTCGGAAGCTCACGCTCCGGCATCGATGTCGCCGGGGCGACACGAGAAACAATGGTGGATGACTAGGTGAAGGCTGCATTCGGGAAATATGACGGCACGCAAGTAGATCGCGCTGGCCCCCTGCTTAATGGCCGATTCGATGTGCAAGCCTTGGACCTTGATGTCATCGGTCTTGGGGACTTCGGGCCTGAGTGGGTGATTCGGTCCTCGTAGCAAAATTTGTAACAATGTAGCCATCCATTTCGAAGTTTTCGGGGCTTTCGTAACCTAGGTTACTTAGCCCTAATTTGTATTTGTTTTAGTTTTACCCTGCTTAATGAAAACGCATAACGGCGTGGTTGCAAAAAAAGATAAAAATTTAGGATAAAGAGAGATGGTGATATAAAAGCTTTCTGCATCAAAATCATGGATACAATAAAATTTAGGATAAAGGGCTTCAGATGGTGATACATAAAACAACATATGATCTCCAGTGCCTCCTAAATTCACTAGGAATCTATTTATTCGGGGACAAAGAGAGTACTATCAAATGCGTTCACTTAGCTTTCTTTACGATCGATATAGCAATATAAAAAGCTTCTAGGTTTAATAAACGTGACATGGTCACTACTAGAAAATTACTACCATGGTCAAATTTGAGACCATGTAGGTGTATGAAATGGACATGCTCATGTACTAGTACAGATTTACCTGTTGAATACCAAGGATTTCGTTGAAACTGATTGATGTCCATTTTTTGGACTGAAGCAGTAAAGAACGTTTACAGGTTGAAGATACTTGAAGATTACATGTCCTTATTTCGTTGAAAATCATTTGACTCATGACATGTTTCTTTTGTTTTCTGAGTCGAGACAAAAACCTAGTTGATACATCAGGCTGACTATTCCTCTCTTAATAAGGTGGATCAAAGTACACCAAAGAAGAGGTTGATCAAAGTACACCAAAGGAAGGTAAACAATTAATTCTAGAAGTATGGAGAGACAAAGACAAAACGGTCTATTCTTCTATATAGCCAGTAAAACACTAGCGAGCGACATTATTAGCCGCAATTTAGTTGATTATTAGTGGGTCGGAGGGAATGCTATTAGCTCAGCTCGCTTCGGTGAGGTGATCATGATTTGACTGAAGATCGTATATGCCCGGCCCAAATTAGTCACAAATGCTTGCGTCGCTCTGGTCAAACTCGACAGTGCATACAACAAGCTGTGATAACTGACTGGCTATATATTAAGAATCACCTGTCCAAATTCAATGGCATCAGAGCAGTTAACTACTTTAGATACTAGTAGTATATTATCAGGACGAGATAGAAAGAAGGGATATGGGACGATAAATTTCTTCAATCCTATCTATATATATCGAAGCAAACACTGGCCGACTGACGTCATTATATTCCTCTTCCATTCCTTGGAAGATTCAGAAAAGTTGCAGAGACAGCAGCAGGTCAAATCTTCTCTCTTGATGAGGTCTTAATTTCTCTTTCGGAAGGCGCTTTTTTTTTTTTTTTTTTTTTTTTTTTGAGATTACACAGTACGACGTAGACGCTCAACACGCACGCACACTCACCCCTATGAACACACGTGCACAAACCCTACCCCCTATGAGCACCTTCTCTGCGCCGCAAATCTTGAAGTTCACGGTCACCACAAGCCTTGCGTCGGCGGGGACGTCGCCTACCACTTAATGATTGAATTCTTTTCATCTTTGTTTTTTTGAAAGAAATGAATACTTCCCTATGATAAACATGCATGGTAATTTACATATTATGGTGTAGTGAGGTTAGTCTAGGAGAAGCAAAGGAAAAAAAAAAAACTCTTAGGCTATTTTTTTGGAAAATCCGTAAGAGATTTGTCAAGTTTTTATTAGACGAGAGAATAATAATAATAATAAAAAGCGGATCGAAGCACGACTCAAATCAAAACAGAAAAAAGAAAAAGAAAAGAGCGCTTCAGCAGGGATCAAAAGAAGAACCGAAACAAGACAGAAAACCATTAACTACTCCCCAACGAAAAAGGAACCGGCCGAAGAGCACACCACTAGACCTTCCAAACGGACAGCCAAACGACTAAAACAACTCTGGGAACGAAGGCCCTAAACCGTCTAGATTGTGGCTGAGGCAGGTTGCATTGCCAAGTTGTTGTATTATTTGGAAATGTTTGTTTTAGCTTGCCTATATTATTTGGATTGCATATCGTTAGAATTTGTAAGATAGTGGGGAGGTTAATGTAGCCAGCTTTGGATTGTTACAAACTGCAATCTAGCTAAATCGAATATATAGGACGTGCTGCTGAGAGAGTCCAGATTGAGCTACCTTGTGCATACACAGTTCCATGAGGATGATTGGAGATGGATCTGGTTGCATAGATTCCACTAAGCAAATGGCCACGCACGCCAAGTGTAGATCGAACAAACATGCATATATGAACGGAGAAGAAAAAAACCACCAGGAATAACTAATAATTATTAGCATCTGCAGTCGCATCAATTATGCGTAGCACTGACGATCGATGATGCTTCATATCAGAAATATCATCGATCACCAGGCCGGCCGGCGGTCCCTAAAGTGCGATAAGCTCAACCTTGTGAGGTGCCCAATGCAACTGCATGCACGACGACGACGACGACGATCCTGCAGGAACACTACCGTCAATCATCATCCTTCAATCACACAGCACTAGTAGATCGACTAGCTAGTGTTCCTTGATCAAACTTCAGATACATACAAATGCGGTTTTATTTGAGCATATATAAATAGCTATCAAACAGTTAAGATCACTAATATAATCAGAGCATCCATACATCCTTTTACCAATAGTTTGTGCCTTTTGTCGCGCAACATGTACAAATATCTGTAAAAGTGCCACCCTTCAATAGTACGCGTACAAGCAATTAAATATCTTGAGAAAAGACGGCGTACAAATATCGGCTAGGTTGCACAGTAAACAGGATAAAAATGGGCAGCAGAACACTACTCCTCCTCCTAGTCCAATATAGCTATATAGGTAGCAGCTGTTTGTATCTCACTGCTTGAGCCGCCGCTGCCTTATCCGCTTACGCGAGAAATCCGGCCGGTTGCCGTCACTCATGACACAACGGATCAAGCTCGATCGGGTCACTAGCTACTCCTCCATACAAGAGTAATAGTAATACTCCATGGTTCAGTATCGGACAAGCGCATGGATATGCCAGTATTATTGCAGTGTTGCTATGGATGCGAAGCCGCCGGGCGATTCGATCAGGATCGATGGAGAAAGCTAGCCTAGCTAGCCATCGATCGACGACTACTTGATCGTAGCATGCAGCAGATGGAACAGCAGACCGGGGACCTATAGCTACGACTATAAAGGCAGCAGCTAGCAGGGCACTGATTGATGGACGATGGAACCACGTACGAAAACGCAGTGGAAGGAATATATTAACATCGCAGAAAAGATGAGTGTGTGTGGTGATTGATACAGAGCACATCCGCCACATAGCCGGCGATGCCCGGCCGTCCCCGGCATGTAGGCAGCAGCTAGGTAGCCGGGGGCTCGCCTTGCACACGCACTTCACTCGCCACTCGGGATAAGACAGCATGCGTGTGCCGTGTGCGTGTTCGTCCGCGCGCGTCGCAGTCGTACGTCGATCGTCGCCTGGCCGGCCGGCCTCTCTGTACGTGTAGCAACTACCTGCAAGAAAGCGTGCAGGTGACCGCGACCGCTTGAGCCGGCTGCCGGCAGCCCCCGCGCGCCCCGGTCGCGGCCGCGCGCAGTGCGCGTAGCGTCAGTGCAGTCCCCGGTCCTTTCCGGGGCAGATGCACCACCTAGTCCACCACTGGCACTACGATTGTCAGTGTGTCACCATATATGCAATGGCTTGGTTGGAGCTTTCACGATTACTGGTGTGGTGTTCCACAAGCTATAGATAGCCTTTGTTGCTTAGCGTACGTCCCTAGCTAGTGTTACGCTAGCTGCTAGTACATACAGTTGTTGCCTATGTGGCTAAGACGAAGGCTACAATGCAAACCGTTTAATCTGGACGACTACGTGCATAGTGGAGCGGCCAATGCAAAAGTGCAGGCACACGGCTTTGGGGAAGAAGAAGAAGGAGGAGGAGGAGAAGAAGCGTGTCGACCGCCTTTGCGCAGTTTGCTCGTGTCACTCTCGTGCGCCATGCACTAGCGTGTGGTGCCCGCGGCCACGCCCACTGCCACTATAGTGCACTACCTTAGCGGCGCTCCGTTTCTGCTGCCTTACTCGGCGCTCGATCGGGTTGATTGCCCAGGACCGGGACTCGACTTTCTGCTGCAACTTGCACGCGCGTTCGGACGCCGCCGGACGTGTCGTCATCGTGCTCGATCTCGCGTACGCGGCAGGGCTGTAGGCGCCTAGGCCTAGGCGAGTAGGCGTCGTACGCCGAAGCGCGCACGGACGTACTTTGGATCACACGGCCGGCCGGCCCCGATCGAGGTAGCTAGTTGCACATCGGATCGGCCCCTTTCAATAGTGCACGATATGATGCACTGTCATCGCGCGGCGCCATGGGCAGGTCAACGGGAGTTAGAAAGGCGGCACGGCACGATCAGAGGAACCTGCATGCAACTTGGCACGGTCATCCAACGAGCTCGCCGGTCGATCGATCGACCTACCATTTGCTTGCATGCATGCGCACTGATGATCACTCGATCGTGATCAGCAACCAGCGCTAGCTGCTGTACGAAGTACGATCGAGGCTGCAGGTGTAGTACGGACTACGGAGTAAGTAACGTGTCTAACATGTTGTGTGTGGCTCGTGTCCGTCCACGCTCGTGTCATATCTACCACCACCACAAACAAGCAAACAAGCAACGTGAGATCGAGCGGCCAGATGGATTGTGGTGCTCGTATACGCGTCTCTGGCCGGATCCGGCCGCAGCTCGATCGCGCTGCGCTTGACTAGGGTTGGGCGCTCGGCGGCGCGGCGTATGTCGTGTACCCATCTACCGATCCGCCTGTATCTGTACTGGTCAGTGGAGGCAGAAAGCCATCGACGGCGATGGGTCCGCCCGTCGCTGCCGCGCCTGCCGTATGCCCTTTGACAATTTGAGTTCAAAAGGCGAGAGATAGATAGGTAGATAGATCACAAAAGCATCAAAAAAGAAACAATTTCCGATCAGAAAAAAGAAACCATTTCGTTCTCTTCTTGCAGCGTCAGGACTTGGTATACTACGTGTGTTGTGTGTTGTTCAACTCGATCGGCCTCAAGCTCCTCACTCAACACGTACGTACGCGTATAATTAATAACCACGTGCCTGGGTGATCGATGAATCGGCCGGTTTAATTTACCTGATCTCCAGAATTCGGCAGCCTTTTCGAGCTGGAACTCCTAATCTATTAGTAGTAGCACCGTTCAATGCATGCTCAATCTCAAATGGAGAGCAGGAATTAAAGGAAAAGAGCAAGCGGTTCGAAAGTGATCAGAGACGACAGACGACTGTCATAGGACTAGTATATTTTAGTACTCCTACTTGGAATGCAAATAAGACCATGATTTTATATATATATTTCATTGCAGAGTTTGTACAACGAGTGTATATGCTTTTAATCTGCATGGTGCATGTACTGTCATGTTATGCCATGCTACCTAATCCTCGTGAGTTGCTGGTCAACGTACACTCCATTTGTCAAATACTCCAATTATTAAGCAAGTAGGCAGGGACAGGCTAGATACCTCCCTTCCCTTCACTCACTGCTGTTGATCATGGTCAAACACACCACGTAGCTGATCGACAGCACAGTGAGCCGTGAACGATCCAAGAGAGGCCAAGAGTGCCAAGCAAGTACTAGCAGTGTGCTATGTGCTGACTGCTGAGCCGTTACGTACACATGAGATCCTCAGCGTCTCCAGTAGCTGCTGGTGGACCGTGTGGTCCGTGGACGTGTGCACTGTGCAGCTTCAGCCGATGGATTCGTTGTGTCGACAGCTACATTGCGGTGCAGAGCTCAACAAGATACATAGACAGAGACAGAGACTGCTTTTGTTTCTCGGTGGCAACCAGTAGAACGCAAGTTGCCGGCCGGCGACGATCGAGAGGCTTATCCGGGGCGGCCGGCCTGCGAATTCCAATCCGCACTTACGGCGGGCACCGGCGAGAGAGCGAGCCACCGGCCGGTCGACGTGCATCAACAGTAGGTCCACCTGAAGAGAAAGAAGATACCATATAGTACTGGGGAGAAAGCACTGAAATCTGAAGCTGCTGTACCCGATGGATCGATCACTGGAATTAACTGGATATGGCGCCGGATTTCATTTCGCAGTGGGTACAAGGGTTCAGAAAATATGAGCTGCTGGAAAGGGACTGACACTAGCCTGCTGACTCTGCTGTCTCATTAGTTTGGTAGCCGTTCAGGTCTCTCAGCAGACGCCTACGCCTACAGACGCGTGATTGAGGATCATCGGCAAAGCTAATTGACCCCCGGTAATTCAATCCCAAGATTTCCTCACAATGTGAAAGCCTTTTCTCATCTCAAGAAAAGAAAATTGTTCAGAGTTGACATGCTCTGGGTCTGGGATGGATGAAGAAATAAAGGGGCATTTGCATTTGATATACGGTTGGTTTGGTATGTAAATATAGTGGAGGGCGCTATCAGTGAAACTAGTAAGGTTTGGCAGCTTGATATGTTTGAACAAAAGTGCAACAGTTGTATTGTATGTACGTACAAGCAAACTGTTTTTAAAACCGTTTCTCCTCTCTGTCTATCGAGTACTAGTGGCCATGAGGGGCAGCAGCTCTCCAGGCACAACTGACTTTCGTACTCAAAAAAATAAATAAACACGAGTTTATATCGATCGTCAACCTGCGAAGTACGCAAAAGTCGCTTTGCTTCTCCTTGCCTTTTTGGCACTATTTGGTGAAACACCTTGGACGCTTCTACGGACATCGCTGTGCCACTGCCACTGTGCTGAAGGTGTTGTGGGCAACTCAAACAAGTTTTCGTTCCAGCTTTTTACGTGCCAAGTGTTGCACAACCGTCCGCTCCACCACAGTGCAACAGCAAATTTGGCTTGGAACTTTGGCTTTCGTACGCTGATTTCCTGTTGACAAGTCGTTTGCCTCGGTTTTGAGTGAAACGTGATGCAGTTCGTCAGAACACACTTTGCGTGTTCCCTACTGAATACGCAATAAAATTACAGAATGTACACTCCCGGTCAAACTATATATACTTTGGGGTTCCTGCAAGAATCGGGTAGCTTTTCACAAGGGATGCAAATTACATTTCTTTCCGGTGTCTTCAGAACCTTCCTACATTTTTCAGATTTCCTACACACTGAGACAAAAATAACTTGAAGGGTGAAACGATCTGAACAGAACAAGCTTTTGTCATGCCTTCCGTCGAAGGAAAATAAGTATGACGAACTGCCATCACATATCTCAAATCTGGTGCACTTCGTCAACTGCCTCTATTCATATGTGGGATCAGAATCCTCTGAAGGTGCATCCGACGACAATGGTCCTAAGATGCCCTCTGAACTGAGGGTCAACCCACTCTGTGAAGAGGTACAGCAGGACGATGATTCAGTTAGCTCAGCCATATGATTCATGATTTACACATAGTACAGTTGAATTTAGATGAAATGTGATTTGACACGGTGGCATTAACAAAAGGAATTTGCAATACCTCTGGCTGGAATCTCAACATGTCAGCCCGAGCCATTGCCTCTGCTTGAGCTATTCGCTGCCTGAATATCTGAGCCATCTCATCAGCCTGATTTCAGCAAAAGCAACCATATGTCAGTTTGTTATCTACAGCATATTCAGCATATGAGAAAATGGTGCTTTTGTTGATTTTTACCTTCTCAAAGACAAGCTTGGGATTACGGATCATGTCACCAGGTGTTGGCTCAAGCTTCTTTGTAGAAAGGCTGACTCGGCCTCTTTCACGGTCATGGCTCAGTATCATAACCTATAAGTGACAGAATGCATCGGTGTTAGCTCTATGGATATGACATAACAACCAAGAACCACAGACACAATACCTTGAGGGTATCTCCTGGTTGCAGAACTGTTGAGATATCTGCAACACGGTCATGACTAATCTGGCTGACATGGAGAAGACCATTGATTCCACCGATGTCAATGAAGGCACCATAAGGTTTTAGGCTCTCAACGGTTCCCATGACAACTGAGCCAATACCAAGCTGGGCCTGACTATCTGCCATTGCCTTGCGATTACTGAGGACAAGCCTGCCTTGTTCCTCATCGACCTCTACATACTTTAGAGGCAATTCTTTGCCAAGCAGCTCTTCAGCGGTTGTTTTCTGATCAAAATCAAACAAAACATTATCAAATAAAGAATTGTATAGCTCAGACAGAGCAAAGCATCAAACAAAAACCATGATAAGTACATGAAAGGCACCTCATGCTTGGCAATTAAACATAGAAAATAAGAAACTTCTGTGAAAAAATCAAGAACCAACCGATGACACTTGCGAAAATGGAACGAATGCCTTAAGCCCTTCCACAAGAGCTACTACACCTCCTTTGTTTCCACCAATTACCTGCGAGCAAAATTAAGGTTGAAGAAACTAAGATAACCCAGAAAGGCCGAACAATGTCACAAGGTAGTCCCAACAGAGACCAGCCATATATAAAAGGTATATCAACACTATAGAGAAATAGACAACACAGGAGCAAACATATATTATACCTAATACCTTGAAGACAGATAACATGTTATCATTAACTGACTGATCCTAACTTCATAAGTTCAATATTGTAGCACATTGAAAGTACAAAATGGTATTGGGATTTATTGGAACTTGGGAAGTTATCACATGAACTATGAGCTACTTATTTGTCTGCAACTGATAAGCAAGCAATGCGGTTAATATGGAACATTGAAATCATAACTGACTGCATATTCAAAATTAATAGGCACCACAAGATATATAACTGCAGTGGAATATAGTGCATCCGAAATATAGGCCCTTTCAGTTTGGTCTTAAGTCAAATTTCTCCAAACTTTGATCAAACTTATAGAAAAATGCTATAACATCCACAACAACAAAAGCAACTAGTTTGATTATACCACTATGAAATATGTCTACAGAGGATTTATTTTGTCTTGTAGATGTTAATACGTTTTTATATATATTGGTCAGTCTAGAGAAGTTTGACTTAGGACAAAAATAAAATGACCTCCATTTTGAAACACAGGGAGTTTGTTTCCCTGAGGAACAATAGCTGCTGTTGTCAAGTAGTCATTAAAAAGGGTAAAAGCTTATCTGTTCAAGTTCAACACAAACAAGGGAAACAGAACATGATAGTTAATAGATAATCCAGTTCTCAACAATTCAGAAACAACAGCATGTTTTTAAGGACCATCAAAGGGAAATAAAAACAGGAAGGAGAAGAAGAGAAAGTTATAAAAAAAAAAGATGCCTCTATACATTTTGTACTCACTTTGCCCGTGGATCGACGACATCTTCGGCCTGTAGTTGCCTGCACCTTTCCCATGCAAGTTCTTGCTGAATTGCTTGCAAACTCAGAATCAAAGTTTCGTCACCAGGGTTCTCATCAATTATCATGAATTCTTCTACTAACCCAGGGCGAATGCCTGCCTCTTCAACATTATCAATATCAAGAAGGCATGCCTCATCTAAGGGCAAAAAGCAGTAGACTTCGATTGGATGTCGATATATGCACCATTTGAGGTAGTCATAAATACTGTTCCTTTAATCTGTAGATGACAAAAGCATGTAACGTACTTTTTATGCTATATAAGATTATGAAAATAGTGAAGCTAAATAAGATCTTATGTTCAAATGTGACCAGACTTAATAACCTACAAGGAATCAAGGTGCAAGAGCAAATAGTAGCAACAATAATACATCGAGAACAGTCACTGCAGAACCACAAGTCCAGTAGTGCACAATGCCAGAGAAAAATTCAGGGACTAATGCAAAGCCAGTGATACCCAAACTATGATTACGCATTTACATTTACCTTTGTAATAATATATAATAGTTGGATGACTCATTTTTAAAATATTGGCTTTATTATCACAAGACGGGTATGAATAATTCATGATGGATCTATGGCCCTGTTTGGATCCATGGGTTAGAGTTAGTTTGAGCTAGTTGAGGCTCAACTAGCCCTAAAGGATCCAAACAGGAGGGTTAGATTGGGGTTAGTTGCATCTAACCCACCCAAAAACTAGTCCACCCAAGAGGTGCTAATTGGAGCTAGTTCAAGTTGGGCCCACTAAAAAGTGTCTTTTTTCTCTCTCCCTCCACTCACACCAAAATGACTGGGAAAGTACATTTAATGTCAATCTAACCCTTTCATCCAAACACCTGTGGGGCTAGAGTTAGTTTAGGGCTAGAGCTAACTCTAGCTAAGTTAGAGTATCCAAACAGGGGCCTATATGAAATGAAGTTTAGGGAAAACCAACAGCAATATCAGTTACAGAATACCATTTTCTCTCAAACATGAAGGAGAGCTATGTATCATTATGTGAAGAAAACAAAGGTATAAGGATCCATACAACATCCAAACACACACACCACATCCCAGAAAAATATATCATTATGTTGCCGCTATAGACTAAGATAAAAACAACCTTGACCTGGACACTACAAATTTAAGAGCATTCAGGAGAGAGAACCCCTTAGCCCCCACCCCCCCCCCCCAAAAAAAAAAAAAAAAAAATGAGCTCGTCGCTGGCCAGAGACAAAATGGCAGCAAGGTTGGGCGTTCCTCCATCAAAGACACATTGATTCCAGTGGTTCGACAAAGATCAGGCCCCTAGAATAATAATGGGATTCAGACCTTGGAGCACCGGGATTACAGAAAATCATTGTTCACTAGTCACACTACAGAGGTAGCAGCCCCCAAGTTACCCCCACTCCTCCAGCAGTTGACCAGGTTAAAGAGATAAATTCTATGAGACATTGAACGATATGAGGCATTATGTTAGTCTGTTTACTTAAAATTAGTTATACTTTAGTTTAGGTTCTAGTAGAGTAGACATTGTGTTTGGGTCTACCTTTTATAAAGATAAATCAGTTTGACAAGGGAATGGAGCAATTAAGAAACTACTAGTTAGCAATACGTCAGTAAATCCACTCCTCGGTACTGCCACATCAAACGTGACAAATAGACTGCTGAGATCTGTGCCCAGGACCTCACATCACCACTACTACTAGCTTCAATGTTTCGAGCTAGCTTAGGGAGTGGAGGCCTGGCAAGTTAATACAAGTTGTTCTTTGCAGTTAACTCTAACTGATTCCACAAGTTCATGTTTGGTCTTTGGTATAAGAATAATACTGTACGATTTTTAAAAAAAAATTTTGACCAACAACTGAACCACAAAGTAGTTCTTACTGATTACTGAGTAGTGATGTGTTATCCCAGTATGTTCCAACCAAGTACCACTAGGAAGTAGGAACAGGTTGAGGGAGGGGGGGGGGGGGGACATAGTTCATTACAGGAACAGTGAGAAACATAGCACTATCCAAGTAAGTTCAAAATTCAACTCCGAAGGCCAGAGATATTCTTACATTCCCTGCATTAAGTACCAGGTCACATTCTGGGATACTAGTAGGAACTAAAAATCTAAAAATGTATGGCAACACGTTATAACTCTACTGACACCATCTAATTTCGAAGCATGAACGACTTCCTATCCGCACCAATTGCTACTACCGACTCCCACACCGAAAGAACAAGTAGTGACAATAGAGTAGGGGAGGAAACGAGGGCTTACGAGCGAGCCGATCTCGGTGTCTATGTCGGTGGACTCGACGGCGGTGTCGAGGTCGTCGGGGAGAAGGCGACGCCCTCCATGGGCGCGGTGCGGCAGCGCTCGGAGGCTTCGTCGAACAGCTGGCGCATCCGCTCCCGCTCCCGCTCGTCCTTGGTCAGCGCGTAGGTCCCGCACACAAGCGCCGACGGTGGCCGTCTCTGCGCCGCGGGGCGACGGCGCGACGCGCCGGATAGAGGAGGGCACGGGAGGCCCGCGACGTGCTGCGCCAGGGACGCCATCCTCTCCCTCGCTTTCTCTTCTTCGGTGTGTTCGAGCGAGGGAGGAAACGGGGAAGGTGCTGTTGCAGGGGAGTGCGTGTTGTGTTATCCGGTGGGGTTTAGGATAGGAGGCGGAGATGGTTGGCTGGTTTTGGGCCAGGCCAGATCAGAAGCACTTCGCGGGCCTCGTGTGACAGGAAACTGATTTTGTTTTCTTTTTGTTTTGAACGAAGGAATCTGATTAATTACCCGCTTGCGAAAGGAAGCCGCGAACTATTTTGAGTGAGTGCATTTATTCAACCATGACAAAATAAAATGTGATGCTCAACTAGGAGTACAATGTCATCTATGCATCTCCTTTTTTTCTTTCTAAATTGTATGGAATAAAACTTACTCACTCTTAGAAAATTGGATCTTCCAAATCATAGTTTTCAGCTCATGCATACATTCGAGAAAAAACATATTCATCGAACAATTTATTTACAACATTATCAGTTAAAAATACTCTCTCTGTCCTAAATCACAAGTTGTTTTTTTTGGTACATCTATTTTGTTGTATATCTAGATATATATATATTATATATGTGTAGATACATAGCAAATTCTATGTATTTAAAGTGATTTACAATTTAGAATGGATGGAGTAATAGCTAATTCAATACTAATTTCTATATTGGAAGAACTTCAACGCTAGCTAATTTTGAGGCAGCCAAAATCAAATAGAAGTAACATTATTTCTCTTTTTTTAGGCGAAGTAACTTTTTTTTTTTTTTTTGAAACCGTAGGCGAAGTAACATTATTTCTCTTGCTTCCTTATGGATGGAGGGTGTCAGCCCGTTTCAACTTAGGCAGGCCGCAGGCCTCGTTACCACGAACACATTGAGCCATAAACTGGGCTATCAATAACAAAAAGGCCCACGTTTTATCAACGTCGGGACAAAACCAGCCCAACATTTTATTAGCGAGTGCGCTCGGGCATTGGCTGTTTCCACGTTGGCTTTACCTGATATAGGAGCATCTTGATCGCTGTCCGTAGATATCCTGGTATCTCCAAGACGGTGGCGGTAACCTCAATGAACAGTGACGGCAGTTTCGTCGACAAAAACACCGTAAGCCCGGAGTAGTAATAATAATAATAACCACAAAAGTTAAAAAAAAAAAAAAACAGGCCGCAGGGAAGCGGGGTTGAACGAATGGTTCGCTGCCGTGCGCGGCAGAGTGCCGCGCGGCGCCCAGCTACAAATTCCCTGGTGGCTTTACTCTTGCTCGACCGTCCCGCTAGGTGTGCTGCTGCTGCCGTGTCCCGACCCGACGACCCGACCGACCGCGGCGCGCGTACCGGCACGGGTTGAAACCGTCCATCCAACCACCAATTAACTGCCCGGGAGAGAATTCGCCACGGACAGCGACGCGAAAGGCCCCACACACCGGCCATCGCCATACGACGCGGCACATTGCGTTCCGCCAAGTCTGCAGACCGACCGACTACGCGCGACGCCGACCACCACTCGCCGAGGTGTCCGCGCCCACGTCGAGCCGCGCGCGAACGCCTGCGTCGTTCTCGATCCGTCGTGCGGGTCACCGGCCACCGGCCACCGCCGATCCAGCGGGTGAACTGGGAAAGAGACTGGCGTAACGGCCCGTTATCCAGATAAGACTGCGCGGGCGCGCGGCGTGCGCACGGGGCATGCACGCGTCGAGCGACGTCGCGCGGTGGCGGTGCACCGGGGCACGGGCGTTGAGAAGTTGGTGTACGTACTACACCATGGCATGCCACCCATCGAGGTGACAGGCGCTTATTGGCTAGGTTGAGATATAGCGCCACTGGACTGCCATTTATCCGTTCACTGCTGACGAAGGCATTTGAAAGCTCGCGAAACCTATGCAAAGTCCATGGCTGACCGTTGAACGCCTTGCGTTGATGTGCCGGTTAGTTTATTTTTATAGTACAAACACACGCACCTCATACAGGATAGACCGTATCATAGACAGTACTACGTGCTTGCATGCTGACAGCCGATCCAAGTATCCGAACAATTAAAAACTAATCAGCTTGTGTAGATGTGTGCATATTGTGTTTTTAAGCGCAGTGGCTATTATAATAAAAAAAACTTGGAGCGTGACGAGTTCCGATGGTCCAAGGCAGTACAAAGAGAGGGCTATTACTACATTGTTAATGTGAATATTTATTAATTGTAAACATGAATTTACTCCCAACATCCCGAAAATATGAAGTCACTTTTCGGATTAATCTCAAATTTAACTAATTCTATATATAAAAAATACTAATATCTTTGATACATGATAATTATTAAACTTATGTACAGTATATTTTTATAATAAACATATCGGATATACATACCGTACTATTTCTTTATAAATCTGATTAAATCTAAATTGATTGATTCGTAAAAGGCAAAAATTTATCTATCTTAAAAAGCTATGCTCCACGAGGTCTCTTTGCTGTTGGTAAAGAGCAAGAGTACTTTATAGTAGTTTAAAGTGCACAAATGCTTGTTAAGTGAACTGAAATTCTGTTTTGCATTTGTATCCCGAGAGAGGTATTGGTGATGATGAGTATGCCGTAGTAGTATTTTTTCGAGACCGTGTCTTATTCATTCGTAGATGGCGCCAGTACATTTTTTTTCGTCAACGTTTTCCTCTCTATTGTAGATGGCGCCAGTACAAAGAGAAAAATAGCGACACAACAGGATGTTTCCCGACTCGCGAGCTCTACCAAAGTGGTGACCGTGACCTCGATGCACCGCTATTCACTTGGTCAGCGTCAGCCCGAAGGAGTATCATTTCCGCCACGGCAATTTGCTCGGAAATGCTAGCCGTCCCAAGAAACATCGACGAAGCTGCGCGCTGGTACAGGTGTCACCATATGAACCGAGAGAAAGGTATGGTGGACCCCACCGAGGCCCACGTCAGCTCTCGGCGCGCGAGACCGAGACGGTGCCGGTTGCCGTCCGTCTGTGCCACCGTGTGCGTCGCTCTATCCGTGGGATCGACGGCTGTAGATGCTCGAGTGCAGCACCAGGACCCAGGAGGCTCGAATGGTTCCGGGGTTCTGGAATTATCGTGGGCTCTCGTCCAGTTCCGGCCTTCCGGGGTCCTCCGGGTCCCCTGCGCCAGCCTGGCACGAGGGAGTAGCAACGTGAGGTCACGAGACTGCGAGAGCGGCGTGAAAGCTCAACGCAGCACTCTCAGAGCGTGTTCAGTTGCCATGCGTGGCCGAAATATTTTGGGATGGTGGGCCATGCATGCAGACCGGTAGTGTCCACTTTTCATGCATGGCAAGTGAACAGGTGTCAGGTTCCTGCAAAATTACAATTCTGCCCCCTATGGTTGATTTCTGTAGCTGTGATTTCTCTAGCTGTGGAGGGTATAAATGTCAACCAATTGGGCCAAAACAGTGTCATTTCGTAGCTGGCAGCAGCAGGCCGTAAAAATTTGGGATCCGTTCACTTCCCATGCAGGATGGCAGGCCGAGCAAGCCGAAATAGTTTGGCCTGCATGGCAGGGGGTGTTCAGTTGCTCCAACAGTAACTCAAAAAGTCTTCTGATTCCTGTCGCATCAAATCTTTTAACGTATTTTTGGAGTATTAAATGTAGGTAAATAAAAAAAACTAATTGCATAGTTTGACTGAAAAGTGTGAGACGAATCTTTTAAGCCTAATTAGTCCATGGTTAGACACTAATTACCAAATACAAACGAAAAGTGCTACAGTAGACCAACCCAAAATATTTCACCAACTAAACACTCTTGAGCAGAGACCAGCGAGCGAGACGTCGTTCTTGCTCTTCACCGGATGAACCTACCCCTACCCCTCCGGTCCGGCCCTTCCCGGAACTCATCAGAACAAGTAGTTCGCGGCTGCTAGTAGTATGGTAGCTTCGGGGTACCATTTGTTACAGTACTTCATCAATCAAAATAAGCTGAAATGTCAGCTCAATAAAGGTAGTAAAAAGAATACTCCCACTATTTTTTATATGTCACATTAAGTTATCCTACGTCAAGCATTTTCGATATTTAACTGCTAGTTTCAAAAACCTATTTAGTTTCACAACATACGAGTATTTATAGACAGAGAAGACAGATAGCAAGGATAGTAGATGGGGTGAAAAGTATAACACACAAGTATGGAATGGAATCATTTAATTAATTATCGTGATCGTCAAATCACTGATTTGTTTCCCATTTTCAGCTCAGATGTCAATAAGATCTAAGGTGGAACGTCTCTAGCAAATTGCAATGGCATGTATGATGTGTACTTTGGTCCAACGACAAGGAATATACTATTTTACTAGCAATATATACAGTAATTAATCTGTAGATCAGCAAACCCGGGTAAAATGGCTTATCCATCATTGCCTTCGATATTAATTTGCCCCTTTTACGGCATTATTAAATCTCTCGATTCAGCTAGCAACAACTGTGCAAGTAAAAGCAGGATCCCGCGAGAAAAAAGAATGGAAGTAAAAGCATTATCACCGGGATGGATATAATCCACCGGAATGGATAATTAATTAATTTCCTAATCAGGCGCCAATTAGCGAACGGAAATGGTAACCATAAAATAAACGAGGTCGCAGGGGCCCGCCACTACAGAGAGCGTAGAGACCTGAACGTCGAAAACAAATCTCCCCCACTTCTGGGGCCTTCCTCCCAGGAATTGCCGAAACTGCCCCACCGAGAAAGTTCCGTCCACGGCGTCCTGGCCGTCCGATCTTTCTACGCCGCGAACGTGCGCCTCAGATCGCTCCGCGTCCGTGCCCAGAGAACCGACGCAGCCGGGGACCATTCGGCCCTCCGGTTATCTATTTAAACCCTCGAGAGCCCACCCCGAAAACCCCAAGCGAAAGCTCAAGCAAAACGCAAGCGCTCAAAACCACAAACAGCCTCCAAATCCCGAGCTGAAGTCGCTCGTAGCCCCGAGAGAAACCCTCCGATTCCGATCCTCCCCTGCAGCGAAGAGAAGAGAGATGGCTCCCGAGCTTGCCGGCAAGATGACCGCCAAGGCCGCCGCCGCGGCGGTGAAGCCCGCGACGAGGGCGTACGTGACGTTCCTGGCGGGCGACGGGGACTACTGGAAGGGCGTGGTGGGCCTGGCCAAGGGCCTGCGCAAGGCCCGCTCGGCCTACCCGCTGGTGGTGGCCGTGCTGCCCGACGTGCCCGAGTCCCACCGCCGCATCCTCGTCTCGCAGGGCTGCATCGTCCGCGAGATCGAGCCCGTGTACCCGCCTGAGAACCAGACGCAGTTCGCCATGGCATACTACGTCATCAACTATTCCAAGCTCCGCATCTGGGAGGTACTGTACTGTCGTAACCAACCACTACTCAACTGAACTCATCCATGAACTGCTTTTGACCATTTATAACTGTGATGGTGCTCACATGGGTTTCGATTAATTCGTGCAGTTCGTGGAGTACGAGAGGATGGTGTACCTGGACGCGGACATCCAGGTGTTCGAGAACATCGACGAGCTGTTCGAGCTCGAGAAGGGCCACTTCTACGCGGTGATGGACTGCTTCTGCGAGAAGACGTGGAGCCACACCCCGCAGTACAAGATCGGCTACTGCCAGCAGTGCCCGGACAAGGTGGCGTGGCCGACCGCCGAGCTGGGCCCTCCGCCGGCGCTCTACTTCAACGCCGGCATGTTCGTGCACGAGCCCAGCATGGCCACCGCCAAGGCACTCCTCGACACCCTCCGAGTGACTCCGCCCACCCCATTCGCAGAGCAGGTGAGCAGCGATCGATGCGTGGGCCGGCCTTGCAAGCTCTCGATTGTGCATGCTCACTTATGCTTTGCTCTTGATTCCTTGCAGGACTTTCTCAACATGTTCTTCAGGGACCAGTACAGGCCGATCCCGAACGTGTACAACCTCGTGCTCGCCATGCTCTGGAGGCACCCCGAGAACGTGCAGCTGGAGAAGGTGAAGGCCGTGCACTACTGCGCGGCGGGGTCCAAGCCGTGGAGGTTCACGGGCAAGGAGGCCAACATGGACAGGGAGGACATCAAGATGCTGGTGAAGAAGTGGTGGGACATCTACAACGACGAGTCGCTGGACTTCAAGGGCCTGCCCCTCACCCCTCCGACGCCGACGACGAGGTGGAGGCGGTGGCCAAGAAGCCGCTCCGCGCGGCGCTGGCGGAGGCCGGCACGGTCAAGTACGTCACGGCGCCCTCGGCCGCGTGATCGATCCCGTGCTCTGGCTTCCCACCGCCACCGGTGGCCGTGCTATAGCTTGTGTGGTCATCGCAGAACATAAGAAGAATCTCACTATTAAGAACTTTGTTTTGTTTTTGAATTAGGGTGTCTAATTTTCGATCAGTTCCTTGTACTAAGTGTGAGCTTACTATAGTACAGTACCATTTTCAAGGTGCAAGCGTTGGTCAGGAAATGGGCTTTGTGAATAGTACGCCCTTTGGTCACAGGTAGAGTATTTGTCCTGTACCGAGGGATTATGTGTAGTACTTTGCTTGGTAAATTATTAATATGAAAATAGCAAGCCGAAAAAATATGGCTGTATTTCAGTCAGATTCGATGTCACTTGCATTTCTGGTGGTGATGCTGCTCTGTCTTTTTCGGGTGTTTTCCTCTGATTTCCTTTTCGACTCCCTTTTCCTCGGTTTTAAAGTCGAGACTGTTGCTCCTCTGTCTTTTTCGTGTGTGTTTGTCCCCCGATTAATTTTTGGACTTCATTTTCCTCGGTTTTAAAGGCGACACTGTTGTTCGAAAGTCTACAGATGCATGTGCTACGCCTACACGGGCTTTTTTTTATTTTCAGCTGGCCCTTGAGAGTTCCCTTGACGTTTCTGGATAGTTCGCACGCACATTGCTTTGAGTTGCTTTTGATTTGGAGGGTGACCTAGCATTGGAGGGCCCGCCCGGGCAATGGAAGATTCACCTGGATGCGATGACCTGGCACCATGAGGCTGAGGTTGCCCTCAAAAGGCAAAGGCTGAGTACGTCATTTAAGCGAAATAAAAAACTTGCAGATGGATCTTGAGGTTGAGATGGATAGGTTGAGGCCTAAACCTCACCGAACAATCAAATCAATAACATTTACTATACTTAGGCCATGTTTGGTTCTATGGACTAGGAACTAAGGACTAAATGAGGCTATAAATTAGTACTTAGTCTGAGTCCTGTGAAATAGAGACTAAATGAGGCCTAGTTCTTAATTTGATAGTTTAGGGATTAATGAGAATAAAAATTAGATCATAGTCCCTAGTCCATTGCAAATAGGCCCTTAATTAACAAAGGAAGATTTCTTAACGAAGATTCTCTCAGGTGAGATTGAGACCTACCGTAATGCCGAGAAGGGCAGAGCATGTGCGCACTACTCCCACAAGCTTCGATTAGGCGTGTCCTCAGAGCAGAGGGGCTCTACCTCTACTACGCTCTTGAACCGTCCACTTCTGGGTTGGCTGCTGGTTGGTGCTGAGGCATCGAGTGGACTGACAGTAGTCCGGCCCCCTCGTGTGGCCCTCGTCGACAGGATCTTCCTTTGTCCGCGGCTCTCCTGCGGTCCTGCCGACGCACGCTCTGTGTGATACGCGCGCCGGCGGAGACGTCTGACGCTTCAAGCGGATTTGTGGTGGAGGGCTTCTGAATTGCAATCCATTTTTTTGCGATGTCGGTCCTACCGAGATGATCTCGAGTAAACAAATACGCTGGAACGGTCAGTGGTACTTCCCTCCGTTCCACAATATTTGCAATTCTTTGACTCATATAAATCGTGTTTGACCTCTCGCCTTATTCAACTTTTTTTAATAAATATTACCACTTTTGTTATGACTTATTACATCACTAAAAGATATTGTAATGACGTTTTGTTTGTTTTGTAATTTACATAAAAAATTTGAATAAGACGAAGCGAAATAAACCCGAGTTTATATGAGTCAAAAGAATTGCAAAAGATTATGGAACGGAGGGAGTAATTTTTTGTTTCTCATTCAAATGAGTTTTCTTCGGATTTTTAAACTTTATTATCAGTCAAAAATTCACAAAGTTTTAAAAACAGACAAAATTTTAGATAATTTTCACTATTCTACTTGTACTATACGTTACTGGTAGGCCGTGCTGCCGTGTACGTTTTTTGTGCGGATCACGGAACAAAGTGAGCGAAAAAAAAATGAAGGGTCTATTCAGAGTAGGATTCTGGAAACGCAGAAAGCGTAGTAGTAATATGCCATCACATTTTATTTTATCGATTGAGAAACCATAGGAAACTAAAAGATCAAAACTCTTGATAGAGCGGAGGTAAGACACTGTTCATTCGGTAGACATCGAATTTTAACACCTTTGCTACATTCCATCGCCGTCCAGACATTTGATGTTGCAGTTTACTATATTTTTTTTTCGGTTCGTAGGATTTGAGACCTGTTCATCACAAAATCGATTCCTAAAATTCATGCAGAATTCTAAAATTACATGTACAGTTAGATTTTATGATGATCTGACCGCCTCGATAAAAAAATGCACTTTTACATTTTATGATGATCTATAAACAATGTTCTATCCATATACGATAAAGACTAATACCACGTACTCGAATCATAATAAAGTAATACTGTGATAATTATTGTATATATAAACTTATCCTCATGTTCCAACAAACCTTTCTTCAACAAAGATAAGAAAAACCTTGGTTGTCTCACAGCTGCTTCTGTCACCGCCTTCCACGCTACCTTGCCGCTTGAAGATCCTCTACTCGACCTGCCACTGCTCCAGACCTTCAGGTCAACTGACGTCTAGGGGCTACGACGCAGCTCTAGGCTAGCCGATAACTCCGCCCAACGTGACCCCAATCCGGTACGCTAGGGCGTGCGGTCTTGCTGAACACGTTGAAAGGCTGTCCGACGGACTCCCTTCCTAACTTCGCCCGGACCCGGCGCTTCGAAGCGTGTTTTCACCAACACTTTGGAGTGGATGTCACGTCGACCAGGGAGGGAGATGTTGGCGCGGCGGGGCCGGGGGAGGGGGAGGGGGTTGTTTTGCCATGATGTGTCCTACCTGACCCGGCTTTGCGGCCGTCGCCCAAGCTTGTAACGCATCGATTTAGTCATAGTACAACGTCTCTCTTCTCCGCCATTAGAGCCGCCGCCTTTACGTTGTGTTTCCCCACTTTAACCTTTGGCATCTCACCAACGGCCACCGTGGGGTTTGTAAGAACCCTACTTTCTCTTAATGCAATACGTGCTAAAGCACGCTTTCGAAAAAAAAAATATACGAAATGCATTGAGACCAACAAGGTTCACTACTATAGATTTGGTCTTCATTGTCGGATTATAATAAAAATCAACAATGGTAGCGCCTCCTGACATATCACTATCGGTTTTTGTCTAAATTTGACATTGTCGATTTTTGTCTAAAATTAACAATGACATGAGCTTGTTCGGGCCGACCGGTTCAACCACCAGTCAACAGTGTTTTTCTCTCATAACAAATCAGCATCGACCCGGCCCGGCCCGGCGATATTTTTCTCTCACAACAATCGGCACCAGCCAAATTTAACAAGCTAATGATGCTGATATTCGGTCTTCATGTCAGTTCTATCACTGATGGTTTTAGCCACGAACTCGCAGCAATATTAGGTCACCACTGGCAATTTTAGCCACGAACTGACACCCATACAATAATTTTCAATTTTAGCTACGAGCCGATACTCATATACAAGAAAATTTTATAAGTTTCTCATATGACGTCAAATGAAGACGGACTTTATATCAAAGTTTACTTGACGAGATCTACAACTTTGTTGTTCACACCATTTTACTCTAGATCGTTTGCATGTTCAAATATTTAAAATTTAAAATTTGAATTTTCCAAACAACCTCAGTTGGAGTATTGCGCAAAAACAAAAGTTATAGATCTCGAAGCGTTATGCAACTTTGTGGTTGATTATTTTTTAATTTGAAATTATTTACTACTTCAAATGTATTTAAAATTAAATTTTAAAATTGTAAGTGCAATCAAACCCTAATGACGGTTTTAGTGTTGGTGACCACCGAATTATAGGTGATTGTAACAGAACCTCCTAAATTACAGGGGCCCACATGCACTTATCATTGTCATTAAGACCTCGATCACTATGCACGAGTTCCCAAAAATCTAGAAAGTGCTATTAATCTTCCGAACAGGGATCTCATTAACAAGTCATTGCAAAGTATTACAACATTTTATTCAAAATACATCGTGTAAACGGCGGAAGGATTACATAACCATAGTTTTACAAACCATTTGTTCAAATAAACAAACTTAAGTAACATTATTACAAGCCTGGAATTATTGGAGTAACATTATACATATAATACGGCCCGACAACCCCGCCCGAGGGTTCAACTCTACTCGTCATCTTCCTCCCGATACACCGTCATGCGGCGGGGACCAAAACAAGCCTGCTCATGACCTGCTCACCCGCAACAAGGGTCAAAGAACCCCGAAAGTACGGGAGTACTCAACAAGACTTACCCGACAAAGAAAAGAGGAGAAGACTCAGGAATGCTGGTCTTAGGAGTCAAGGTAAGGCTTTAGCAAGAATCAAAGACTCTTTTGCGAAAAAGCTTACTATAAGTGAATCCTTACTTTCAAAATTTTTAATTCAGATTAGTAGCTCATATACTCTAGGTTATCCTATTCTAGAGCAAACATATTTTTCTTATGCCAACTTTCTTTCCTCAAAAACATATTCCATCATTTACTACGATGAATGGGCGAAGAACGGGTCTCCATATCCGAGAAGCAACGGCGATTCATGAACCGATTATACCCACCGGGGATCCCTAACCACACGACATATGTAGCACTTAAGCTTGCATATATCAACCTTCTTTCAGATTTGTCCAAAACGGGAACAAGGCTGCGCCACCCGAGCACAAGTACTCCACCTCCCTACCCCGTCCCTAACGGCGGTTTGACCAATGGGGTGGGTACACGCTACTCCCGCCATCTCTCCACTCCCAGTAGCGTGGTTGCCATTCTTGATTTGGCTCCACCGAGATCCGACTTACGGAGTATGTGGCTAGTTAGGGTCGGCCCGACTGGGGTGACAACTGAGACGGCCGTGCCTTTGCCGGAAGGCCTCGGGCGTACTAGCGTTCAAAAAGTCCCGAACTTAACAATCCAAACAACGGACGGTCCTTACACGACCAACACGGGACAAGCACGCCTAGGTATCCCGCCGGCTTTCAACCTACGTCCCGTCCGATCTCAAATTCATCACTACATCTCTTTCTTTTTTCGAAAAAGGTACTATCTCTTCAAATAAAACATTTGATGAAAAAGCCTAACTAATTAAGCGGGGCTAAGCATCACTAAACATTTTCGAAATAAACAGGTTATCAAGGATGGTATTGAAATAAACAAGGATGGTATTGAAACAAACAAGGATGGTAATGCAAAGCAATTAGGTTATCACTCAACTCCTAATTACTTAATGCAATAAAGCATAAACAAAAGTGATATAAGCTTTTAAAATATCAAGGAAAGGGTTTAATGAACCGGGACTTGCCTTCGCTGTTGACGGAATAAACTATCTCTTGAAAAAAACCCGAGAAATCCAACCCGCTTCCCTTTGGATAAAGAACCTCCTCGAGAGACGGCTCGATTTGACACTCTCGATCTCGTTCACTACACGAAACAATGTATGTTTCAACATGATGCCATGAATTTAAATATGATGCTTGCGGGTGCATGAAATGATAAACACATGAGTACAACTTTCCTTCACGATAAAGTTGCAACCTAATAAAACCAACTTGTTGAACTACTCTATAAGATATTATCACCATTGCCTAAGGAGTTCTCAAGGACCATTTGATTGTGGTATGATCCAAGTTGCACAAAACAACCCAAAAGTCACACAAAAACCTAAGTTACTTGACACTAAACAATTTATAAACCACATGAAATAATAAAGCTTAAGATAGAAAATAATTTAAACATTTCAAAATGACTCCAAACTTTTTATACAAGTAGGACACATCATAAAAACAGTATCAAATAAATTTTCATGATTTTTGAATAAATATTTTATTTTCTAAAAATCATAGAAGATGCATTTTTCAATTAAAGATTGTATTTTTAAATCATGCAAGAACTACTCAAAATCAAAGTTTCAAATTTTTCATGGGTAGATATACTCATAGGAAGGTTCTACAAAAAGTTTCAGAAATTTTGAAGCTATTTTGGAATTTCTATGAATTTTGCCAAATCGAGCACTATTCAAATTTAAGGAAATTGACAAAACGAAATTAAAAAAGAAAACCGGCCATGGGCGAATCTGGCCCGGATCGGCCCAAAGCGCCAGCAGGCCGCCCGTTGCCCCCGCCCGAGCCGACAGACGGGCGGTGGTCGAAACCATGGCCCGACGATGCGCCGGCGTTGGCCGGCGATTTCGGCACGGCGGTGAGGTCCCCGGCGGTGCGGCTTGACCCTACGCGACCCTCTCAACCCCCGCGCGCACGATGGCACCCCAAAAAACGATACCTAGGGCACCGGAGCACCCTTTGCCGGCGGCCATGGCCAACGTGGCGGCGGCGGCGGCGGCGGGGGACGGCTTCGTCGGGCGATTCCCCGGCGACGGAGAGCATGGAAACGAGGTTTAGCACACTTTCAGGCGACTCCGATTCCTCCCTTACCGAACCCAAGCCGACCTCTAACTAGCGTGGCCTCGGCGAAGCGGCGCGGCGGCCCGAGCGTCGCGTCGCCCGCATCGGCGTTCCGGCCACTCGGCGACGACAACGATCCATCGAGGGCATAGGCGTGACGGGCGCTCACCGGGGGCGTCGGTGCTCGTGTTGGTTTGGGCGGAAACGAGGCGGGAGATGATCCGGCGGCGGTGGCGGCCGCGGCGGCGGCGGAAAGCGATGCGGCAACGTTCGGCGTTCGGCGTCCGACCGGGCGTGAAAAGGAAGGGTCGACCATGACCGCGGCGTCAAGGCGATGTCAAAGCGCTAGATGGTTTTGCCCGAAGCTCACCGCCAAAGGGGGACGGCGGCGAGGCGTCCGCGGCGCTTCGGCCGGTTCGCGAAGCGCGTGCGAGCTCTTCCGGCTGCGAAAGCGAGGCGCGAACCGGCTCAAGGGATGCGCAACGGTTCGCGAAGACGATGGTGCTCTCAATTTGGAGGATTAGAGCTCGACGGCGACGGCAAAGGAAAGGAGGCGGAGGTGGCCGGCGCGCGGCGAGGGAAAGAAAGAAGAGGACGGCGGCCTCGTCGCCTTAAAAAGGAAGGAAAGAGGACGGGGGGCGTGGGTCGGGGCATTCCCGAAGTCGTCCCACGACGTCGACCACGACGTCGACCACGCGGCCGGGCACGCGAAGGCGCGGCGAAGCCACGACGACGGCGGCCGACCGCCGCAGGTATGGCCATGCACGATGAATCCCCTATTCACCGTAGCACTTTAAACCCTAACCTACTGAAATTTGCCAAATTCTCCAAAAATTTGAACTGAACTCGAAAAACTCCAAAAAGTAACTTGGCCTAATTTTTCAAGATCTACAATTTTCACAATTGGAAGATTTTCAAATTCGGCCTCTAAATATGACTTTTTGAAATAGGGTCAAAAGGGACAAATTTGAATTCAAAATTACTTTAAAAATTTATTCAAAAACTTCAAAAACTTTGTACACCTCTTTTGTACATCAAAACAAGATCTACAACTTGGCTTTTGGAAATTTTTGCAAATTTTGCTTAGATTTTAAATTATGGAAAAGGGGGTAAAAGAGGGATAGGAATTAGGGTTTTCAAAGCTCAATTCAAATTTGAATTTGATTCAAATTTCAGATTCCCAACCTATACTATCAAACCATCATACAACAACACACTTAGGATCAAAAACATAAATTCCAAATTAAATCACTCTAAAATTCTTAAGCACGACAAATCCTTTAAATATAAACTTATTTTAATTCAATGCAAAATTTTAAATTCTCTACTCATGCATGCTTTGCGATGATCATGATGACATGGCAAAATTTTAGTTAATTAACACCAGGGTGTTACAGTGATAAAGTAATTTAACCTCTACAATGTGGCTAGAGTTCCCGGCATTTGGGGTATGCCACGGTAGTAAAATTATTTACCATCGTTTGATCTCGGTTTGGCGATCGAGATCTATCTCTATCTCTTTACAAACCCGGTATATATACGTCCTCCTCATGGTAAAAAAAAAACTTCTGGTTCCGTCCCCCATTCCTCACCGTAAAAAACGCACCTTGTTCTCTCCGTCTTCTCCCGGTGCGGCGGCGTCACACGGAGGGCACGGCCCGCGCCTCCGTCACTCCGCCCCCACCCCCTCCTCCGCCTCCCTCTCTTCGCCCGCTCTCTCTCTCTCTTCTCCTCTCCCTCTCTCCCTCATCATGTGGGCGGTCACGACGGTGGCGGCGGCGCGGGCTGCCGCCTTCGGGCGGGCGGCCCATGGCCAAGGCGGCGGCGGCAGGCCGCCCGGTGGCCGCGACATGGGCGCTTCTCCCACCTACGGCGTATCCCGGTCCCACTGTTCCATGATTCCTCGTGAGCTGTTCATCTTTAATGGAGAAAACCCTAGCTGACCGTCCACATTTTTTTACAAGGTTTTACGGCGACGGCGATGGATGCCGCGCGGTATTTCGAGGGGTGGATCTTGGTGAAACAAATCAAAGGGAACAAGGCAAGGTCAGTTTTAATTCAGATATATTGTTTTCCCCCCTTTTTCTCTTAGATTCATGGGTACTGTAGGTTATTTTGTGAAAGAGGATTTTTTTTTTTCTTAGGTGTACTCATTTAGGGGATGCACACAGGTCCACTGCCCTTTTAGGCACCTGTCTACACAGAGTCAGTGAGCATGTAGTCATTGTTAACAAATGTTAGAATAGTTCCGGTTAATGATTCAACAACTTTGCTTAGTGTCAGTTCATGACTACACTGTAATCAAATTGATTATTACAAGCCTTCAGTGTCAGGTATTCTCTAATTTCCTAATTCAAAACTGTGCATTTCAATTTGTATTTCCAAGCCTGTATTACGAGACCTGTATGATAGATATGCTCCTTTATCTTGTCATATTCAACCTCCAAAGCCTCTACTTCACAAAGTAGCCATGGCGAAAAAAAAAAAAAGGGGTTCTGTGGGTTCCGTGGGTTAGCAATGAGGGGGGCTTGAGCCCCCTCTCCCCCCCACCCCACCCCCACCGTTAGGTCCATCCCTAATCAGAAGCAAAATGTTATTAATTTCACAATAGAGACGCACTAATCCTTTGGACCTCTTCACCAGTGGGGTGACTAAGCTTGTATTAATAGCCATTGGGTAAATACAAGTTACACTGGAGTTAGTGTGTGACAGGGGGGCCTCTGCTCTTTCTAGCCAGGAATTCCCACATGGAATGGAAGTGTGACGATTTATCCCTCTCGATGACTATAGGCACATGTCTCGTCTATTTTTTTTTAGAATTTGAGGGCACGATCACCCCTGTCTGTAGAATTAACCAAAGACACCACGAATTCAGTTTTACAGAGACACCATGAATTCAGTTTTACAGTTCTGGCGTGGTTCATATCACCCGTCTATTTCGAATACTGAGCACAGAAACAAAAGCTAGAACGCAGGCCACGAGCAACACAGTTTTATCCAACTAGGTAACAAAAAGGACACCAACATCTCATTCCTTCAAATTAACAGATTGTTCTCCAGCGCAAACCAAGATCTTCCAGGTCCAGAATTTGCTTGAGGAGTCTCCATCAACTTGATCTTCACTTCTTCGGGCAAATTCATCTTCTCACTCCCAGTAGCATGAATAAACATGAAGGCATCCCACTAATCTTCTACTTGTATCAGCCAATTATCCTTGATGGTCTTGTAGCAATACTTTTCAGATTCGCCACCTTTCTTGAGAACTCTTGTTTGGAAGCTTGTGGGTATAGAATTATTCAGGCTTGAACCATCACTATAATCCCCATCAAGAGGTTTCTTACACCTAAATAAGAAATACCGTGCATACAAGATGTGCATCTTAGTTTCCAAAGCCTCACGTGCCACATGTCTCGTCTATCCCTGCCATCACGCCATACCGGCGTGTGCATACGCGTCGTCCGGCGACATACTGCACGTACACCGGCCGTGCGTCTGCGTCATATACGTAGTTAACTGCTCGGCGGTCGCGGCGCGTCGTTTTGCCTGAAGTAGTGTATCATCGACGTATCGTGATTAGGTCGTCATGTCGGTGTAAGTATGCACCACCCGGTGTACGTGCAGTGTACCAGTGTTGCGCTCGTGCCGTCAGGTCGTTTGTCCCCTTCCTGTGCTGCCGCGAATGCATCCGGCCAGACTTCCGTGAAGTCAGTGCAAAGACGAGCAACCACTGCCGGACGGCAAAACCCCGGACAGAAACAAGGACAGTGTCGGAACTCGGAACTGCAAGATCGATTCAACACCACACACATACTGTCCACGTACGTACGCAAACGCAAAGCAGAGAGCAATAGCAGGCGGCAGTGGCGCTGCCCGCGCGGACGCGGAGGGAGGGGAGGCGTGTACAAGCGCGTGACTGCGTCTGCATACGTGGGGCAACTCACTCCGCGACACGTCGGTCGGACATGCTGCTAGCTGCGGAACCTGGGTGGCTGTGGCGCGACGCCACGTCCGTACACGCCGTATCGCGCCACCTGGGCGTCGCGCGTCGCCGCAGGCGCGGCCTTGTTCCCTCACCCCCGTCGTGCGCTCGCCGGCTGTCCAAGTTTGTGGGGGGGCGCCACGAGCGGACGCGCGCGCCCATTTGCGTGCAAGCACGCGGCCGGCGGCCACGCGCGCACCAGGCACGGGGGTGGCGGGCACCTGATTGTTAAATGTTAACTACCAGAAGTTGTACACCTGAATACAGTACCTGATAAGATATAGACTGATTACTGAACAAAAAAAAAACATATTGCTTTTAGTAATACAAAAGCGGGGGAAACCCTTTTCTCTATAAAACAAAAAGAACATGTTATGTCGATCAGTTGATCCGGCCAGTTACATAGCAAGATATTTTGGCATCACTCGCTATCGTTTTGGTAGCCTATGTGCCATCGTTACAGTGATCAGAGAATAACACCAGACCTTACACCATCGCTAAATGATTATTCCCAGGGACTGTGATAAAACATACTCTACCAATCGACATGCTAACCACTGTGTGCTAACATTTGGGAGACATTTTTCTTGAGAAGCTACTGCTGTCCCAGTGATGTAGATATGCGGTGTACTATTTGAGAGAACCCAATCGTAATTGGTGTCATGTCAAAAAAAAAAAAATCGTAATTGGTGTTAGGTACAGAAAAGATGCAGGTCTAGATATGATCAGATAACTTATTTTGAAGGCTGGATCAGTTAATTTACTGACCTCGTTGCGCGCACGTCTCCAAAGCTAGCCCCGGTCGGGCTAAGATTTGGTGCCGATGACCTTTCTACTCTAAATACTCTCTCTGTCGTCCCTTTTAACTATCGTTCTCATTTCTTAAGAAATCAAATCGAGTCAATTTTACTAAGTATATAAAAAAAGATTATTACTATTTATGACATATTTCTTGCTATCGTGTTCTCATTTTCTCGCTACTATTTTCTACCCAAGTTGGTCAAACTGAAAAAGTTTGACTTGGGAGGATCCACAGTGGGTCACTGGTCTGTCCACAAAATTGATTTATTTTAGAATGCTATTTAATTTGTCACCGGTAATTTGACGTGATCCGCTAACCTGCCTGTGTAGGAGTACTATGCTAGCTACGTGAAGACCAGAGAGGTCCGGTTGCCCGCGTACGTGCCGGGTGGACTCCATTGAATTTAAAATTGTTTACCAAGTGCCAGGACATTTCACGTTCGGATCACCGGCGCCGTCCTCAGACGTACCGACCAAAACTGCAGATTAGTAAGATCCTCGATCGGGGCAACAGTGACTGCCGTCCATCACCTCATTAATTAACCCGCAAAATTCCACCGGCAATTTTCCATTTTGACCGCAACTGGATTTTTAAGAGCTGACAGTAGCGTGTCGTGCTGCATGTGGTGAGTCTGTCTTAATTCGGTCGCCATCGCCGGGGTCCCCAACCGTCCAGGAGACGAGGACGGCGACACGGCGGAGCGTCGGTGGCGCCGGCCGGGCGTCTACGAACGGGGTTTACACTTCAACGCCTGTTGTTATCGACGCCGGCCGGCCTGTGGCTGTGATATAGTGAGATATGGGGATTCGTACGTGCAAAGCGTGCGCCCTTGCTTGCCATTTCACGAGCCGCCGTCGCGAGCGGCATGGACGCATTGGATTGGACGCGGTCTGGCACGTGCATGCAGGAGCGAGCACGTGAAGCACCAGATGGCCACGCATTTGGCTCGTCATGTACGTAAACGGGACGGCCAGTGCGCGCCGATGATAAGCGAGCTTTGCTCCGTCGTTCTTGATGCGGGGATGTTGCATTTCCAATTTCCATGACTCATTTGTCGGCCCGTGCGGTTTTGGTCGCAAATTGATGGTGTATTGGTGTGGTAACCCAGATACAGTGACTGCCCAGATATATACGTTCGGATTGATTCCGGTGGTACAAAAGTTTTAGGGCACAAAGTCAAGTCACGTTGTGGGCTGACATCTCATATACCTATTCCTTTCAATTTCAAAGGTCCACGAATCTTGTCAAAAAAAAAAAAAAAAAAAAGGTCCACGAATCCATGGACCTAGGCTCAGAAAGCTGTAATATGTAAACCAGGTCAATTTTCTTCTTCTCGAATGGATATTTTTTCCGATCACGTCAAGCGCGTTTTTTATTAAGCATTCTCGAATGGACATTGTGTCCGTTTTTCATTAACAGGAATTTTGGGAAAAAAGTACAACTCGGATCAAACATGGTGATGAGGAACCATCATCGAATGATAACTCGCCCCGAATCGCATCTAAGATATGCATTTTTTGGGGTCAACGTCTCACAACCTCTCTCTGCGAAGTATGGCTCACCGAAACATATTGGCATGAAAGATACAGAGGCTCACATCGGTTATTGAAGCATGAGAGACACTGCGCGTCAACGAATAGCAAGTGGGCTCTTCTTCCACCTGCACGCAACGTCTCGTTAAGCCGAGAGACGTGGCCGTCTGCTGTCCTCGTCTCGCACTGGGCCATCCACCAACGCGGCCCAACTACCGCGCCTCTTCGCGCTGGCTGCAAGTCGGGCTCTCGCGCTTGGCCCGCTACGACACGCCTCCACCAACCAGACCAGACCTCCAACCTCCGGCCACGGGCTCACGGGTCACGGCGGCGAGCGGCCCCAGCTCCGATGGCGCCAACGGTTGAGATCAGCCACCTCTCCTTCACCTACCCTGGAATCGACGGCCGCCCGCCACCCGGCGCGCCGCCGCTCATCGAGGACGTCTGCTTCTCCCTCGACGCCGGCCAACGATGCCTCCTCCTCGGCTCCAATGGCGCCGGTAACCCCTACTACCTGCCTTTCCACCTTCTTCTTCGTTTCTCTCGGCTGCCTCTCGGTGTTGATTGAGCGCGGCGGCGGCTTCGTTTTTTCCATGTGGTAGGCAAGACGACGATACTGAAGATACTAGGCGGGAAGCACATGGTGGATCCGAGCATGGTGCGGGTCCTGGGAAGGTCCGCCTTCCACGACACGGCGCTCACCTCCTCCGGCGACCTCTGCTATCTCGGCGGTGAGGTGAGAGAGCGATTTGAGAGTCCCTTTGTTCGGTCTTGGAAATGTAATGAGCATGCCCAATTTTGCCGTCGGAGTCGAATCTAGTCTGTTTTAATTGTGGTGCAGTGGAGACGCGACGTGGCCTTTGCTGGCTTCCAGGTGAACATTCAGATGGATATATCGGCAGAGAAGATGATTTTTTGGCGTTGCTGGTGTTGATCCAAAGAGGAGAGATGAGCTTATCAAGGCAGGTTAACTCTCAAAACCTGTAAAAATTTCATTGATGTGTCCATTCTTTCCATGGAGTAGCCTGCTTGTCAGTTTTTAGAAAACTGCACTTCTAGATTGACAATTGTTCACACAGTTCTATGACAGTACATATTAATTCTAGTTATTGACCAGCTCATTATCCAATGGATTATTATATATTTATATGTGTAGGGAATCTAAAATGTTTAGTATGTATGATGGTTATTTGCTGCGAGATTGAAATTTGGTATTTTGGATTTAGTGCTTCCACAAATGTTTCCCATAATTGGGAATCCCTTGTTCTCTTGTTCACTGTTCAGAGTATGGAAATGTAAATGCGCCCACACACATTCTAGCCATTAGCCCATTAGCTGGCCAAAGGGGCTAATTTAGCCTGACTTTAACCAGATAGTTATGAACCCATCGAAACATGCCCTTAGCTATTTGTATATTAGTTTGCTTTTGAAATCCTTGTCGTTTTGGGTTCCACACTTTATAGAAGTATGTAAAAGTGTCTTCCTATAAAGGATGTACTATTTAAGAAAGCTAATCAATATCACTTTCAGTAGGCACCAATATTTTCTCATGGCATGATGCATACTTCATACTACTTCCAATGTAATTCCAAGGGCTTCGGGGCTCGGAAACACCCATTTTTAAATGCAAATTCTGTCATTGTTCCCTGGGAACGCAACAGAAGAAATCTATATTCGTTTTGCTTTTACGTATGTGAACCTATGGGACAAAACATTTAAGTTATATATGCTGAAAGTAATCAAGTGTTAATGTTAAAAGATATTGCACTTCTATTTCATTCATAATTACTATCCTTAGCGGTTGATCCTTAAATATTTTTGGATAAGCTTAGTTCACAAACCTTAAATTCTGTGGAGGATGTGCTAGTTGATAATTTGAATTGGCTTCATTAACGTAAACTTTAGCCAAGTCAACTGTGCCCTTGGTTTGCAATAAAAGCTTGCCTTTCTACCATGTTTCAGATTTTAGACATCGACCTTGCCTGGCGCATGCACAAGGCATCAGATGGTCAGAGGAGACGTGTCCAGATTTGCATGGGACTTCTTAAGGCATTCAAGGTTTGTTTTCCTTCCTATGTCATCAAAGGAGACCATGCTATCATCCACACCATGAGATGTTAATAAAGAAAAAAAAATGCAATGCAGGTTCTCCTCCTTGATGAGATCACAGTTGACCTTGATGTTCTGGCAAGATCAAATCTGTTAACATATCTTAAAAAGGAATGTGAGGAAAGAGGTGCAACAATCATCTATGCCACACATATTTTTGATGGTCTTGATGATTGGCCAACACACATTGTAAGATCCCCTGTATCTCGTTGTTTATAAACTCAGGTATTTCTTGTGGAGTTATGGACTTAGATGATTATTGTGGTTGTTGTATTAGGTTTACATTGCTCATGGGAAGCTGCAATTAGCACTGCCTTTGGAAAAGGTGAAAGAAACGAGCCAGTTATCCCTCATGGTAAGTATCATCCATCCATATACAACAGTATAGCTTTAGCACAGCATGGCCATTCACAGTATGCTTTAGCACTGCATGTCCATTCAGATTTGCATTTGCATTTGCGTTTCAGAGAACTGTGGAGAGCTGGTTGAGGAAAGAAAGAGATGAGGACAGGAGGAGGAGAAAGGAGCGAAAAGAGAAAGGCCTCCTGGAATTCGACAAGGTTGTCGAGGGTAGTCGAGTTATAGGTGATCCAGCAAAGAACGCAGCCAGAGTTGTAAACAACGGGTGGGCAGCAGGACGGCTCACCTCGACGATAGCAGGAGAGGAGAATTTCGTTTTCAGCTCTAACAGCGTTCTTAGGCAATGATCTTGTTTTGTAGTTTTCTTTTTATTTATTGAAAATGGTAAATAACAGTCTTGCAAATCCAATAGATACACCATTGGAGCGACATTTACAGCGAAAGTTCTGTCAGGAAAGGAGAATTCTCTATAGTTTGGATTTGAGTATTTGCACTGTAATTTTCTTCGCGACTGAGTGTTTGAGAAAAAATAGTCGCACTGTAAAAAACATATGTATATACTGCGTACCAAATATTTCTGTGCAGCAAGTACGATATTGTCATGTTTGTTCATAGTAAATGCAACGCAAAAAGATCTGTATCTTCTCTCAATAAATAAATAAATAAATAAATAAAATAAACGCAAAGGATCTTTATGGCCAAAGTGGAAAAAAATGCATATATACAGAGCATGTTAGGTGACAAAAATGATTGTTGAATTCTGTACCTGGTATTTTTTGTTTAAAACAGATTCTGACAAAACTTTGTTCTGTTGCAGTTCCTGCTAATTTGACAAAATTGTTTTGGCAAAACGTGAAATATTTTTTCCAAGTGGCTACATGTATAAACATGTACCACGAATCATCCTTATACAAACACTACTTTTACCATACAAAATGAAAGCCAGTTTTAGTCTTCAAATAAATTCAGTGTGTCTTCTCCAAATTATCATTTTTGTAACTTTGACTATATTTATATATATTATATCTATAATACCAAATAAAGGCATCGTCCAGTTTCTAGATTTTAATAAAATCAATTTTTAATATGACCATGTTTATAGAAAATAGCATCACAAATTATAAAAATCAAATGACTATACTTTAAAAAATATATTTAGGTGGTGTTTGTTTATTTAGTCCTAGGACGTTTTTTTAGTCCTAATACTTTTTAGAAAAAGACTCTCAAAGAGGTGCTTCTAGGGACTTTTAGTAAGAAGTCCCAAAAAATGCTCCACCTATTTGGTTTCCTAGGGACTTTGAGACTTTTTTTAAAGTCCCAACATAAAAAAGTTTCTAGAACCAAACACCCCTTAATCTAGTGACATTTATCCGTACTATGCATGTATTATAAATGTGATATTTTTTTATAGAAACTTGGCCAAATTAACATGGTTTGACTAGACTAAAGCTAAAATAAAGTTTTTGTTCGGAAACACAATCCAGAAAATTGAGACGCGCATTCCTACAAAAAAATGAGATGCAAACTCGAGGAAAAAAAATCATATGAAAAAAAAAAAAACAGCGTGTGCTTGCACTAGAAGAGAATTTGTTGGGGGATTTTGTTCATTAGCACATATGTAGTACACGAAATTTGTTATTTTCATATGAGAAAAAATACAAAATAATTTTATATCTCACTTTTTGCAATATTTACATCTATATGAGAAATATACATCCATCATTTGGCGAAACTTAAAATTTTGGGTATCTTTTTTCAGTGTTATTTTTCCTAAAATTATATTTTGGACGGAGGGGGTAAATGTGATTCAAGAACTGTACAATTTCGAAAGTGCATAACCATAATTATCCCATCATCTTTTCAGCGACTGCAATCCTTCGAAGTGGCCATCCGTCGGCAAGGGCCGATTTCCCCTGCTCGTTCCTGTCATACCTGATACCTCGCCGCCATGCGCTTCCCGGCCGTCCGCTTCTTACCGTCAAGCTCGGCGCCGGCGGTAGTGGACGCGAACGCGCGTATCGCCCGGCTGGCACGCACGGGGAACATGGAGGGCGCCCGCGCCACATTCGAGGCCATGCCGCTCCGCACCACCGCCTCTTACAACGCCCTCCTTGCCGGCTACTTCCGCAATCACCTCCCCGACGCCGCGCTCCGCGTCTTCCACCGTATGCCCTCGCGGGACCTCGCCTCCTACAACGCGCTAATCTCTGGTCTGTCCTTGCGCCGTCACACCCCTCCCTGACGCCGCCGCGGCGCTTGCTACCATCCCCTACCCGCCCTCGGTCGTCTCCTTCACATCCCTCCTGCGCGGGTACGTGCGCCACGGCCTCCTGGCTGACGCCATACAGCTGTTCCGCCAGATGCCTGAGCGCAACCACATATCCTACACGGTGCTGCTCGGTGGCTTCCTCGACGCTGGCCGTGTTGACGAGGCTCGCAAGCTGTTTGACGAAATGCCCGCAAAGGATGTTGTTGCGTGGACTGCCATGTTGTCTGGGTACTGCCAGGTTGGCTGGGTGGATGAGGCGCGCACTCTGTTTGATGAAATGCCAAAGAGGAATGTTGTGTCATGGACCGCTATGGTCTCTGGCTATGCTCAGAATGGGCAGGTGAACCTTGCTCGGAAGCTGTTTGAGGTGATGCCTGAGCGAAATGAGGTGTCGTGGACTGCAATGCTATTTGGGTATCTACAGGCTGGCCGCATAGAGGATGCTGAGGATCTGTTTAATGCAATGCCAGATCACCCATTGGCCGCCTGCAACGCGATGATAGTTGGGTTTGGGCAGCGGGGGATGGTGGATGCTGCCAAGGCAGTCTTCGACAGGATGTGTGAGAGAGATGATGGAACATGGAGTGCAATCATCAAAGCATATGAGCAGAATGAATTCTTGGTGGAGGCACTGTCTACCTTCCGCGAGATGTTGCATATTGGAATTCGTCCAAACTACCCATCAGTCATCAGCATCCTCACGGTCTGTGCAGCACTGGCTGTTCTTGATTATGGGAGAGAGGTGCATGGTGCAATGCTGAGGCGCTCTTTTGACATGGACATCTTTGCCGTGTCAGCATTAATCACAATGTACATCAAATGTGGCAATTTGGATAAGGCCAAAAGGGTCTTTGACATGTTTGAGCCCAAAGATGTTGTGATGTGGAACTCCATGATCACTGGCTATGCTCAACATGGGTTGGGAGAGGAAGCACTCCGCATATTTGATGACATGAGGTTGGCTGGGATGGTGCCTGATGGAATTACATACATAGGGGCCCTTACAGCATGCAGCTACACAGGAAAAGTTAAAGAAGGCAGGGATATTTTTAATTTTATGGGTACAAATTCTGGCATCAAACCTGGATTGGAGCATTATGCTTGTATGGTTGATTTGCTTGGTCGAGCTGGACTTGTGGAGGAAGCATTGGATTTGATAAAGACCATGCCAGTTCAACCAGATGCTGTCATCTGGGGAGCTTTGATGGGAGCCTGTAGGATGCACAAGAATGCTGAGATTGCTGAGATTTCTGCTAAGAAGCTTTTAGAGCTAGAGCCTGGAAATGCTGGACCATATGTCTTGCTCTCTCACATTTATACGTCCTCTGGAAGATGGGAAGATGCTTCTAAGATGCGGAAATTCATTAGCTCAAGGCATTTGAACAAATCACCAGGCTGTAGTTGGATAGAATATGACAAGAGGGTGCATCTCTTCACATCTGGTGATGTATTAGAACATCCAGAGCGTGCTATTATCTTTGAAATGCTGGAGAAGCTAGATGGGTTGTTGATAGAATCTGGGTACTCAGCTGATGGAAGTTTTGTGCTTCATGATATAGATGACGAGCAAAAAACTCACAGCCTACGGTATCACAGTGAGAGGCAGGCTGTGGCATATGGACTATTGAAAATCCCAGAAGAATTGCCCATTCGTGTCATGAAAAATCTTAGAGTTTGTGGTGATTGCCACTCTGCAATAAAGTTGATCGCTAAGATAACATCTCGTGAAATCATACTGAGAGATGCAAATCGGTTTCATCATTTCAAAGATGGGTTTTGCTCATGCATGGACTATTGGTGAGGTGAATGCTGTAGTAAATTCCTTGCTTCACATCATCTCTTTGATGAGCCTTTCATTTGGTAAGTCTGGTTACCACAAGACATTCGCTCTTAGTTTTCCAAATCATTAATTAAATTGGCAATGATACGCACTTCCTATTAATTTATAGCTTGTTTAGTAATATCTTAATCTATTATAGGAAACACCGAAACACGCTGAGGATTATATTTCCACTGAAGACGAGGTACATCCAGGATCAGCACATGGTCCACTGCGAATTCTGTTGTAATGCGGAGCCTCTGATTTCAGCACGAACAATTTAGCTTTTGAGTTGATACAGTCTGTTGAAGAAAGCTATGAGGTGAAAATTACCGTTACATGTTATCTACTTAAAGTCATATATATATTTTTATGAAGTGTCTAAAAGTCATATTTCATTTGGAAAATTTGTGCACTCAATTATATTCATGTTTTTAACTTCATATTAAACTTTGATTCTGCAGATATTTGTACCTGGCATGATGCGGAATCATAGATGTGAAATGTTGATGGGCAGCATTCAGTATTTTTCATCTTAAAGCACCTCACCAAGTTTGGCGAATAGTCACAGTTCACAAAACAATGGAGATGGGGTACACTAGTGTGCCGAGGGATCTCAACAATTTCACATTGTGCTTTTATGTACAGGTTGTCACTGATCAGATTAGATCATTACTTGTGGAGATTCAAGTATGGAAATTCGCTTACATTTCTTGTAACATAATTCTACTGCCAGCAGTGGACCAAGGTAAAGCAACTACCTTTTTCTTTAAAAATGTTCCTGTGTTCATTTGTCTCTGTGGACATCAATATATATATATTTTTTTTTTAATCGGGGATCCCCATTTCCATTCATTGGATGGAAATACAAGTATTTTAGAGATGTTTAAGAAAGCAGACAGGACAGACTCAGGACTAGCGTCTCGCCATCGACGCAAAAGAAGCATCACAGACTGCGGCTTAACCTCCAGCACAAGAGGGAGACCATGCCAGGAAACCAACGGAGCAACCACCCCCAAAACATTTCCACAGAAAAACTCGCAAACTCCTAACCAGAGCACTCTTAGATAAGCTAACATAAAAAGAAAAAAAAGCATAGGCAGTAACATGTTTGGTCACGGAAGAGATAGGACACCCCAGCTTCATAGCCAGCACACTCCTAGCGTCAACCGCCGTCTTGATGATCTGCCTTGTCATTTGCTTGAGTCTTGGTCTTCTTGGTAGCTAAAATGTCCAGCGCCATCTTGATCGTGTCAATCCCCGCTTCCAGAGCTTCTTTTTCCATCTGAGAGTAGAGACCTTCCCAAAATCTCATTAGACCCACTCCAATTTCTCCTTATCATATTATCTTTGGTTAGAACCAGTCCATTGGATAATAACCACATGAAATATTTGATTTTGTGAGGATCTTCCCTCTCCAAATATGTTTCAGGTATAAACCCCTGTCATTATCAGTCAATTTTTTCAAATATAGATTTGACAGTTAACTTACCCTTGATTCCCCATCTCCACATTACTTTATCCTGACAATCAGATATGTGATAAGATTCCACTAGGGACCTAATCTTATCCCAAATGGATAGTTCCACTTTTAATTTTCTCCACAATCTCCTAAAGAAATTTGGACAGTTCCACTTTTAATTTTCTCCACAATCACTTCTTTTTTTGTTCGCACAAGGTATAAAGTTCAGGGATCAAAAAGCCAGCTATCCTCCCAGAACCTGGAGCAGGAAGAAGGTTTGTGGCAAAAAACTGGTAACTGCTAAATACCTCAGGAAAAAATTCCATACATTCTGTTACTCATAAGATAAATGATTTCCCAGTATGGTATGACCTGCTGAAAATTAAGGATTTATACTTAAAGGGCAGGACTACCAAGATTGGGAAAAGGGGATAAAATCAGCTTCCACCACCATTTGCATAACAAACTGATATTCATAAGAGTTAAGTCTTTAACGACTGTATTTACCAACCTATAATTATTCCTTGTATAGTATGTAAATATGTAAAGTTTCAGAAAAATATTCTAATATATGTTTTCGGGTGAAACTAGTTAGTTTGGCTAAGTCTTTTTTAAGAATAATATGCTCCAGATTTTATTGTCAAAATTGGTCTTTGTTTCAGAATAATTTGCACCAGATTTTATTGTCAAACTGAAGTAATGATGCTGATTCAAGAACTGCAGGTACAAATTTGAAGAATTTTGTAACATCTGCAACATCTGTAGTCTTTTTTCGCAACATCTGTAGTCCTTGTCCATGAATTTAAAGGTACACTTCCCCTAAAAAAAAAATTTAAAGGTACACCGATTTGATAACATAGTTAGAGTTATCACTGTAACTATTTGAAGATCAACTTGAAATGAAAAAAACAATTGTTATTTAAAAATTGACCTGAACTGAAGTAATTTTCAACCGTTAACTGTAACCAGCATAAGAATACTTGCTCAAGATTGATTATAAGTGTAAGATCGAAGTGCCGTAGTTCCAAGGATGGCTGTAACTGGAATGTGACAAACCTGTGCGAGCCAGTGAACTATAAGCCGACATTGTCAATAGGTAATTTCCATGTTCCACTGCATTAAGGTTCCACCAACTCCCGAGTGTGTAGACCTGTTCCTTTCCATTCTGCCTCTGCCCTCTGTCAAATGGTAGGAAGAATGGTCTGCGTTCTGTGTTTCTATTATTATCATCATATCCTTTTCACGACGTACATCTATTTGACAAAGCATACAGGAGGAATGACCCCATCGACGGCAGAAAAAGCACGTAAACAACACGATTGCTAGAGTTGTACGCGTACCTGTGGGTTGAAATTGGAATACGGAAAATGATACATCTGTACGATGTCAGTTTCTTTGATTTTCTTCACAAGTTGCAAAACACAGCTCAAATAGTGCAAGTACAAAATCTTTTATATACAAGCCTCCATCTCTGTTGCAAAACCTGCAGATAACACTTATGCTCGATGGAACTGAACCTAGTGCAAATGAAGCAGCTTCAGAAGATAGCCCTCCTAGTGCTCTCGTTCGAAAAGATGGTTCTCTGGCTCCGTTGCTTGCTCTGGCCTTTTCTTGCTGCGACGCGGCAGCCCTGAAGCTGCACGCCCACCACGCCGACGGCGGCCGCAGCCTCACCCGCCGCGACCTGCTGCACCGCTTGGCCGCGCGCAGCAAGGCCCGCGCCGCCGCGCGGCTGCTCTCGGCCTCCGGGCGCGCGACAAGCGCCCGCGTAGACCCGGGACCTTACACCGACGGCGTCCCCGACACGGAGTACCTGGTGCACCTTGCCATCGGCACGCCGCCGCAGCCCGTGCAGCTCATCCTCGACACCGGGAGCGACCTCGTCTGGACGCAGTGCCTACCGTGCCCCGTCTGCTTCAGCCGGCCGATCGGACCGTTGGACCCGTCCAACTCCTCCACGTTCGGCGTGCTCCCCTGCAACTCGCCCATGTGTGACAACCTCGCCTGGTCGTCTTGCGGCAAGCACAACTGGGGAAACCAAACCTGTGTCTACGTCTACGCATACGCCGACGGTTCCATAACCACCGGCTCTCTCGACTCCGACACCTTCACGTTCGCGGCCGCCGATGGCACCGGGCAGGGGCACGCCACCGTTCCGGACCTGGCCTTCGGCTGCGGTCTCTTCAACAACGGAATCTTCACGTCCAACGAGACCGGCATCGCCGGCTTCGGGCGCGGCGCGTTGTCCCTGCCGTCGCAGCTCAAAGTGGACAACTTCTCCTACTGTTTCACCGCCATAACGGGATCGGAGCCCAGCTCTGTCCTGCTCGGCCTTCCGGCTAACCTTTACAGCGACGCCGGTGGTACAGTGCAGTCCACTCCTCTGGTCCAAAACTTCTCGTCTCTGAGAGCATACTACCTGTCACTGAGGGGCATAACCGTCGGCTCGACGAGGCTGCGGATTCCTGAGTCGACGTTCGCACTGAAGCAGGACGGGACGGGCGGCACGGTCATCGACTCTGGCACCGGCATGACAACGCTGCCACAGGACGCGTACAAGCTCGTGCTCGACTCGTTCACGGCTCAGGTGAGGCTCCCCGTGGACAACGCGACGTCGTCGTCGCTCTCGCAGCTCTGCTTCTCGGTGCCGCGGCGAGCTAAACCCGACGTGCCAAAGCTGGTGTTGCACTTTGAGGGCGCGACGCTGGACCTGCCGAGGGAGAACTACATGTTTGAGTTCGAAGACGCCGGCGGCAGCGTCACCTGCCTTGCTATCAACGCCGGCGATGACCTGACCATCATCGGCAACTACCAGCAACAGAACCTGCACGTCCTCTACGACCTGGCGGGCAACATGTTATCCTTTGTTCCTGCTCGGTGCAACATGCTTTAGGGATCCGTAGGAACAGTACCACGTACATAGAACATAAAAACATAGGGATTATTATTCGAAAGAAATGGATGTACAATCCTCTGTTCATGCTCGGTGCAACAGGCTTTAATGTTCCATAAGAACATTACCACGTAGATAAAAAAAAAAGCATTGGAATTCGAAAGAAATGGATGCACAAAACCCATAGGATTGTAAAACACCGAAAAATTACGTGGAAATACAGGTGATGTCACGACAACGATCAAGCCAGTCATGCGTGACACGCCGTCCATGCGGCAGCCCGCTTGGACCGCCATCAACCTGTTGCTGCTACAATAGAAGGGATGGAAATGGACAGAAACAGGTGGAAAAATCTCTCTCCGCTCTTTATGTTTGAATATATTTTTGTCGAAAACAAGATCGGGTTTCAGAAATCTAGAACCGGAAACAGAATCCGAATATGCTGACATAGGAACGGACAAATATGGACGAAGAGCCAGAAAATTAAGTTAGAATAACATGATCTAATATTCGCAAGTATGCATGTATAAAGTCACAACAATATATGTATATATGGAGATCGATCTAATATTTACAGTAAGTATGCCTCGTGTGTTCTAATATTAACCTATCTACATGATTGATGATTAGTAGGTGTATTGACATAAAATAAGAACATGTAACTGTTGAGCAAGAAATTAGAATTTATTGCTTTAGAAATATCCAACAATGGATGGAAACATTTATATTGTTTGTCTTAGCTTCCCCGGTCAATTTATGACCGAGGCTCTCTCTTTCTGTTTCTTCGAAAGCTTGTAATAATGGAAATTTTATGTACATCCCTTGGATGTAGAGGCCGGATATTTGTTATCCATTATCTAAAAAAAATATAACTGTTGAGCTTATTGTACCCCACATTTATTGAAAATGGGATAAATAGCTCTCATGGCTACAGGGGGTCAGGAAAGTGCTGGACGCTAGGAGAAGGGCGTTCCTGTGGTCTGCTGCGGACAAGGTCACTGGGGCTCTAGTGGCATGACAGCAAACTCATTCTACCTATTTGATCCAGAATGGTGGCTCTCAGTCGGCAACAAACACAGCCGACCTTACACATCCCATCGAAGGGCTTGAAGAAAAGAAGAACAATAGGCGAAAGAGAATCTAGGCTAATAGTGGATCCGATTGCTGGTTTGCCACCAATCTTTCATTGCCATTTGCTAGTAATGGGATCCAAAAGTACGTCTGATCCGTTTGCTAGTTTGCTACCCGTCTTTTCGTTTCTCCCTCCTTTCCTTTTTCGGACTTGAATCAACAGTGCTAAAGGACAGGAAAGAAACTAGTTACTTCTGCATTTCTCCTAAAGTCATTGATCAGGCCAGTTACAGAAGGTATATCGTACAACTTCGATTGCGATACAACAACAAAAATTGGTAGTGAATCTCGTACATAAGTCATTGATCGGGCCGGTTACAGAAGCCATATTGTACAGCTTTGGCTGCGATACAACAAAAAAATTGGTAGTGAATCTCTACATCGAGCACCTGTGCCAGGTATCTTCGACTCACCAGTCGTCATCCCATCGCACCCCATGTTTAGCAGCGAGATAGTAAGCATTGATAGGCCCTCTGTCCCCAGCCTCGTAGAGCTCAGGAGCTACTCTGTTCTGATCGATCTCATGGATTATCGGAGTCAGCACGTTCCATGCAGCAGCCAATTCATCGCTGCGCATGAATAAATGACTATCTCCATCTAGCACGTCCAGGAGAAGATGTTCATATGAAGCTGGTACCTCGGTGTCGTACCTACACATCAAAGAGCATGGTTTAGTGACAGTTCTATTGAATCGATCATAAGGTGATCCAACAGATTTCAATACCTATCCCGGTAAAGCAGGTTCAGTTCTGAAGCATCCAGTTGGAGTCAAGCCCTGGTACCTTGTTGTTGACTTTCAACAAGATTGCTTCTTCAGGTTGATCGCGTAGAACCAGCTCATTTGTGTCTAGATCTATGTCATGTCCAAAACGTTCACGGTAGATATTACCAGGGACATGGCGAAACTGAATTCGAATTTCAGCTCTGAAGGAAATCAAAGATTAGACGGCCTCAGTCATGCTTGATCAATTTGTCAGGTGATAGTTTTTTCTATAAGAAAATGGTAATATTCTTTCATAAAAGTGTGGCAATCTTGCAAAAGCTATCAACAAAGTGATCAGAACAGGGTGGAGTACTGAAACATTTGATAAAACAGCATGCTATATGCATACAAATCAATTTCTGGTTCTACTTTGAGATGTTAGGTTATAGAAATGCAATAAGATCATAACAACACAGTGCTACAACAAGGTGACTGAAATCAGACATTAACTATTCAGACATTTGCTAATAGAAATTATGGAACTCATCGAATGTACCTATTCGCCATAAGCCCCATGCCTGTCCTGATCAAAAATGGCACCCCATCCCAGCGTGCATTGTCAATGAACATAGCAGCGGCAAAATAGGTTGGTGTCATGGATTTTGTGTATCTGTCAACTTTACCAGAAGTATCTTTAAGTTGACCAAGAACAACATCCTCAAGGTCCACTTTCCGAATTGATCTGAGAACCTTCACCTGCATAAGTGGAAGTTCTTGTGAACCTGTATCTAGCACAGTAGTGCTGATTTCCTATGGTAAAAGGATTATACCACCTTACCTTTTCATCTCGGATATCCTCTCCATCAAGACTTACAGGTGGTTCCATAGCAAACAGAGCTATTGTTTGAAGAATGTGACTGTGAACTATGTCACGGATTATCCCATAATTTCCAAAGTATCTGCAAGGGCATATGATTTTTGAGCTACATGATCGAGCATTAGAATGCCAAAACATGAACAGATTTTCAATAAAGAAAACCAAGATACGAGATAATTTCGAAGGTTAAACAGAAGAGACTATTGTAAAGTTCAAACAAACCCAATAATGACCTACTCACGCAGAGTCATTCTAGAGATTGTGATAAACATATATGGGTTTACATCATTCAAGACTGCTAAGGCATTCGGTAGCATTAACTCACCTCCCTTGTATTTCATTTGATGTTTCTTCAGAAAAAATGACCTGACACAATTCACACACATTACTAGATGTGCATATACAAAAAATGAAAATAAAAAGAATGTGCTAAAATGAGTCTTCAAGTGTACCTGCACATTCCTTATGTAAGTTCGACTCCACAAAGGTTCAAACACCAAATTAGAAAATCTCAAGACAGTAAGATTTTCGATCAGATCCTTCCCCAGAAGGTGGTCAATTCTATGGGATAGAAAGATGTAGCAACAACAAATTGTCATGTTCTTCAAACATTGCAATTAAGAAAAACGGTCACAAAGCTTTGTAATTGAACAATCCAAAAAAAGGAAGACCAGCTAAAATTGGAAGGATTAAAGGTGGAACAGTACCTGTAAATTTGCTTCTCCTCAAATCTTGACAGCATAGATTGTGTTACCTGCTGTGAGGACAAACCAGTAAAGCCAAATGGTTTCTCGATAATTATTCTATTCCAGCCTTGCTTAGTTTGGGCACCATCAGCCAGTGGCAATGCTACATCAAGGAGTGCCTCTTGTGGAACAGCAAGGTAGAATATTCTGTTTGCAGCACCAGTGCCCTGTGAAACAAAAATGGAGTGTGATGGAACTTAATGAATGGGATTTCTATTTCAAGTTTACCAAAAGATTCAGAAACAGTTATGAGATCAATTTCCACCTCTATCTGTGCCATCCTAGAATTTAATCTAACCATCCCTTCTTTGTTGTCATGTCCGCATCTACATAATATGTCCTTTTGAGGAACTCACTTAACTTGTCATCACAATTTTCACTGCATTCACAATAAACATCAGGACCCATTCTTCTTAGTTCGGTAAAGCCTTTTTTTTTTCTACGACAGTAAAACTATGTTTTGTTTAAGGGGCAATAAAACTATGTTAGTGCATGCACTGAAAACTTTGGAAGAAGCAAAGTGATGTCAAGCACCAACCTAAACAACAGATCATTTGGTCTAAACCATGCTTTGCAGTTTATTATTGAAGGCATCATAACAAAAAATAAAGGGAAATAGTATAGATACTAAATTTGGTGCTAAATTTTTGTCAATGCGACTGCCATGACAAAAAATATCAAATGAAAAGTTGCCGAATAACATACTGGTGATCCACCCGGCAGGTCAAGTTGGCTTCAATTATAGATCTTAAGCCCTCATCAGTTAATTTCTTCCTAGAATACCCAAATATACCAACATTCTGCAGCATAAAAAATGAAAATGAAAGGTGTAACATGGAAATGACAGTAGCAGAAGCTATTCTATGTTCATACCTGAGGAAGAAAACCACTGTAATACAGAGCAAATAGTGCTGGGAAAACTTGAGTTCTTGCTAGCTCACCGGTAGCTCCAATTACAGCAATGCAAAGAGATGGTTCATTGTTGGACTGTCTTCTGGGCACAGCAGACTCTTCCTTTTGAACAGGAGCACTGATTTCAGAGGGAGGTGTCCCTGAGGCACTGATTTTTCCTGATCAGTTGAACTATCCAAAGTATCAGAGCTTGTATTGGCCATTTCACCTCCAGAATCTGCATAAAGGGGAAACAATCAGGTCAACATGAAAGCAGAAAAACAAAAATTCCCAAGAAGTTTGCAGTAAAAAAAGTAGTTGTAAGATAATGACAAAGAATATTTCTCCTGAGCGTTTTTATTTATAATGCTAATGCAAATGGAATGTAACTATCAAAGGTATGAAGCAATCCAGTGTCAGCAGTACTCAGGAAATCATAAGGCATAAGGACAATAGTGACAACTATGATAAGCACATCTGCACATGCAAAGTAATGGAACTCGAGATAACTGATTTCCAAATAGAGTGCCAACCATAAGCAAGATGCATGTTCCAATTACTTCTCTTTTCAGTCAGAGATGCAGCCTCAAGTATTCTGGAACTTTATCATTCCCTCGAGCATCCAGATTTCTTTGAAGTTGCCATCCATGATGCCTTTTCAATGCCTTCCGGAGTTTCAACTTTGCAGCAATCCAGCACCTTAATCCACAAGCTTGCATCCTGAAACATGGAGCAGGTCCTGCAACCTATGTACAGAAGCATCAAGTAGAAAGATCAGTAGATGAATGTAGCGATGTGTAAATACCAAATAGTGTAAGCTAAGAAACTCCACCCCATCATCAATGCTTAATCAATCGGATGTGATAAATTCCTCTGTCAGACACCTAATGCTAAGGAATTTTTTGCAATACTTCAATTAACTAACGGTGGGGAAAGGGAGACAGGTATTTTTATTCATGCACTGCACAACATAAGCAAAACATAGCATTCAAAACCAACAAATAATCTCTCCCATGTAATGGATTGATTATTAATGCAACAGGAGTTTCGTCAACCAAGCGTGTGCCAGGGTGCGGTTCATATCAAATCAACACACCTTTTCTGTGTGCTGCATTCCTCGAATGTCCAAACAGGAGCATGTTGACACGTTCAATTCAATGCGCCCCTTAAATTGTTCTGAAGAATGCCCCGTAACACAGCTCCCACCCCCACCCGTGGCAAAAACGAGAGAAGGCCAGAAAAAGGTTCACGAGGATCACATGCTGGCACGGGCGAAGCAAAGCCTCGCCAACCACCCGTGAACCTGCGATTTCGTCCATCGCTTGAGAGAAACAACAAAGATTAAAGTGTGACAACCACGGGCACGTATTGCTCCAGAACGCTACCACACCAGCGCCCAGCGAATATGTCTGAGGCATTTCATCGAGCAGGTTAAGCGCCTAAGCGCGAGCGCCGGAAGGTAAAAACCAGCACTTCATCCTGGCACCGAATACAAACCACAGCCGCTCGGCTCATGGCGAGTACTCACCGGGGTGAAGCGCGAGGTCGCCAACGAGGACCAGGAGGGCAGCGTCGGAGCTGCGGATGCCGACGAGGCGAGCCCTGACATCTTCGGCGCTGCTCGCTCGCTTGGAGCTGCGGTACTTGCTGACTTGCCTGCTCCCTCCGTCAGATCGCCTCGACCAGTAGCGGGGACGAGAAAGTGAAGGGCAGCTTGTGACGGGGAAAATGGATAGCGACAGTGTACGCTGGACCTCGAGGCTGGACCGCTGGAGCCGCCGTCGAAGTTGAACTTGAACCGCTGTAGCTGTACCAGAATTTGAAGAAAAAACTGGAATTCTCCAGAGATCAAAAGCAAGGCACTTGTTCGATGCGTTTTGAGCAAAGGTTCGAATTTCGCCTTGATACTTGTTACTACTCATAGAGAACTCGTGAAAGAAATTTTTTAGAGAGTCCCCAGTCGAAAATGTGTACTGAATTTTAATGTCACGGAATTCATCCTCAAAAATGTTCAGCAAATTTTACCATCATAAGGAGCTCAACACAATCTCTGGTCACACAATCTCTGGTAGCCTCTGGACTCTGGCGAATCCCTACATCTCTCCTGAAGCTTTCTTTGTTCCATATACACCCCCCAAAAAGCACTTCAACCGTATTCAAAGCCACATGACAAGCTTCTCCTGCTCATTTCCAACCAGACGCTGGGTATCCTTCCAGCACTTATGTACTTCTATTTTTTATTGCTAATACAATACAATTATACAATATGTCAATCATAAATCCATGATAACTTACAAGTTAATCCGAGCTTTACCCTAACTTGTACAACACTGAAGCACAATATGAGACCAGAAGATGTTAATACAACTTGTACAGAGAGGACTGACCCTCCAGTCATCTGCAAATGCGTTGCGAGTTCGCAGCCAGAAGTCCCACATTCACAGATCATCAGTTCATGGAGTGACCCCAACGTCGGTGATGTTACTCTCGTGGCCTAGCAAGCCAAAGAGAACTCAGAGCACGCAAACGTGAAAAGTAGTCATGGATTGCTAGAAGCGCCAGCGAGCCGGCTTGTCGGATTGTCAGGATGCGTTGCATCTGATGCAAGGTCTGCTGTCGTAGATTGTCAGCCTAACGCAAAAAGAACATCAAAAGTCTTCAGAGCTAGAAACATCAAGAGCTGCATACATATTGCTTAGAAGTAGGAAAATGTATCGAATCAAATGTCATCTCCCTATCACAGTAATATAAATAACAGAAGAACAGGGTTAGAGGTATCAGAAAGTCCACCTGACGAAGGAAATTCTCAAGTGTGCCAAGTTTTCCCATGGCCATAGCCATTTGACCCATATAGTTTGCCACGTTTCCAGAAGATCCTGATGGACCAAGGGACCCAGCCAGCGTTTCTGCCAAAGATTGCTGCAATGCTTCCATTCCTTGTGACAATGCATCCTCAGCCTGCTGGGAGGATTGCTGGAGATTGGATAGCCCCACCAATTGTTGCTCAGTTAGAGGTTCAAGCTGATTCACAAGGAGCTGCAATTTTACAAAAGTGTAAGGAATAGTTCATCTTGAAGAAGAAACACCCATTGAATGGTACAAATTATATATATATATATATATAACATGCCTATTAAGGAAAATACTCATGCTATAGGCTATAATTGTAAGTTGTTGAGGAAAATCTATTAGAGTTACAAATTAGTACATGCCATTGGATGTGACAACAGCATGCAGGGCCTTGAGATGCAATGTCATCATGTCATTGATACATTGGGGGATACCTTGTAAATTACAGTCCTGATATCTGTGATGATATTAAGCAATATTGCCAAAAGAATAGTGGCGCATTATGAATGTAGTTGCCCTGATATATAGGTGATAACAACCCTTACAATTTGGTGGTGGTGGTGGTGGTGGTGATGCACGCGCGTGTGTGTGTGTGTGTGTGTGTTGTGTTGTGGTGGTGGTTGTGGTGTGTGAGGGTGTCCGTCACTTTGAGGCAGATACTAGGATTATTTGAAATCAAAGGTGGTGTGATATAATTTGATCTATATCATATTCATGCACCTTTTAGAAGCTCAGACGAACGGAAACCCCCAAGCCACAAGAAGCACCTTTCAGCAGGTGTTTTCCACATGCCTGAAAGTATATGGAACACATCAGCCTTTGCAGCAATGCCCTTCAGCCTGAATATCTCATCATAATGTGCCATTATCCCATCGACGATAAGACGGAGGTCACTATCACTTGCATGAGCATTTACTGCAGTCCTCAGCTCATTTATCTGCTTATTTTGTTCCTCATGCCATCGAGAATATTCTAAATCGAAGGTCATAGCTCCTGCAGAGATGAGCTTACTACATCAGCTATACTCCTTTGAAGCACTTGAGCATTACAATGATATAAGGTTGCAAAAGCTATTACAGAAAGGATGTGTGGGGGTGCACATGAGAGAGAGAGAGAGAGAGAGGGAGAAAGAGTTTACCATTTCCGCTCATAGCATGAGTTTGATCTCCAGAACTGGATATGAAGATTCCCTACAATTAATGTCCAAGAAACAAAATTAAAAGTACCGCCTGAGGCTTGTCAGCAAAAAAAATAAAAATAAAAATAAAAAAAAAACTACTCCAATATCAACCAAATAAACACACCTGTTGTCGAAGCTTTCTGGAGTTCTTGCTCCAGGCTTGCAAGTTTTAGCTTACTGCTCTCTAGCTGTTGCACATATGCCTTTGAAAACAACAAATATTAGAAGGGCCTTATAGCAAATAAACCTGAAAGTTAACCAAAAAAAAAACTAGTGGACACACTTCAATCTACATGATCAAGTTGCTTATCTCTAGATTGCAACAGATTAGGAAACAAGGAGTGCCATGGTGGTTAATTCTCAAAGCCAAGGTATCTTTCGTCTTTTTCAATTTTTCAAGGATATCATGAAACATGGAAGAAAATGATGGGGTCCAAACTTCCAAATTTCTAAATCACACACACTTGCAAGCTATCCGAGTAACTGCAGCACCTTACAGTATTATCACCCTGATGCACAAAATCAAACTTATCCACACTACAAAATCACAAACCATAGTGGATTAATAAGAATTGACACCGACTTGGGCTCACATCTCTCTATCTAACACATTACACCCCAACATGTGTGTTGTGTGCATTTTAGAAAAAAAAAAAAATCAATATGGATTTCTCTTTTTTTCCCTTGAAAAGACAGGTATCGTTATAGGAAAAAGTCTACATCAAACTCCCCACACACACCACCACCAACTATGACCATCCGTCCGAAAACCGCTTCAGGGGTAATATGACCAATTTTGCAAAGTTCAGGAGGCAGTTTAGACCGCTTCATAGTTTTCGGTATTAAGTAGACCACCCCCAAAAGTTGGGGGGGATGTAGACTTTAAAGAGGCCTCATTTTCCATGAAGTCACTGAAGTCATTCTTTGATGCAGAGTTATTTTGCATAGAAGTCACAAAATTGTGCAAGCATAGAAATAGTGGTTAAATAAACGCAATATCACATACAGCACACGTGAATTGGTACAATTTTGACTCTATTTCAGAAATTAGAATTATATAGGTGTAATATCGAGAGTTCATGTATCAATCTAACGAAATACTAGCCTAATTTACAAAGTAATTAGATATTAGGGCCTGTAGTTGACAGGGACAGATCAAAGATCAAGTAGAATGGACAGCGGTTTGCTTCACCCCTAATGACAACTAGGCAGATAAACCTCACAGTCCTGACTCACAGTAGAAAATATGCATATATGCATTAGGGAGTAATACACACTGCACCAAAAATGTACGAATAGCTCCCAGATGTGCAAAAGTCATGCTAATAATACCTTTTTTTCTAAGCCGACTTTTTCTTGCTGCCTCACGATTTTGGGCAAGCCGTCGTAAAACCTACAGAATACCAAATGCATTATCTAGATACCATCATTGTGAAATGGTAACAAACACTAAAGAGTACAGAAGACATAGGAGATAAAGTTAATACCTTTTGGTCCATAGGTTTGTCAGATCTGTCAGACCGATCAGATGAATTAGAAGCCAGGACCATAGCTCCACCCTGTCCATTTTCTAACTGCAAAGGTTGATTAAGATAAGTTACAAACATTCATTGTTTATGCATGCGGTGGTATATAGATGATGGATTTTTAATTGGAATGCAGAGACCATAGATGAGCGGAATAAATAAAATGTAATGACATCACAATGACATAACCACTTTACATGCATCTCCAAGGCCTGTGTCATTAGATCTCCCACAGAGAGATTGAAATTTTTAAAAATAATCTGACATGAGTAACTAAATTAGAGACTGTCCATTGTGCCTCCAAGGGCCCCAAAAGTCCAAAAAATCAAATTGTTCTATTCAACTAGTAATCAATTTTCTTAGCATAATTCAAATGTAAAATAGGCAAGATGTGTTAAGTGCGAACAAATGTTGCAACATCAGTTAATGCTTGCAAACTCAAAAGCAAATCTAACAAATTTGGAGCTACATGCAAACAACTTGGTGCCAAACCGTAATACAAGATCACTACAGATGGAACAGATAAAAAGCAAGAACAGGAAAGAAGGACAATACAAGAAAAATAACTTATTTCCTAGGGATTTAGACCATCTCAAATCACCGAGTGATTTATAGGGATTAATCACTCATACAACATCCTTACTTTAGTCAAAAATTTCATTTATAGAGATTAATAGTATTCAAGTGTTCATACTTCAAGGCACTCCAAGTGAAACATCCCACTTCATGAGACCAAAAACACAAATTGCCAAATTTGAAAGCTGATATTTAATCTGTATCTATCTTTTGACACGAGAGCTTGAGAGTACAATGTTCTAAAATTGATTAAACAGACATGGCAAAAAATTATGTGCACCAGAAAACATGATGTTCTCTTCGCATACTATTAGACTATTAGAAAGATCAGAGTCTAGACTCTTCTCCCTTAACAGTTCATGAATGATCAATCATAAAGAACACAACACATAACAGATGGAGAAAAGAGGGAATACCCTTTGATTCTTATCATCCATGTCTACAACAATCGAGGTGTCAGTCCTCGAACTAGCATCTGCCATGCGTACATCGCCAGCTCTAAGAATGTTGCTTTGTTGTCTCTTTTTCGATTTCCTTATGATAGGCTGATAAGCCAGCCTGCAGTTAGCACAACCCACAATCCAGTGATGCACCCAATGGACAGAGAAGGAACCTATCCATCAAAAGAAACAAATTTGCAGGTATATCAGCAACATAATAAATGGTATAAAAGGTACAAACGGCAAAAAAAAAATTATAGTAAATCTAAGCACTGGCATATTCATACCTCTACCAAAAACAGCAACTGGTCAGAGTTAACTGCATGTTCCCAACCTGGAAAGATTAAGAAAAGGCATTCAGCTGTGGTTAACTGAGAATCATGGTGGTGACACCTTCCCAAATGCCACCTCTGTCTATAGCAGTTCATAATTCCAAAGACAATAAGTACAGAAAGACATCATTTTGACGCAAAGTATGCATGCAAAATAGCAAGAATGGTTTTATTTTAGTTCCAAACATTAATTACTAGGCATAGTCCTAAATTTCCCAGCTCGTGCAGTTATGCCCAGCTTGCTTAGCTTTGTGCAAGCAAAGACCCATCCTAAAAAATTCAAAACCACGAGCTCAAGAATCGATGAGTATAGCTAGTAAATTTGGCAATAATCCATTCACTCACACGAGAAATGTACAAGATCAGAGAGTGCTAATGAATTAGTGGAAGCATAGTATACACAGGCGATCAAGAAAACAAAAGGATATGTGAGGGAGGAGCTCATGCAGGTTCGAAGGAGGTAGCCTGGAAGCCTCCAGAGCAGCTTTCAATAACTCAACACGTAACGGAGAACCGAAGTGATATATTGTTGCCTTAATAGCAGCGGCCAAGCTCTCCAAAGCAAGTACGAAACGAGGACTACAGAGCAACACAGTGACACAGGGGACGACGACTCAGACGTGGGGTATGGGGATTCAATTCCAAATCACCCGTATTTTTCAGGGAAAAAATGCCCGCGCCGCTAACCTCGGCTACCACGGAATGATTCATTATGTTGTGTGAACTGATATCGATCTTTCGCTCTGGAGCAGAAGAACCTAATCGAACCGTGCATGGATAGATTAAAACGCTAGGCTACTGCTGCTCTCAGACAACAAATCCGCAACTAACTGAGCACTCGGAATCCTTCCCTTCAGCAAAGCAAAAGAAGCTCGAGTTGAAAGAATCAACCAAGCAAGCTAGGGTTACTTACTGAAACGAAGAAATCGAACCAGGTCCGGATGGATCTCCACTCCAGGCAAGTCCGGTGCAGGTAGAGGGGAGCGAGGAGCAGGTGAGCAAGTGCTCTCTGAAAGAGACGACTTTCAGAGGGAAGGGGCTGGCTTAGTTTATCCGGTCGCCGGCCGGCGGTTAGGTCGCCGATGACGAGGCACCAGAAGCTATGATGGGGGGAGAAGCAGCAGAGGAAGCAAGGAAGGGATGGATGGAATTGGAGCGGCAGAAATGAGAAAAATCAGCCAAGACGAGCAGCAGCAGCGGAGAGTAGGCGGAGGAAGAAGGCTGCACGGGGATTTCTCCCGCACAGTGAATCGGGAAAGCCGCCACCGCTCCGTGACATCACACCGTGGACTCACTCACGCGCATGGTGGGGTGGAGAAAAGCCGCTCCCTGCAGGCAGGCTGCTGCAGCACGCACGTCTCCTCGCCTTCGTTTGCTGGTTTGACAAAAAATAACGATTTTCCCTCGTCTCTGGTTTGACGAAACAATTTTTCTCATCTCGGCGTACCACGCCACCACCATGTGGTAAAGAAAGAATAACGAGGGTATGCAGAGCATCTACTTTGTAAATTCAATTTTAATCTTGCTATTGATACGGTAGAAAAAAAACTCAGATATTGCTTCCGTTTAAAAATTAAAAGGTCAGTTTCACTGAAAATTTCATAGATATTAGATAAGCTGATATGTCGTAGTATAAATAAAGATAGATGATGAAAAAAATTCATATGATAAAGAGAGGTTTATAGAGATGAAACTTTTATATTGTTTGCAAGTAACCTTTGGAGCATCTCCTGCGTATATCCACTTCTTAATTTTGTTCTTGATATGGTAGGAAAAAACTGAAATCAAGTACTCCATCCATTTTAAATGAAAAGGTCTGTCTTAGTGAAGATTTCATGACCACTAAATAAGGTGACATGGTAGAATATAAATTTCATAGGATGAAGTGAGTATTATGAAAATAAAACAATTATATTTGTTTTGCAAATAAAACCTTTGGAGCATCTCAAGATGTCAATGGGTACCGAAACCCGAAAACCCGATGGGTTTTACCCGATAAAGTGGCGGGTATGGAACGTATTTGGTATCCATGGATACGTTAGTGGATAAAATGTTGTATCCAAATGGGTATGGCCAGTGCAGGTATGGAAATGTAGTATCCATACCCGGCGTACCCATGGGTAAAAAATATCCGCACTATGTAGCTTACCTCTACAATTTTAGCCCAAGTAAGCATATGACTCATTAATTTGGCCCATATAAGTATTTGAGTATATATATATTCATGAACTCTAGTGTATTGTTCATAAATTTGGCCCATATAAGCATATGAGTATATAATATAGCCCATGAACTCGGGTGTATTAGCGAGTATGGATTACCCGTCGGGTAAAAATTACCCGACGGGTACAGGTATGGAATGAAATTAGTATCCATGTGCTTTCGCGGGTAACCCGACAGCACGGATTTGACCTCGGCGAATACGGATATGGGTGACTAGTATCCATCGGGTACATACCGTTGCGATTGTGGGGAGCATCTGCTTTGTAAATCCACTTAGGTTGTGTTTAGTTGTCCAAAGGTTGGACAAGTTTTGAAATTCCTGTCACATCGAATCATTAAATGTAGCATAAAGATGCATGCATGGAGCATGAAATGTACGTAAACAAAATAACTAATTGCACAGTATAATTATACTTTGCGAGAGAAATCTTTTAAGCCTAGTTAACCCATGATAGGACAACAAATTTACAAATAAATGAAAAGTGCAATAATGCACTTTTTTCAGCCAGTTGCCAAACTTTGGCTGGAACTAAACATAGCCTTATTTGATATTTAATAAATATAATTTTCAAAACTTTCATGACTGGCATATTATAAATATTTGACTCTTATTTGATACTACCTCGGTTCTATTTTTTAAGTCGTTTTGGACAACTACAAAGACAAACCAAAACGACTTATAAAAAGAAATGGAGGTAGTATTAGTTAATAAATGTAATTTTCATAACTTTCATGACTGGCATATTATAAATATCTGTCTGACAACAAACGGGCATAAATGGGGGTGTAGCTCATATGGTAGAGCGCTCGCTTCGCATGCGAGAGGCACGGGGTTCGATTCCCCGCACCTCCATTTTTCTTGTTTTTCTTATCGTTTTGCAGTTCTTGGCTGCAGCCTGCTTTGCACTGCGGCGGGATGGGCCATAAACAGCAGTTGGCGGGAGCACAAACGGCTGGCACAGGCGGCGAAAAACACAAGAAAAATGGGTCTGCTGGATTGGTATACCAACCACGAGTCCAACTGCCCATTGGTACGTATGCGTCGGTGGTATAGAAAAAGAAAGAAAACAAGGAAATAAAACTTGGGCTCCTGGATCAAAATTCTCAACCTCCTGGGTCCAGCCACACAAAATTGAGATTTTGGAGATCCATTTTCTTGGTCGCCAAAAAGGTGGGCCGTCTAGTCTTAGATTCCGGCAGTGAGATAATGGGCTTGGGGTTTTTTTTCCCGTCTCTGAACCCATTGCAGATGCCCCCATGGGCTAAGGATGTTCAGTTCAGTTCATTTTGGCGGTCCGGTTATGTTTTAAGAATTCGCAGATATATTATCGGCTCTGAGTTGTGACAGACAAAGACGTTGAGCATGGCATCCGTTTTTACCGATGCTCAGTCAGTCCCTAGCTCGCGGCCAAATGCAATGCAACCACGACTCGCCATTTTTCACCGTTCAAAGTAGCTAAAGCTAGAGAGTTTGCCTCCCTGGTCAGTCCAATATCATCCATCACGCACCCACTAGCCACAAGCTCCTTCTCTGACGGTCCAGCCCAGGCACATGAATCGGCTGGCCGGCCGGCTCAACTGCCCCCACTCGACTCCCTCGGTTGAAAAAAGGAACCCGCGGCCCCTCTTTCCGGAAATCGGCGCAAAAAGGGGCAGGATTCCTTCCTGCTCAGAAACTCTCTGCCTGCGGCTTCTAGAAGGTCAGCCTGCATGCGGAGCCTGCATGTGTATCTCTACTACTACATGCATGTCCTCCCTTCGTGACAGGGACGGATTAGTTAGGTTTGTGCAGATCAATGTCCAGAGTATTATTCTCAGCCTTTTCAATTGCTGCTACGCATGGAAATTGGGGAGCAGGGAGACATTATATCACCCATGCTAGTTGGCTCATTGCTAGTTCCTCGATCGTATTTCAACTATCCAGTCGTCGGGAGTTGACAGAAATGTGGTCAGAGGTGGAATCGGAGACATTTTCCGCTGGTACGGTCGCCCGACGTTTATTTTGAACAGTTCGTGACCAACCAACCATGCATAGATAATGGACGACTGTCGACTCGACTAGCTGCATGCTCCCGCCTCCCGCTGCAGCAGGAAACGATGTGCCTGCCAGCAAAACTAACAGCGAAGCGAACGAACCAAGGAAGCAGCGGACCGGCAACGGCACGGACCACGGACACGCCCGATAGGTGCAGATTTAGGAGACCGAGCGGTGGAAATGGAAACGGAATCTGTCACGCGCAAGTGCCAACTGTGGCAAGTGCAAGGCCGCACCGGGGTCGGGGTCAGACTCGCTGGCTGGCGGGCGTGGCTCATGCCTACTGATTTGTGGCTCCGTGCTCTCTACATTACGTCATTACCTCCGTGTCCGTGGTCGCCAAGCTACAGCGCTTAGCTGGTTCTCATTTTGGCACCCGAGCTGACCCAGTGACATTTCGAAGAAAGTGGTGCACTGACGCGCTGAGCAGGCCATAGGTTTTCTTGCTCGCTCGAATGCTTCCTTTCTCATGAAGGCACTCTCCGCGTGTATATGTATCAAAAAAATGAGAAAACTCTGTTTTTCAAGACAGAGAGAGAGAGAGAGATGTGTGGTATTCTTGAACAAGACTGTTGTGTAGCCTTGTGAGATTTTGACAGATCATGAAATGATTTTCGAGCGGCTCATCTAGTGAGTACAACTAGCAATCAACCTTGACCGGTTGACTGACTTGCCTTTTTGTATACACTGTGCATCGATCTGGACCGAACCTGTCTCTTTCGGCTTGCCTCATCTAATTTGTCCACATCCACCGCACGCGCCAGTTACCTAGTAATTGGTTCTTTTTGCGCGTCAATTCTTACTGTATACTTACGTATATAGTTATAGTCACTAGATGATTTGAACAAGCGACGTAGCTTAATAAGGAGTACGCAGATTCGTCTTTGAAGCTATCACGGTTCAACGTACTACGCGCCGTATATATACTCCACCAGTCTCCAGATGATTTGATTTTACTTAATAAATAAACAAACAAGTAGTAGATAGATGACTTGCGTGTTACTCCTAATTAGTAAACCATTTGATCACTGGCAGTGACTGGCGTGGCGCCTGCTGACCCGGCCGTAGAGTAGCAGAGATGTGATCCATATCATATCAGCAGCTGATCTATAACTCCTATATAGGAGATCCCCACTAGCTCTCCTTAAAGAGTTCTCAAGGCTCTGATTGGCTCCTGTGAGCAGTAACTGAAACGTAGCAAACCTACGTTCGAGCGCGTCGTGAGCGAATCGTGGTCTCGGTCGTAGCAGCGCGGCCTATTCTCCGTCCGTTGCTTCTACCGCCTGAAGAGCAAAAAAAATCCAAAAATCCGGCGGCCTCTTCCCCTCCTGGCCACTTCATCCGTCCGCCTCCCCTACCCCTCTGCCTTCTCCGACTCCACTAGAAACATACGGCCAAACCCTACGGGCGGCACCCGGGGCCTGTGCGTGGGAGGCCTCCCAGTCCTGCCCGTCTGCTCCGCGCCCTCAACTCCACCGCTGCGCCCTCCCCGGCCGCCTGCGCGGCCGCCGAGCAGATTTGCGGCATTGCCGTGCGAACCGCCGCGACGAGCGCAACCCGCCTCCGGCCATCTCCCTCGCGTCGCCGTCCTCGCCGTGCTCCTGCACTAGCGAGGGCCGCACCTGCCGCCCACCAACGCAGGTACGCCGCGCCGTCCTCCGGCGTGCTCTTGCAGCCGCGGCGCCCAGCGCTTGCCGCCCGCCACGCATGGAGGCACCAAGCGTCCTCCGTCGTAGCACAGGAGATGGGGGCACCAGGTATCCTCTCTTTTTCCCCCTCATTTTATTTCTACATTTTCCCCTGTTTTTATCTCTTCGTTCAATTGCCCCGTATCATATGATAGATTGAAACGCACATGCAAAGCCAATTGAAGGGCCACTCACTCTCGCTAATACTACCTAACTCATCCTGCATCATGTGACAGGCACGCTATGTCAGCCAACCTTCTTCCTTGGTAAGCGCTCATAATAGATGCCGATAGATGATTCAAGGTGTTTGGCAACTTGCTCAGCGGCATCAATGCTGCAGCTGAATTTTGCAATTCTCTCAATGTTCATGTCATCATCATGTCCTTAACCTTTTGATTTCCTATTATAGACCAGTAAATATTTGTTGCAAAAACACATGCTCAGTATATTAATGAATGATTGCCTATTGTTGTTTAAATTTGCAGAATATTTCGCAGGTGTCACAGCTGAAAATAATGATGCCAGAGATGCACTCTGCATTTTTTCCCTTTTGTTTGCTAAACGTAAATGTACATGTGATTCTCTGATGAAGCCACCTTTCCTCATAGTATTCAAATTTGTTTTGTCCTGTCCAGTATATGGTCATGTCTAGCCCTTTGTGCTCCATCTTTCTACAGAATGTGTCTTATCTAACCATGACTCAGAATACTCTCCACGGCAAAGGCTTATTTTGTACTGATTCATCTTATTTATATTTTTGCCTGTGTATAATTTTTTTTATAGGAAAGGGCATTGATGTTTTTGCTATTGAAAGCAGGTTTATCTCTCAGTCTATCGTCCCCCAAAACATATCTCTCAATAACCATGACCATCTCTGGATGACTATGAATGTGAATTTTTTAATTGATATGGAAGGGCCTGTTAGTTATCTTCTTAGTTTTGGCAAACACCAAGAGTGGCAAAAGCCAACATCAATAGGGGCAAAGCCAACTTTCTTTTTTGGTTCTTTTAAAATTCTGTATGTTGCTAATTGGGAACAAACCTACCAATGATTTTCTTGAGCAAACTAGGGATATGTCTGTGTACATCTTCTTTTTTTTCCCTAGGATAAGTTACAGGTTGAGAGATGCTATTTTCATATTTTCTACAGAAATAAAACAGGGGTTTGTATCTGAAATTATATTACAGAGGTAATTATTATGAATTCTCTTAGTGAATCGTCATCGCATTCTTCAACTCTGCAAATTGATCATTTGTTTTTGTCCCACTGCAGGTCATCGTTGATATGCCCAGTGGCAGCGCCAACTACAGCTTCCAGTGCATGGGCGTGGCATTGGTGATGACAAACGTCTTCAGATGCACCAATATGGTTTCTTTCTTTATCAACCTAATTGGCAAGCTCAGCAATGTCTCTTTTCTATCTGAAATTATGTTATAGAGGTATGGATTATGAATTTATAGTGAAAATATCTTATATATAGTGAAAATCAATCATACTGATGTTTTCTGACTTTACTGCTTTGACCTTCGATTCTAAGTTGTTGACGATATTGTAGCATTTGTCATTTTGTGTGTGTTAATACTCTTTATTTGTACTCAAATTCAGTTGTTGTTGACGACCTAAATCAACAGTTTAGCGAGTAGTTTTATTGTGGCTAGGATTATAGCCTGATTCAATTTATTTTCTTTTATTTTAGTATTATCAAGGAGCTGTAAGGATCTGATTGAGATTTAATTTCCCATGCAATATCTGTGCAGACATTATATGTATATTGGTAGGTTTTCACAGACCCTAAAAATCATTTTGTGTCACTTCTGTGGCTTGATCTTTTAATTTCGTTCAAATACTGTACAGGATGCGAAAAACATGAATGAGACCTATTAACTTGATGTTATGCATGTACAGATCAGTTTGGTGTCATCTCTGGTGTTGTGTTTGTCGCCTTCCTACTTGGTCCCTTTCCCCTGTACTCCCATTGGATTGATAGGTAAAGAATTCTTCTGTAATTATGTTGCCTTATCTATGTTACATTTGGTTACCTGCATTCAGAAGCTCTTTTGTGTATATCGCCTCACTACGACCTCACCGGGTAGGTAGCCCCGCGTCTACGCTCCTCCCCGACTGGAAGGTGGTCCCGTCAGTCTCTTCATCTCTCCAGAAGGTCCTTCCCGCACATCCTCCCACCGCCCAGTCCCCTCCCCACCGGTGTCCTCCCTAAGCTGAGGACCCAAGGCCCAAGGTCAGTATCTCCTCCCTCCTCCTCCCTCTGTTTCCTTTGAAGTGTTTGTAGATTGACTGAACCAGATGTTGTAGTGATACATAGGTTTGTTCATTGATTTTTTGTACATATTTAGGCCTGCTATTTTTATACTTAAATTCTCATGATCTGTTCATAAGAAAGTTGTGGATCATCTTCAAATTTCATAATTCAACTCTAAATGCTCTCTAATTGACCAATTGTGCAGCTTCGAATCTCATATAAAACTGCATTCAGGTTGCTGTGACCATATCACAGTGGTTTTTTTTTTAAAAAGGAAGAGAGCTCCTGAATTTCACTTTTATTTGATGGCCAAGATTTTATAGATGGAATAGAGAATAGTCATGTGTGGCAGATCAGATGCTCCTAAGGATGCTTAGATATGTCTTAATTTTTCAGATGTGATGCTTAGATATCACATGATTTTTTAGGTTGTAACAAACTGACAAAGATCAACACTGACAGAGATCAAGTCACCTCTACAATGTATGGAGCAGAAAAGTTGAGATGGGATCTTTAATATTTTAGGATAACTAAGATGGAGCCAGACCACCACCTTCAACCTGTCGGCGTGTCCCTGAGGATCTGAACTGAAATCTCCATAAAGAGCAAAGACAGGCCTTTTCATTTGGGTTCCTCAACAATCAAGGGATAACATTGAGCAAACAAGAAAAACAGTTTACTAGATGCTACAGTAGCTTCTAGGAAGATTGAGCATGATGCCTACAGTTGCAGTATACATAACATACATAGATTAGTTCTCCATCTTTGACAATTGCAATTCCCTTTTTTTAAAATAATAATGTTGTTGAGGAAAAAAGTGATTGCAATTATTCACATGTCACTATGGATTCATATGGACTGCACTGATCGAACCATAGCAACAAAGTTCAGTTTGCATTTGAAATCTTCCACTGTTATTATTTCGTTTGATCGAATGCGCCAACAAATACTATCTCGGTGTTCGCAAAATAGTGACTCATGTCCCTATCCAGATGAGATGATAATATGAAATTCTCTCTTATGATCATTGTATTTTTCTTAATTCCCGCAGCAACGCGCGGGTGAGATTCCCCTAGTTAACTAAGGCGTCGTGTCTCTAACTCGTCAGGCGTCACGTCATGGCCCTAACAAACTCCGGCCCGCTATAGCTAGTTCAAGCAACAGAACGGACAGAATACTTTCAGATCTTCTGAATGCCATGGTCCACGTCCACCCAACAAAAAAAAAAAAAAAAATGCCATCATGATCGGAACAGGTACGTACTCGATCTGTATATGTAGGTAGCATCGTCTTCAGATAGTATGCATGCGCCGGCCGGCTTCTCTCTTGATCTGGCCGAACGAAGTCTACGCGGATATCTCAACAGGAATCTCTATGCGTGGAAATGAGGATTCATGGAAAGATCGAGGCACATTCATTCCACTATTCGATCCATGCTGCTACTGCGACAGGACTAATTATAAGCTCCAGATAAACTCAGCGTCCATGGATGATCCTTTTTTCTTTAGATTCACGCTTTATGCAACAATGCTATCTCTAGCTGGTCCTACGCACGAGGGTTCATACTCGCGCGTGCAAGTGGCCGGGGGGGCGCTGCTGTCCTGACGATCGAGCTCCAAAGTCCAGACCGGCCTTTTTGCTGCGCGGGACAGGGACCGTGCCTTGACTAAGAGTGGAAATGTTGCCGTGCCACTAGGCCACCATGATCGATCGATCGCTACAGGCATATCAGGCAGGTCGCGGGAAGATCGATCAGGCCAGTTTCAGTCGTTCGTCGTTGCCTGGCCCTGGCCGGCCGGTCAATTCGGAGATTTCGAGTTGCCTCTTCGATCTTTTCAATTCCTCGATCACCATCGATCTGTCCCGCGGATAGATTCCCAGTTTCAGTTCGTCGTTGGCTGGCCCTGACCGGCCTCTCAGTCTCTCTCGACCTCGAGCTCGAGATCGCGCCACACCACTTGACCTTTCCAACTTTCCGTTCTTATGTTCCAACCGTTGCTTCCTGTCTGCTACTACGTACATACACATACGTTTGCTCGATCTCAATCGATACTCCGTGCGCTGATATGATGTCGATTACCTTATCAGGATGATGATGGAAAACGGTGGCGTCATTTATTTGGTTACGCGTGACTTCGGCCGCACGTGTGCTGCCTGTGAAGAATGGGAGAACGGGATACCTGTTGAGGTCCCGGTTACGTGTTAATATAGGGTAGAAAGAGCCTCTATCGTGGCTTGTGCAACAATCAAGGATTACATCTTGTGATACAAGTTTACTTTAGATACAAGTCTATCCTATCTAACTAACCATCGACAGGATACACCATAACCGAATACATCTTATCATTTAACATTCCCCCTCAATCTCAGCCACTAACAAGGTTGAGATTGCGTCTAAATTGATGAAGCTTGATCACCGGTAGTGCTTTGGTAAATCCATCCGCTACCTGATCTCTTGAAGATATAAACCTGATGTTCAATAACTTCGCAGCTACCCTTTCTCTGACAAAGTGAAAATCTATTTCAATATGCTTTGTCCTGGCATGAAAAATAGGATTAGCTGATAGATATTTTGCCCCAAGATTATCACACCATAATCGGGCAACTCTAGAATGAGGAACACGAAGTTCAGTCAACAACTTTTGTATCCACATCATTTCAGCTGTTGCGTTTGCTAGCGACTTGTACTCAGCCTCTGTTGAAGATCGAGAGACCGTGGCTTGCTTCTTATCTGTCCACGAGATGAGGTTTGAACCGAGGAACACAGCAAATCCCCCAGTGGATCGACGATCATCAACATCACCCGCCCAATCCGCATCTGAGAACGCGCTAACAATCTTGCATTGTGACTTTCGAATCCTTAAACCCATATTAACAGTTCCTTGCACATACCTCAAGATTCTTTTGACAGCAGTAAAATGTGCCGTGGTGGGAGCATGGAGAAATTGGCACACCTTATTAGCAAAACTAATGTCTGGTCTGGTTAGTGTTAAATACTGTAAAGCACCTACTAAACTCCTGTACCGAGTGCAATCACCCTCACCAAGCTTATCACCTTCAATTATACTAAGCTTTTGTGTACTAGGAAGTGGAGTATCAACAGATTTACACTTATCCATACCAGACCGGGCCAAAATTTCTTTGGCATACTTTCCTTGCGACAGCACCAAACCAGAAGAGTCTTTCTTGACTTCAATTCCAAGAAAATAATGAAGATCACCCAAGTCCTTGAGTGCAAAATCACTCTTAAGATCCGAGAGCAATGCCTGCGTACCTTCAGGTGAAGAGCTAGCACCAATAATGTCATCCACATAAACCAACACAAATAAAGTGAGACCTCCTTTGCTATAATAAAACAAGGACGTGTCTGCCCTCGATGGCTTGAAACCCAGGGATATAAGCTTCGCACACAACCGTGCATACCAGGCTCGAGGAGCCTGTTTGAGACCATATAAAGCCTTTTCCAATTTGCAAACATAACCAGCCCTTGATTCATACCCTGGCGGTTGATCCATATACACCTCTTCATCAAGAACACCATGCAAAAAAGCATTTTGAACGTCTAACTAACGTAAAGACCAATTGTTTGACACTGCCAAGGCAAGAATGAGACGAATAGTTGCTGCTTTCACAACGGGACTAAACGTGTCCTCGTAATCTATCCCATACCTTTGCTTAAACCCTTTAGCCACCAACCGAGCTTTATATCTATCAACGGTGCCATCAGCCTTTCGCTTCACCTTGTAAACCCATTTACATCCAATGATGTTCTTCCCTTTTGGTCGAGGTACCAGCTTCCAAGTGTTATTACGTAACAAGGCTTCATGCTCCAAATTCATGGCTTCAACCCACTTAGGATCATCCATGGCTTTCTGAACCGACGTAGGCTCCTCTTCACTTGAACTTGCAAGCATACCCCACCCGAACGGTTCCATCGGTGTAGACTTTGGGCTTCACAATGCCACGTTGAGCTCTTGTAACCGGACCTGTGTTCTCGGATCGTTAGTAACAGGAAGGTCACCGAAACACTTGCCGCGGTGATCCGGCCGGATCCACCTCGAGCGACGGGGACTGCCCCCCGGGATCCGCTGCGGACGGAGCACGGGTCGGACCCAGTGGTGGTGACGAGCGCGACGGTGTAGAAGATCCAGAGGAGAAAATCTCCCCACGCCCCCGCCCGCGTGGACTTGGACACGCCGCAGCTCGACTTGCTTGCCGCCCGGCCGGACCCAATCATTTGCGGCGATCCCGGCGGATGCACCTGCCCACGCCGCCCGGGGAGATCCACCTCGAGCTGGCTTTGCTTCCGGATGCCCGACACATGCGATGACGGGTTGCAAATGGCGGTTGTGACCTGAAAACAACATCATTTTGTGCCGATTTTTTTATCGCTGCGTCGCCAGCACCTGCACAACTTGTAGACGGGTTAGTAGCATCAGGAGGACTCATGTTAGGCACACAGTCATCCGTACTCCTGACGAGTATAAGTGTTTAGGAAGAAGAAGGATTTCTGCTCGGAGTCGTGCCCCGGCGTTTGGATGCATGGATTCAAAAGGAAAGACTTGCTCGTCAAAGACGACATCACGAGAGATGTATACGCGCCCTTCCTTAGGATCTAGACACTTATAGCCTTTGTGTAAGTTGCTAAACCCTAGGAAGACACATTGCTTGGACCTGAATTCAAGTTTCTTTGTGTTGAATGGCCTGAGATTCGGCCAACATCATGCGCAAATAGAACACACGTAAGCTAGTGTACTCGGGGTCCTTGCCAAATAGGCGAAAGAACGGAGTTTGATTCTGAATGACTTTTGAGGGGAGCCGATTAATGAGATACACCGCATGAAGAATGGCTTCTCCCCAAAATTTTAGTGGCATGCTTGCTTGGGAAAGAAGGGTGAGTCCAACCTCAACGATATGCCTATGCTTACGCTCTGCGGTGCCATTTTGTTGGTGGGCGTGTGGGCAAGAGACACGATGCGTGACTCCAATGCGTTGGAAGAAGGTATTAAGAGATTGATACTCTCCTCCCCAATCGGTTTGCACTGCAAGGATTTTGCGATTATGTTGCCGTTCAACCATGCTTTGGAAATCATGAAAAACTTGAAAAACTTCAGATTTAAAACGCAAGAGATAAACCCACACGAATTTCTTTGTGATCATCTATGAAACTCACATAATAAGTTTGCCGTCCAACCGAAGTCGGTGCCGGCCCCCATACATCGGAATGAATCAAATCAAATGGTCTATCTGCAATGTTTGTAGACCTAGAATAAGGCAATTGATGAGCTTTGCCTTGTTGACACGCATTACACACATGTCCTTTATTCAAATCACTAATGAAAGAAATTTTGTGGCGACTAAGAACATTTTGCACCACTTGAGACGAAGCATGCCCTAGTCTATTGTGCCACAAATGAGGTCGCCGGCCTAGCAACACCGAGGACTTGTTTATTCAACGAAGATTTATTTGAAGATGATCGCAGCGGTAGAGGCCCCCTTCACACCTGCCTCGAGGAGCGTTCTCTCGTCTCCTCCTCCTCCTTTACCGAAAAATGACGTGGATGAAATTCAACAAACACATTGTTATCATTGGTGAATCGATGGACGGAAAGAAGGTTCTTTTTAGCTTGTGGAACATGAAGAACATGATTCAATTTGAGATTGGTGGAAGGGGCACGTAACGCATCGCGTGACCTATGTGCATGATGTCCATACACGAGCCATTGGCGGCGTGCACTTGCTCACCGCCATGGTACTTGTTGCGGAAGCTTAGGCGCCGAGGTCGCCCGTGATGTGGTCGGTGGCGCGGTATCCATGTACCAATTAGTGTCAACACCGTCTGACGGCGTCGTGGCATTGGACACCGTCTTACGTGGCGGCCCGGTGTAGTTGGCGTCGAACCGTTTGAAGCAGCGGTGGTGGGTGCCCCTCCTTGCCCGCGGTCCGGCGTGGACACCCTGGCTGAAACGCGAGGTGCGGCCGCCACCTCCATTATTTCCTCCTCCACGGGTAAAACCCCGCGGTTGCCACGGCCACCATTGCGGCCTCCGCCGCCCGTCCTCCACGCGTGAAGTTGCCCCCGCCGCCCTTGCCTTTAGAGACAAGATTAGCGGAGGATCGGGTGCCTCCATTGCGCATCTCAATGCGCCGCCAAATGGCGATCAACGAGTATGCAACTCAGCAATGGTGATGGGCTCGACACGGCGCCGCTCACGGTGACCGATGGAATCAAAATCCTGATCCAATCCGGTCGGCCGCGTGGGACCGAACTCCTCGTCCTCGACTTGCGACCGGCCGCCGCCATCTCATCTGCTAGACTTTTGATCTTAGTGAAATATTCACTAACGGTGGAGGTACCTTTTGTAGCGAGGTGAGCGCCATGCGGTGCTAATAATCTTAGCACGAGATTGAGACACGAAACAAAGCTTCAATCGCTGCCGCACCCTGGCCGTAGTTTCCATGTTCACGCGTGGCCAAGGATCTCCTTGTGGAGATTGGTGAGGAGGTAGGCGAGCACGATCTGCTCCTTCGCCACCCGTGTCGTGATCTGGATTGGCCACCGCACCTCATCAGCATCATCGGGTTTCTTCTTGGGCAAGAACCGCCCGGGCTCATCATGATTTGCATTGAGCCAGGTCGGCGAAGTTGGGCTCCTCTCAACGCAGCAAGAACTTGCGCCTTCCATGACTGGTGGTTTGTGCGATTCAACTTTTCGGAGACAGGTGGGAGAAAGGTGGTCAGGGAGAGCGCAGCCGAGAGCGCGGAGGATGAACCAGCGAAAGCCATGGAGTACTTCCGTTGGTAATTTGGCTCTGTATATACCATGTGAAGAATGGGAGAACGGGATACCTGTTGAGGTCCCGGTTACGTGTTAATATAGGGTAGAAAGAGCCTCTACCGTGGCTTGTACAACAATCAAGGATTACATCTTGTGATACAAGTTTACTTTAGATACAAGTCTATCCTATCTAACTAACCATCGACAGGATACACCATAACCGAATACATCTTATCATTTAACACTGCCAACGTACACAAGTTGATCGACGGACGCCACCTGTTGCAAGCCCGTCCAATGTGTCGCTGCTGTCTGGCTGCCATGGCAAGATCGAAGCTTTCTATTGCATTGGGTCCACTTGTTGGCACGCGGCCGGGTGCTAGATATTTGCTGTGGAGCTTCCATCGCGTGCAAAATCATGCACGAGCGCACGTACATATCTGTGTCCCTGTCTTAGTTTTAAATATAGCCGGCTATAGCTGCTAATATAGCCGGCTATAACTTCTGACAAAGGCTTCTGAGATATGGCATTTAGCTAGCTATAGCCCGCTATAGCTTGTAACGACAGCCCTGCCGCTATGCCATAGCCGGCGATTTAAAACTAGGGTTCCTGTCCTAAATGACATCTAATTGTCTTATAGAGGGAGTATATGAAGTATGAACATACGATGGATCCATGAGTCACCCGTTCAAATTAAGCAGGAGTTTACAGTCGATAGGACACCAACAGAAACTACCTCGCAGCTGCTACCTATATATATATTTATTAAGTGATACATATATGGGGCCAATGAAGATGCAATAGTTGATGGGATTAGAGCCAGCTAATAGCTTTTGCGTAAGGTGGGCGGATCTGCTAATAGTTCAAAAAAAATGGACCGTAGGCTAGACTTAAGTACGGTTTATTTGGATCATATATTTGGTGCATTCAATCTGATAAGGTCATACATATAGATGGTGGCGCGGTACGTGCCTACGTGAAGATATTATTGTTGACTCCGTGTACTATATAGTGTGTTAGTACCACATTAATGAGATAAGCTTGCACATGGTGTTTGACCTGGTTAACGTCTATTATGAGAAATAGGAGTGAAGAACTCATATACTTCTAGCTACTAGCGAAAACAGATGGCATAGATTAGATTCATTGATTATTTATTATTTTAGTATATAGGACCGATGGATTGCATGGTAGTAAAATTGCCACGTGTACTACACCTATACTCACCTAACATCTTGTATGTCCTAAGAGCAAGTATTATAAGAGACTATTAGTTAGAAGACTGAATGCTTTGAGCTAGAGGAGAGGAGAGAGAGGATATGGATAGTAAGCTTACAGCCGGTTTAGACACAGGAACCAAGAAACTCTAAGACAGACAAATGGGTTAAGTATTAAATGTTGAAGGTTTAACTATCAGTATGGGTGGGCTGAGAGGTAGGCTACAAAAAAATTTACAGCCAACAGCCCGGTTGTATTATAATATTTGCTCTAAGAAAATTAATAGGGGCCTAGTTAGGACACTCCCAATAAAAATATTAATTGTGTTTTCTATCCTAGTTAATTGTCCTAATAGTTAAACAAAAATCTAATGCGATAGTCTAATTAATAAAGAAAGAGTGAGATTTGTTGAAACCGTTTCTTATGTCACTCTTAGTGAAGATATTCAAAGTGTTGTTTTCAAGATGTAATGTCATGTCATATAAAATAAAGATATGGATGAAACGCTCACTTCACATCTGATTATATTTAGTTTCGACCATTATTAGCTAGAACTTCCTTTTGGAACTAAAATTGTCCTAATGATAGATTAATAGTACTAACACCTCGACAGTTGAATGTTGAGTACATATATACATGTACGTAGGCCTTAAGTAAGGTTCTGTATACATATAATCGCAGTCATTCATATTCATAATTGATCGAGAGCGAGAGTGTGAACATAAACATACAATATGGTACGGCCGGGTTAGACCGTTAGAGAGAGAACGGCCGGCATAGTAAACGGATGCATGCACCTGAAACGGTATATGATCTCAGCATAACAGCCTTACGTGTCAGTGCGCTGTGTGGATCAAGTCATCGAGGTGCCGCTTAATTATAGGGTGTGAACATACAGTGAGATACGGGTCAGAGATACTCAGAGAGCACAACATGTACATATATATAATATAAATGCATATGCATATACCTCAAAAACAATATAATATACTTATATGATATCTCAGCATGACAGCATGGACACACGTACGCAACCAAGTAATTAAGTCGTCCAATCAGGCCGCGGCTCGTTCATATTCATTCATTTCATTTCGCGGTACGTGAGGGCGATAACTGAAATCGACAGACGAAGTACGTGTAGAGCAAGCTAAGGAACTCATCCCCATCCCGTACGTGTCTTGTTGAAGGATGCATATGCAGCTAGCACGCGCTTGAATCACAGATTATTGCTTGGGGCGGAAAAATCGCACCGCACGAGCGCGCACGCGCCTTGGATTTATTTCAAATTTCTCTACTAGACTCACTCCTACAGGCTACACCTACCATTATGTGAGCACAAACAAGACAACACGCAGTGACACCCTGACACGTCGATCGCCTCAGCTCGGATGTCGTCGCCTCCTCTCCTCCCTCCAACTCCAACGAAAACCATCTCGATCGTCCTTGGTGGCGATGGGATAGATCCTTCCATCCTCCTCAGCGAGTCGTGCATGGACCGCAAGACCGACGACTCTTGTTGGGCTCGTACGCGACAGGGCTCATCCTCCTGCATCCGATCCTTCCTCATCGAGCTTATGCTCCCCACTCCCCAGTTATGCTCCTCCACAAGCAATAAACAATCAAACCAAAACCAAAGAAGTAATAACGTACGTCCTGCTAATTCTGATGCATGTCAACATCTCCTGCGCCCCTTTTCTTACCGGAACCTTCTTCACTCTCTCTCGCGCGCGCATCCAGAGGTCGTCGATCTCACCAACTCTCGCAATCCATCCAAGCCGGCCGAGCAAGAAACCGTCACACCGGTGACTGCCACCACGCAGCGCAGGAGAGAAAATATTCTCGATCGGCCGGCCCCAAACAGACAAAACCCGCATGTGCCCCAATTGCCCCATTCCAGAAAAAAAAAACCACTGCAGATTCCGGGAACCTGCACGGGTCAATCCACCGCCGCAGCAGCAGCACTGACCTCAGGAACAAAAGCTATCACCTCCGCTAAACAAAAGCAATCTTTTGCGGCGCAGGTCCGGCCGGTGCGGTGCGCGCGCGCAGCCTATATAAGATCGACGCGGGCAAACCCCCAACCACAAGTCCAGAGACCCAGCTCCAGCTGCTTTATTTGATTCCAACTAACCCTCAGCAGCAGCAGCAGCTTAATTTGATTGATTCAGCCATCTGATTCTAACCACGCACGCACGTACGTACGTTCAACGGATACCAGGAAGCTGAGAATTAACATGGACAGCAAGCTGGGCGTGCAGCACGGCGGGCACCACAGCCACAACAACGGCGGCATCTCCAAGCCGCCGGTGCATCACCACCACGCTGCCGGGAGGAGGGGTGGCGGCAGGCAGGCCGGCGGGGAGGCGGCAAGGGGATCAAGGTGGTGTACATCTCCAGCCCCATGAAGCTCACCGCCAGCGCCGAGGAGTTCCGCGCCATCGTGCAGGAGCTCACCGGCCGCGACTCCAACGTCGCTGACCACGACCTCGACGGCGCCTACTACGCGGGCGTGCCGTCGTCGTCCTCGTCTTCTTCCTACTCCTCGTTCGGACGCGTCTCCCCGACGACGGCGGCGGCGGGCGCCCGCGGGGCTCTGTCGTCGTCGACGATGGTCGCGGCGACGAACGCAGGGCCGGTCGTCGGACGGGCGCCTGCCGGGTATGCCGCCGCGATGGCTGAGCCGCCGCCGTTCCAGGGCATGGGCATGTACGATCAAACTGCCGGGACCTTGCTTTATGGCCAGGACTACTGGTAGGAACGTATCGTAGTATGCTGTACGGGATTAGTACTCGCCTACGCCTACATATACACGATATTATTTCCGATTCGATTATTATTTCACACTGATGCCATGCCTATGAAAACACATGTCGAGCACACGCCGTGTATATTTGTAGCGTGTATTTACATAATGTTTCTGTGCGTGTGCATATATAGTTCTTGTTGTTTTGGCTGCGCTGCACCGGTGCCCATCCATCCATCCATCCATCACCTTGTAGCTAGGCTTGTACTTGATCTGAACAGTATGTTAATATCGGCTAGATGTATGTATCTATACATGTTTTTGCCTCTTTTCCTGCACTTCATTTCAACGGATGTGTGTGCTGCTGCCAAGTGGCATAGCAACTAGCATGAGCTCATGGCATGCATCACAATCTACTACTGTATTTACTTTTTTTAAATAAAAAAAAAATCAATAGAATTTGAACAGACATATTGTTCATACAAAGACATATACACGCATGCATCAGTCGGTGGAAGGGGATATATAGCTAGCTACAGAGATATATGAGCACACAATAGTGTTGTGACATATAACATGGTAGGTACGTAAGCAAATTTCTTCTGTTTGACGTTGAATTTTTAGCATAGTCTCGAGAATGCCTCTCGTGTCATAGCAAGACATATGCACTGCTCACAATTCTCTAGTAAAGAGGGGTAGCTCTTAGCTAAATAAACCATAGATCACCCACACACAAAAAAATAAGATGCTGCAGATCCTCAGCAATCAATGGTGAATATATAATGTGATGAGCAGCTAAGTCGGTAGGGCCGAAGATGACCACTTCCACTACTCAAAGTTTTGACTGCATTGGTGAATGGTTCTATAAGAGATTATGTATTTATATTAGGCAAACTCTGCATTAAGTTATGTCTGCCCATAGGACATATGCCCCTTCGAACGGGTGCCTATAGCTCGTTCAAACCGTCATGGTTCGCCTATATATGTCTCGGTCACAAGGTCCGAGCATTTAATTAAAAAACAAAGAACGAGCTTTTCAAACCCTTCCCTCTCCAAGCAACCACAAAGATCGAGCTTGGTGCTTTACTGTCTTTTGAAAGAGTAGAAACTTCCTAGAGTTCACCACACAAAGTTGAGGGATTTATGGGCTATACATGTAAGGCAAAAATAGAGCTCAAGACGAACAAAAGCTCTTAGTCTCACTCCTACCTACTCTCTCTCTCTCTCTCTCTATGTCTCTTTGTGTGTGTGTGTTTCCCTCTCTCAGGACCGGAGATGATGAACAAGTTAAAGTTCTAACTCTCTTAGCATCTTCTCTATCCGCTCATGCCATCATGCCTCTCAATTCTCAAAAGTATCAAAAGAATATTTAGCCAATTTAAAGATAGTAGAACGTCTGGCCTTGCTGCGGCCTGACGGTATCCATGGTAGCAGAAATTTTTTCGACCACTGTGATCTTGATCGATGGCTGGTAAGCACGCTGACCTTGGGTTGGGGAACAAAAGTTCTTCGGTCAGACCTTGTACGGGTAGGGACGCTGGTGTGCTTTTGTCATTGGCGGGCGACGGTCGTTGTTGGATGCTGGTTGGCTGCCTTGGTTTTGGTCCCATTTGCGGTGTGAGCGGGTTTTTCGGTCGGTGCCTTCATGGGCGGCGTGGGCGGCGTGCCCGACCTGCGGTGCTCCCTTGTCTTTGGGGTTCGTTGTCGATTGCCGATTGGGTGAAATGGCTGGGCCAGGTTGCGGCGACCTATCAAAATTGTTTGTCTAACGCCATATGGGTCCCGCCATGGTCCTTTCATTGCTCCTCTCTCATGTAAAGGCGGGCAGCGGCAGCTCCATTGCTCCTCACCTCTCTCGCTCTTCCTCTCGCTCGGCGGCCCCGGGCCTCACGGGAGGGAGGGACTCGAGGGGCGCGGCGCTTGGCGGCGATGCCCCAACACGGCGTTACAACCGCGCCCTCTGCTCATTCTTCTCTCTTGGCGGCAGCTAGGGGCGGGCCCAGTCAGCACCGCATCCTGCTGGCGGCGCGGGTGCATCCCCGTGCTGGCACAGCGTTGCGGCCGGCGTGGGTGGGGCCTAAAGGTGGTCGCAGGCTCGAACATCGGCGTCTTGCGACGAGGTGCTCGGCGTGTATTTCACCCGACTCCGCATCTGGTTTCTTCTATCTCATTCTTCCCTCTCCTCTCCTACTCTCTCTCGACATTCCTCTTCTCTGTGCTCTGCGTCTGCGTCCAAGCTTGTTTGTAGAGATGTTGGAGGGGATTTCGGCTCAGTGGATCTGTTGTTGTGGGGACGGAGAAATCCTGTAGTGGACCTTGGAAGGTAAAAACGGTCGATGCTCCTTGTGGGTGCGGGGCCAACCAGTAGCGGCGGCGCCGGCCGGTTCTGGCGGTTGGTCACGAGCAGCGGGTGCGAGCCGGGTGGCCGGCGCTCCGGCGCTACGGTGCGGCCGCGCAGGGAACAGGCGGCGGTGTGTCGTGTCATTGGCCTTGGCGTCCGGAGTGCACTTTAGCCATGTTTCTTAGCTCCCCTTTTCTGCTCTAGCTCTAGCTCATGGTCCATGTTGTTTGAAGGTAAATCGACTAAACGAAAGAACAACATAAGGCAAGAAATGCAACGCTCTATGGCTTTTTGACCTTCTTTGATTCGATCTGTCGGGAAAGTTCGACCGCCCTTCCAATCGCTTAGTGTCGCTACAAATCACATCAAAAATTGATTCTTTTGCCAGCAAGCCGGATGCTTCATCAATTCTATGCGAGCTATCGAGTCCTAGCTGAACCTCTGCATCTGAAGCCGTTGTCTCTTTAAGTCCAGTCTTGTACAATGCCATTCTTCCCAAACAAAAGCGGACTTCGATCAAGAGAACAAAGCCCGCGATCGTTGAATTGAATTGTATTTTCCTTCTCATTTCTTATTGCTCCCATGGAGAAATGGCTGCAGGCCAAGCAACCATGTACATGTTACAACTACAGATATGCAAGTCTGTTATTCAGCCTATAGCTATGAGTATTTTATTTCCCATGAGAGATGTCTCATCTCCTGATTCGAAAAAAAAATCGCCATTGTGTACTAGCATCACTCACGTGCATGTGCTCGCTGTTTTATTCTTCACCGCTTTGTTTCTAATAGATTTAAATTGTGCTTGGTCAGACACTCGCGCAAAAGGGCTTGGATAGCGTTGTATTTTGTGTATGCTTAGGTAAGAGCTGTATGCTTGCTGTCCAATGGTGAAACTGTAAGGTCGTAGCTTAAAATGATGCCTGTACTATGTACCACTATGTATGTGAGAACTGACATCCCTAGGTGATGTTCCGTTGCACTTCTAGATTTTTAGATGGTCTATCCTGTAATACATATGTGTAAGCATCGGCTCGCTTCTCCCTCGCTCCTCCCTCCCAACGCTTCTTCGTTTTCTTGTGTTTCTCGCTTCCTCCTCTGTTTCTCACTTCCTCATTTTGTACACTTTAACTTTAACGTGATACACGGTTCAACTGTTATTTCATTTCCATGGCTCATAAAACCACGGCCAAAGACTCGCGCGCAAATCACTAGTGTATCAAAAGATTGCATTTGAGAAGGGGTGTTAAGGTATAATAGTCAAAGGGCATTAATGTAATCTTCTATGTTTAGGATTAGGTCTTCTGCCTTCATATACTCTCTCTCTATATATATACATCCCTCAATGGGCCTCAATATAACTATCTAGTTGAGTCTTTCTCTATTTATTATAACACTTCTTACATGTTGAATACAAAACTGGTAATTCCCTTTAAAGAGGTTTCATGGAACTATTCAGTTGGATTTGGGGAAGAAGAGAAAGGTAGATAGTTTGAAGTGAACACATTTGAATCTATTTGTATGTTTTTAGGTTAGTTAAGCTCTTTATATGTTTGTTTCAAATTTTAGGACTCGATAAATAAAAATTACCTAGAAATTCTGTAAGAATTGTGCCAAATCCGGATAATTTGACCGACACCAAACGTAGCTATCCCACCGTAATTAGAAATTTTCAAGAATGGTGCAATGCAAAAGGCACTTCAATTGATGTATCAAGCTATTTTGGGCATGGTGTCAAGTATGTCCAACTTCAAAAATTACACTTTCCACCACTTCACATTCGTTTATAAAGAACGTGCAATAACATTCTTTTATTTATGTAAGAAATTTGTACATCAAAGGTTGGCAGGTTGGAAAACATAAAATTTTTTGAGACCAGAGAGAAAAAATGACTCAACCAAGCGTTTCATTCAAAACCCGAGATGCATTTTTATGAAAATGGGGAAAAGTACAACCGTTTGTGCAAGGATGACAATGTTGGAAATGCATGTGAGGATTGGTTTTAAATCAATGATGTGTAATTTTGAGGTGTTGCCTAAGTTAAAAAGTATATATCTAATGATGTTATGGAAGCTTTGACCATGGGCCTAAAAGCAAACAATTTGAATGAGTTTTGGAGGATATTTTGTAATCTTTTGAGAGCTCTTTAAATTTGGACAGGAAAATATCTCTATCTACCTATGTTTGGAGTTATTTATATTACTCATGTGAATATTTAAAGTGTGTTGAGGACAACACTAGTGTCAAAAGATTACAAATAGGTAGCTAGGAAACATAAAAGACCTTTATAAACTTAGAAGATTTATTAGAGTCCCATTAAGAACGACTCGTAAGAAGTTTTTTTAAGAAATATAAACCCAAGAAAGAGTCACAGCCCTTCTGCTCTTTGGTCACCACCCTATGCTGATGGTAATGATTGGCTTCTTAAGTAAGAAGAGCAAGAGCTAAATAAGACAAATTTGGAACTAGAAGACCTGAAGCTCGACAAGATAGATCCAAAGCAAAAAGTCTAAAGTGCAATTGGAAGATGAGAAGCAGTGAAGACAAAAGTTAAAGATCAGCCAAATCTAGAAGATACACATGTGTGTCCATCATGACATGCATTTTCATGAGTTCAATGCAAGATGTATGTCCTTAAAAATGACAAAGCTGGTGAACATGGAAGAAGTGCAATTCGATGGCCATGTCAGAATACTTTAGATATGAGGAAAGTTTGGGGAGTACATATATTTAAATTGCATTGTGAGTTACGCATCGGCCACATGGAAAGTACTTCACTAAGAGTTATTCATTTTCAGAGATCCATAAGCTATGGAGACAACTTTTAGTCCTAAAATTTCCCATGCTAAAGCATTGGGGTCCTCTGCATTTTTCAAAGACTTCATGTGGGCTATTCAAGCAGCAAAGATGGGTTACATTTGAAAAATTGCTAATGGTAGAAAATGTGCTTTTGGAAAGATAACTGGTTGGGCTCTTCTATCATGGCCATCCAATATTTGGGATTATATAGGGTGGTTAGTGAGGACATAAATATTGTCGAGTTGTGGGAAGGAGTGAATTTGAAATGTATTACTAGATGATAGGTTGTTTCTTATGTGGGAAGAAGTTTTTCAATTAGCTACATCTATTTTGTTTGAGGACAATGATGATGCTTTACTCTAGAAGTTTAACTCTAATGATTATATTTTACACAACCAGTGTTTAGAAATTTGACCATTGTTGGTACTTATTAACTGCTCACAATAAAGATAAGATATCCGCAAAGCGCACATATAGAAATATGGTTATAGCACGTCACCAAAAGATGAACTCCCGGTTTTAATATCGAATCCAAAGGAACAGTAGGTGAATATAACTAAGATGTAACTTAACTCAAACTTCACAATCAAGGTATTTAAGACGAGCAGCCGCCGAGCGGCGTGGCGGCGAGCGATTAGCGAAGCAGTCAAAGAGTCTCGAAAGATCATACGTGAGATTTGTGGGCTGTTGTGGGTTTTCAACGTTGAGCTGTGGGTGCACTAGTTTGGGCTAGGGGGTGCAACCACGGTAAAAAAATATATGCTCTAAAGGAATTTGGCTTTTTGGTGCGGGTGCAGCTGCACCCAATCCAGCGTACGTATCTCTGCCCGTGGTTAAATCAAAGCATCCCATGACAATTGTTGGGATGGCTTGCGCTATTGCCTTGATCAAAATCTCTTTTCCTTTGGACAACATTTTCTCCTTCCACCCTTGAATTTTGCTCCATATTCTATCCTTCAACTAAGTGAAAGTCCCAGTTCTTGACAAGCCGGCATTGACCGTTAATCCAAGATAACAGTCATTCATAGCTTCTTTCACTATATGGAGTGTTTGCTTCATGTATTAGTACTAAACAAAACTGCAAACTTGTCCTTATTAATTGTTTGTCCCGACACACACTCTCATAGAGTTGTAGTATCCTCTGGAGTTGCATAGCATCCTCCCAATTTGCTTTAACTAACAGCAAGGAATCATCAGCAAAAAGCAAGTGATATACTTGGTGCATTACCACGTATCCGAACTCCTTGGATCAGTCCGGTCCCAGAAGCCTTGGCCCGGCCCAGATTGCCTTTCTGCACTCAACGTGCGAGCCATGACCCGGCCCAGTCCACGTCACTACATATCAACGCGCGCGCGCCTTGCCCCCACCAGGACAAATCCCTCTGCACCACAGACCAACTGGACAGCATGGGTCCCACGGGGCAGTGGCTGTCAGACCTCGTGCACCGGGTGCACGTGCGGCGCCACGCTTCCGGGCAAGGGCAGTGGCACGCGCTTAATTACCAGCAAAGTGAAGGCCGTATTAATACGAGCCCCGCAGCCACCGGTCCCTCTCTTCTTCTTCCCCTTCCTAGCGGCACGGCACCAGGCCCGCCCTGGTGGCATCTCCGTAATTTCGCGCCTCGTCGCCGCCACGGGGGCGGGGGTGGGAGGAGCAGGGAGGAGGCATGGGCAACGCCAGCGGCCGCGAGGAGGACGCCGCGGCTGTTGACGGCGATGGCGCCGACGTGGAGGACGGCGGAGGGGACTCGTCGGTCCGCTCGTCGGAGCGCGGCTTCCCGCCGTACGGCAGCGGAGGAGACAACCATGTGCGGCGCGCGTGCTCGGTGGGCGTAGTTGGGGGCGGCAGCGGCGCCGGATCGCCGCCCGGGAGCCCCGGCCACTCGCTCTCGCCGCGGATGTTCGTGCCCCAGGTCAGATCACGAGATCTCGCACCGCTATGTCGGTTCGCTTGCTCGTCTGGTTGAATTTAGGCTTTGGTTTCCTATGCTTGTTTGCTCGGGAGGTGGCCGGGTGATCTGGAGATGCCCGTGATTTGGTTGGTTGGGTTAGGGTCCAATGCGACGAGTGGTCGCGATCTGGAGGTGGCTGGTAAGGTTTGGTGTCGTCCGAATTTGCTTTGATTGATGCCAACCGACAAGCGTCTTTTCGATGAGCCAATTTAGCTGTCGTGCGCTTGCAATTTCCTGAAGTTATTTGCAAGTTGCTCACTTCGTAGCTTAGCTAGTAGTTTGCGCTCGCAGTGCGGCGAAACGTTTTTTTCACCCGTAAGAACACGAAAGGCAGCTTTGGTTGGTCCATGGTCGTTATCAGCAGTAGATTTATTTCCTTGATTATATTTAAGCTGTCAGACAGTCTGTTGCTGAACGGGGAGCTTCCAGTGTACTCAAGTTGTTGATTGGTCATAGTAACAGAGTGATTGTTTCTTGAATTCACACTTGATTGCCTAATCATCCATTAGATGGTTTAATAGTGATGTGAGAAATTAGTGTTGAGATTGATGCTCCTATGAGCTCTGTACAAATAGATTACTCTGCGACTGTACACCAGCAATTAATTATTGCTCAGGAACAGGGAAAGTTGGTCTCTAGCATATGTTTATGATACTTAAACTGTGTTGTCACATTAACATTGATATATACAGTGTGGCATTTTCGTTCTAGTCTGGGATGTTCAAGCTTATTTTGATGATAGCTTAGCTTGATTATAGTGAACTATTTAAGAATTTGAGTTATTAACTCGTGATTGAAACCCCGTAGTGATCTGTGCAATTAAGGCCTAGCCTCCTACTATTTTCACGACATTACTGCTTAACTTGGATTGATATACAGTCATTGTGCTAACATATTTTCATTAGAGTTTACATTTTTTTACACAAAGAGGATTATGAAGTCCATGCCCTTTCTAAACCAATATTTATCTTGCATTTCCTGAGACTTTGCTCATATTGTAATGATATTTATGTGTCTACCAGTATGCTGACATCTAATATAATGCAGCATCACATCAAAATTCTTCTCATACCTCCCCAATTTTTGTTTAGTTGGATATGTTAACCTGAAAACAAAGAGATACCTGCTCACTGCATTTGTTGCTCCACTTATTATGTTCTGACAGCTGACAGTGGCATGCTTCATAAGTAGAAATGTCGCATTGTGTTGTTTGATTGTTTCCATTTTAGCAACCTCTTGATTTTGAAATGGTGGTGTTTCTACTGAAGTCTAAACCACATGAAACAGAGGCGGTGTGGCAGATAAATACATGGAAAATAAACTATTTGATGTTTAATTGATTAGGGATTCAAAGATAACTAGCAAATTTATCCATGAAATGCTCACTGTAGACTACAGACTGTAGTTGTTAAAATATGGTCTCAAGCTACTTATGATGAAAAGTGGAGGACATTAAGCACTGGGCTTCAGAATGGGGGCTCAATAGGATGCTTCCTCCTTTACATAATATATCTGAAATTCAGATTTCTAATTTCTAAAGCATCCTCTGTTTTTGTGTGTGGCACAAAACTGCATGGATAGTTGTAAGAAACAGGAAAGATCATTTACATGCAGATGTGATGCAGCCTGTGGCCATTATGCATATAGGGCTTGTGACAAAACAAAAAACATTCACATAAATATGTTTGGTAATTTGAAACACAGGGAGTAGCATAAAGTTAGGAGAGTTTAGCCTTTTATCCTTGTATTTTGTATGTGACCTTATTTGAGGTCAGTCAGTTTTTTCTTAGCCTTGAGCCCTTGACTGGCCTATTATAGGGTTTGTTTAGTTGCTTTATCAGAAATGTGGTGGCTTTCTGCCGCGACTGCGCAAACTTTGGCAAACAATTTGTCTAAAACGCGAGTGCTATGTTACTTCAAAATTATGGAATTTGGCTATTTGCGTGTGCTACAACTGTAGTTGTGTACCAAACCATTTCTGCAGCAATCAAAATCTAACTTAAGCATTGTATATATGTTCCAAATTACAGTCGCTTTAGTTTTTCCTTGGTCAGACTTCTCTAACTTTGACTAAGTGTATAGAAAAATGCATCAACATCAAATTAATTTCATTAAATTTTCCATGTGTCTTGGTAGTGCATTTATGTGAGCTTGTATTATTGTATATGTTTTTTTTTTTTTTCTAAAAACTTGGTCATTTTAGAGAAGTTTGACCAGGGACAGAGCTAAAGTGACATCACTTGAAATGGAGGGAGTGTCAAACTAGTGACTAAAAGGCCCATAATTCGTTTACTAAAATATGCATGACAAACTGTGGCTGCAAGCTGAACGGTTAATTGGTCTTTCATATGATGCCACTCAATTGTTTTTGTGAACTTTTATCAGGAATTGGAGCTGTTCCTTTTGTGGATTTTAAGTAGGACAGCGTGGATGAAGCATTTTTTTATCTCTATAGATACTTTGTTTTTGGTGATCTTTATGAATAGTATCCTCCCATGGCTGCTCATCTACAGTCTCTCTCCCCTCACATATCCCTGTTCATCTACAGGTCGTTCTTGAGATCTTTTTTCCTTCAGTTATTGTGTGTTTTTCCTCTCGTGCCACAAGGTTTCTCCCTAATAGGATCCAAGGCTCATGTTTTGTGTGGTCTTGGCTGTGTGAGGCAACTGAGTATCTTTTTATTAGTGCCTCTTGGTCTTCACTTTCTCAATGATGAAAAAGGCTACAAGCTGGATGATTTTGCAGGATGAAAATCGATTTTTTTTTTCTGCCTAGTTATATTCATTCGAACTCTATAATGAAATGTTAAACAACTTTCTTGTCCACCACTTCAGTCACTACCTACCTTGTTTGGCCCGACACCAATTGGTTCGCTATACACTTGTCAATCTTATATTTTGAAATCAGCCAGTTGTCACCTGTTTCATTAGCTAAATGTGTGTGGTATGAGCATTGTCAGTATATATTGATTAGGCCTGTTACTCATGTATTGCAGACCCCTGTACCTCCACTTCAGAGAGCTGCTGATGTAACCCCAGTGTTCAACCAGATATTGATGAATGAACAAGAAGAAGAATACGATGGCCCTCCTCTAAAGGAAATTCCTGCTTTAATTGTCTGGACCCTTGGAGGAAAGAACGTATATGTTGAGGGATCATGGGATAACTGGAAATCAAGGTACAATAATTTAATTTATTTATATAATCCTGTTTAAGTTGAACTCTAATTCCTTAGATTGTTTGGATGTTGTAATCAACTTAAGCAGAACTGTAACTTCAGCCTGCGGCAAATTTGATTCTGAGATTGTTCATTTATACATGTTGCAGAAAGGCCATGCAAAAAAATCTGGGAAAGATCACTCTCTTTTGTTGGTACTCCCATCAGGAGTTTACCGATACAGATTTGTCGTAGATGGAGAAAGGAGATGTCTTCCTGACCTTCCCTCTGAGATTGATGCAATGGGCAATGCTGTTAACCTACTTGATGTTAATGTGAGTATTGATATTATTATTTTTTGTGCCAAAGACCTGAGCATAGCCAGAAAAAATAAAAAAAGTATTGGGTGAAATTTACAACACGCATGACACTGTTGTCAACCATATGCTTATTTGCCTTCCTTAACAAAAAAAAAGAAGAATTCTGGTCTTAGATTAACTCAAGTTGTGCATTCCAACTCTGTATTTCATGGTAAAAACGAATCAGATGACAGTATATAGTTTGTTCTTTTACTGCTTAAACTGTGATTGTCTACGTAATTTTCTGAAAGGTTATCCATTGGGTACCAATTGTGACGTTGTTTATAGTCACCTTAATTTTGTGGTAGATTGAAAAGGTTTTAGTGAGTTGAGAGCAGGTCGACGTGTGTTTTAATGCAGTAGTATGTACAAAGTTACTCATGGCATCTTCTATTTTGGCCCTATGTTCAAATTATTTACTGAAACTGTTGTTGTGCATGCAGGATTTTGTCCCTGAAAGTGTTGAGAGCGTGGCAGAATTTGAGCCACCTCCTTCTCCAGACTCTAGCTACAGTTTCCAGGCACCTGAGGAGAGGGACTTTGCCAAGGAGCCTCCTGCACTTCCGACTCAACTCCATCTCGGCGTTCTTAACTCACAGAACTCGGAAGAAAGCTGCTCGCGGCCGCAGCACATAGTCCTCAATCACCTCTTCATAGAGAAGGGCTGGGGCGCCCACCCTCTGGTGGCTCTCGGCCTAACCCACAGGTTCGAGTCCAAATATGTAACTGTCGTCCTGTATAAACCCATAGAACGATAGCAATAGCCCGTGCGTTAAGAGCGGAAGTTAATGCTTAACTCACTGCGGGAGCAGCGATGAACAGCACACCGAGGTGGTACATGCTTGTAAAAGCGGTCGAGGTTCAGGAGTATTTTTTCCGTGCCCTTAGCTTTGCAGAACCTCTGGTAGTCTGATTGTTACTTGTTAGCTGTACATGCTGCGCTATCATGATGCTGGCCTTCTGGTTTGTTTATCCTGTTACAGAGAGCCAAGGCGTCCTCCATGTCCGCTTGTCGCCGTCGTTCCTCCCCCGTCCCATCCTCCCAGGGATGAAATGTGTGTAGAGGTGTCACTGAAAACGTGGAAATCCACAGAAATGTTAGGTGCCAGATAGATCAAGTGATTCCTAGATTTTTGTTTGTTTTTGACTGGTGAAGACAGTTTTTTGTTATGTAATAAACTCAGGATTTTACAAATGGGATACTGTGGGTTCAGTCTTTTTCTGTCTTCATTAGCGTGTTTTCAGGCCCGGAGCCAAAAAAATTACGCTGCTGCCATTATGCGCCGGAGTTGTGGTCTCACGGAGTGAGATTTTGCCTAATTTGTACTCCTCCGCTCCACAATACTACTTGCAATTTTTCGGATATAAAACCATGTTTTTGACCTCTCGCCTTATTCAACTTTTTTAATAAATATTACCACTTTTGTTATGACTTATTACATCACTAAAGATATTATAATAACGTTTTGTTTGTTTTATAATTTACATAAAAAATTTGAATAAGGCGCAGCAGCCAAACACACTTTTTTAAATAATGTCAAAAGAATTGAACGGAGGGAGTACTATGTTCGATCTTAAACTCTTGATGAAATACGGGTAAATAGCCTGCTCTCGAGAAAGAATTTTGCCTAATCATTTGCTGCGCATGTTACTGAAATCGATGAGGTGTGGCATCTCATGATGGTGATAGGTGATCATCCTGCCGTGTTTCGTGTTGCTGTTGGGGGAATAGTTGACCACGGTACTACAACAAAACGCCGGGAAAGGTCATCGCACGGGCTCGGTGGCCATGGTGGTGCATTGATACCCGCGCTCGTGCTTGCCTGCCCGTGCGAGTTGAGACAAGTGTTTTGTGAGAAAAGGGTGGTTGTGTTCGGGCATCCACGTGAGGTGATGGTCTAAGGGCGGCTCCGCCCGGCTGGCTCCACCGTAGTAAGTGTTTTGTGATAGCCGGTGATCACCAACCGGCCGGCTGGCTCCGCCGTAAATGTTTTGTGATTGCCGGTGATCACCAACCGGCCGGCTGGCTCCTGCCTCCGCCGCTTTCAAGCTCACTCCGGTAAATGGAGCCAGCCAGCCAGGCATGGAGCTACTCGAGCTGACGGGTTGCTACTGCTCTGAGCTGCGCCATTGCCTGTGTGCCTAGCTCAGCTGAGTCAGTCTCGGTGGCTGGCCGGGCTGGCCGCACGCCCATCAATGATGCCTGTCTGCCCCACGCCCTCTCTTCGCCTGTCTTGAGCACGCCGAGGCAAGCAGGCGACGCAGCCGCCCCCTGGCCCTGGGCCCTGTGGCCCCTCTCTTTCTCTTTCTCTCTCTCTCGTCTCGTGGCAACGCAGCCAGTGCTCGTCACTCCCTGACTGGCTGACTGGAATCCCTCCCTCCATCGGTCCATCCCTTTCACAATGATTCGGTCCAGTGTTGCGCAATCAACTCGATCCCCCTGTGCGCGCGTGTGGTGGCGTCCAATCGAGGACGGATCGAGCAGCGCCAGCCGGGCCGTCCACCGTCCTGAACGTGTCCTGATCTCGCCAATGCCAACAGAACCCACCGTATCGTCTCATGCGTGGTGACGGTGAAACTCCGCGCGTCCTGCGTTGGGAAGCTGGGCGTGCCATTAATAAACGCACGCTAGCTCCATGGCGGCACGTTCCCTCCGTCCCTAAGAGCAACAAAGAATGTATACTACCAGACCGGGTAATAGTGTGGGTCCAAAGTGCAGGTGGGAGTAGTGATCAAACTGCTGCACAATGTGTATCTTGTATAAGATGGGGGCCACAAACAAAAGCGGTAGTCCTTCCTAGAGATGAAGAGAGAGGAGCTTCAGATCTTGTACTGCATATACAGTATAAATAAGGTTGTTTATTTTCTTGTTCTCGGTAGTAGCGTTGCCCCCCGGTATTTGTTACTCCTAGTCTCCACAATGTATAATCCTAGGAGTAAGGCTGCATTAAATGCTTATTCCCCTTCCTATCTCCCATTGCTGGTGCCCTAAATAGATGTCATTCTCGCCTCCCGGTAAGTCAACGTTTTCAAACTGCCCGCAATTATATATTAAAATATATAAATATTTATGCTAAGTAATTAGTATCATTGAAAAGATCTTTACGCCTAGTTTTTAATAAATTTATCCGAGATATAAATGTTACACGTATTTTCTACAAACCCAATTAAAGTTAAGAAAGTTTGACCGCACGCACCCCCAAAAACGACCTCTATTTAGGGACGGAGGGAGTACTACAGGACTACAGGCACGGAAGAGGCTGACCTGATGAGACTGAGAAGGGAAAGATGCCAGCCTCAGGCTTGTTCGACCGGGCCCTACGTAACATACTCCTACAGTCCTACTCCTCACAGCGAAAGTCTCGGCGCGCACACGGATCGTGGAAACCTACCTACTCCCATAGAACCAGCATGCAGATGCCTGCAATTATCGTTGCGGTACTGTTCCCATGCATGCTGCTGAACGGACACGTACGGGCTCCAGATCGTAATGCAACATCTAATAAGTCGTGCCGCTACAGCCGCAACAATGGCCTCTGCGGAGGTCGAGACTTTACTGCTAGGCAAGACGACGGAGAGATGAGGAATGGGAATCCGTTAGCACGTCCGTTCCGCTGACCCGGCCCGGCCGTCGCCGCCGAGCGCTACCGGACAGCGCGGGCACGCCCTTACTCGCGGCCGCAGTGACAAGCAAGATCGACGTACGATAGAATAACGGAGCCATGCATTAGCTTAGCTAGGGAGTACGGAGTATGTATATATAGGCTGTCACGTCCGTTCCGGCAACCAGGCCGTCACCGCCGATCGCTAGCGGACACCGTGGGCACGCACCCGCGCGCCGCAGCGACAGTTTCCCGTGCCGGCATGCAGCAGGACCAGCGTGCGCTCGCATCCCCCATCCGCCATCCGCCTCGCTCTCGCCTCTCCCCGTCAACACGTACGACACCACCACCGCCGCGCCGCGGCGCAAAACGATGCGAGTATTAGGTGGGGGGCATGCACGTGAGCTTTGTACGTGCCGTCGCGGACATGCGCCCCGGCCGGCCACGAAACTCGCTGATGCGGCGCGGTCTCTGACGTGAACGCGCGCATTCGGATGCTCCGCGCGGAGGCAGGAGGTGTGGGTGCCGCGCGCAGCGCCAAGAGCTTGCGAACAGGCAGTGCCCGTAACCCCGTTGCGAGGCAGGCAGGACAGACGAGAACACAGGCACACACGCACAGTTCGTCGGTACCCCCCGCCGGCCGGAGAAGACGATCCAGTGCCTGGCGGGCTCTGGCGGTCTGGCCGCCGCCGCTGCTGCGTTCTCGCGAGCGTGTGCGCGTAGCGCGCAGGAAGGTGCTATGGGGCCGCCACGTGGGGTGTCTCCTGAGGCGGAGTGCCTAGGATTCGACCTCGGAGTGATGGATGGATGGATGCGCCCTTTTCTTTTTTTGGTGTGTTTAAGACCCAAAAATTTGGTCAAGAAATTTGGATGGATGTGACGTGTATGCCACATCGCATTAATCGTATAGACGCTTTCGTTTGTTAGGGGTAAATATTATCCTACCATGGCGTAACTCAGGCTCAAAAAGAATCGCCTCGCAATGTACATCTAAACTGTATAATTAGTTTAATTTTTTACCTATATTTCATCTCCATACATGCCGCTTACCGACGGATGTGATGGGGAATCTTCTTTTTCAGATAAATGGAATTTGGGAGAAATTTGGGGTGCTAAACACACCCCTTCTGCTCTTTTGCTTTTTGCCCGATGGATCTCCCACCATTCTCTTCTCCCCCGCGGTCGTCTTTAAATGTGGCGCTACGGCCTCCTCCTCTGCGCTCTGTTGCTCTGCATCTGCAAGACTGACTGCATGCATGCGGTGCGGCCTACTAGTGCTTGTGGTTACTGGTACTACTGGCTAGTGCCTGCTCTCTACTCCGTACACAGCGAGCGTGCTTTCTCTGACTCGGTCCGCGGATATCACAGTCACAGAGACGATCAAAGCTACTAGTAACAAATGACTACCAATGCGGCCACCATTAGAGACGATGATGAGCTGAGCACAGTACTACTAGTAGTTTAGTAATCCGGCCCGAAAAAGGGATGAAGTAGCATGGAAGTTATCTGTTTGTTCTCGCGTCTCCCGAGACGTCAATGTTTGGAATCTGACGGGGAAAAGGAAAACGGCAGGCATATGCGATGGCAGATCAGATGTAGGAGTAAACTTGAAGCTAAAGCAACGCTAGCTGCTGCAACGGGCCGGAGAGAAGAAATCCAGGCTGTGTCTGCGTGCCATTGCAATCACTGAGTGGCACGCCCCGGTCAGGAGGACTCAAGACTATCGATCGATGGGCCTTTTATACGTTGTGCGCGCCATTGCCCAGACGACAACAAATAGCATCGCCACTGCAGGGCCCATGGACCAGATAATTAACCCCCACGAGATGCATGATGGCGACCATTATTCCTTAATCTCCACACTGGCTAGCTAGTTTGTGTTGTACTTATACAAGTACAGTACCTCCACGACCGTTTTAATTAACGGCCCGTGATGAGCAGCCGCGACAGCCGGCAAGGCACGGGGCTAGCGGCCACCGTAGCGCGCGCAGCCGAGTGTGCAGTTCAACTCGGATCCTGCTCGCCCCACCAGTACACAGCTTTTGTCGACTCCCCCTGCCTCCGTTGCCAAAGGCCAAAGCTCGCATCGCACGAGACGAACCCCTAAACTGCCCTTGGCATCGCCGAGTGTATGGCCACAGACAAAGGGGCGATGCGGTCATTATACTAGTGCGCGCTCCACGCGCGTCCTCGACGCCCGCCCGCCTGCAATTATAATGCCACGGCACGCCCCCACACGCCCTGCTCCCGCTCGGCTGAACAAACGGCTCAGTGAACGCAGAGGCCAGAGGCTATGCAGGCTATGCAGCCACCGCAGCCGCAGCAGCCGGAGCCCGCCAGCCGGCGGGGAGCACCATCCTCCACGTGCTCCACCGCGCCGAGGCGGAGCAGCGGCGGCATCGGGTTCGGGTGCATGGCGGGCCTCCTCCGCCTCATCTCCCCGTACCACCGCAGCCACCAGCGGAAGCGCCTCACCGTCACCGCCAAGAACAGCGCAGCAACGCGGGACTCCCAAGCACTGCGGCCGACTCCGCCGTCCTCGCCGCCGAGGAAAAAAGCGACGGCGGTGGCGGCACAGCAGCAGCCTTCAGCTTCGCCCGCGCCTTCTCCGGTGAAGCAGCTGATGACGACTGCGGTAACGGTTCGGCGGCGGCGCTCCTGCGACGCGCCGCGGAGCCCGACGATCGCGCCGGAGCACCGGCGCTCCAGCTGTGACAGCCCACGGCCGCCACCGCCGGCCATCATCGCGCGCCTCATGGGCCTGGAGGAGTCGGCGCCGTCCTCGCCCGCCGCGGCAACAGCGACGACGACGCCGCGGCGGTCAGTCGTCTTCCCGACGCGTCCGCCTCCGCCTCCACCGGCACCGGCGCCGGCAATGCCGGAGACGGCCGCGGAGAAGCGGCGCAAGCTGCTGGGCGCGCTGGAGAAGTGCGACGAGGACCTCAAGACGCTTCGCCGGATCATCGCGGCCGTCCGCGCCGCCGAGATGCGCGCGGCCTCCGCGTCCGACGTGATCTGCCCGGTGGCAACGACGACACCAGCAGCTGCAGCAGGCAAGGGCGCCAAGAGAGCGTTCGCCGGCGACAACGAACAGTCCCCGTCCCCGTCCCCGTCACCGCCGACGCTACAGCAGCAACAGCTCCCCAGCCCGGACTCAGTGCTGGACGCCATCAGCTCCCCGAGGTTCCCATGCAGGAAGCGGCCGTCTCCCCTGCACGGATATCGATGTGGGGGGCAAGGCCGGTTGCGGTAACGGCGCCTTGGCCCCCACCGTCGGATCGAAGGTCGTCAAGCCCTCGCGAACTCTTGTTTTCACCGGTACGTCACTGTCACGATATGCTCAACCGTATCTTCTCTTGATCCGATCAATCAAACAACAATGACATGTACTACGTGTCACGTAACTTTCAGGCGACTACTGCAAGACGAAACCAGCCGGCGAGCTGCCGCTCCACGCCGTCCATTACCCAGTGCCGGTGCCGGTGCCGGTGCCGCTGGTGGTGGGCATGCCGCCGAAATCGGCCGGGGCGGAGAGTTGGCGGCACCACCGGCGGCGGTGGGAGCAGGAGGCCGCGGCAGCGGGGCGGGTGATCAGCCGCGCGACGGCGGAGAGCGTGGAGGAGGCAATAATGTGGGTGCGGCATCAGCATCAGCAGGGCCAGGGCGGCGATGACGAGCGCCACAGCGTCGCGGCCGCGCTGGAGCGTGCCATCGTGCAGGACCTGGTGGACGACCTCGTTGCCGAGCTGCAGGCGCAGGCGCAGGCGCAGGCCGTCGGCGGGTGCAGGAAGAGATTGTGCTTCTGATCAATCGTGGGCCGCCGGGACTTTCGCGTCGTTTTCTTGGGTTATTTGGTCCATTTTTTTTTGTCGCGTGCGTCGCATGTGCTTGAATTTGGCAGGTCAAGCAAGGTCTCAGGTCTGTGCTGTGCTGTGAGTAGTACGAGAGGAAATAACTGCCTCTGCTGCCCGCCGCTGCTGCTGCGACTGCACCATGGGTGTCAGTCGCCACAGCTCGCCTGGCTAGCTAGCAAGCTACCCCCACCTGATAAAGAGACCGCCCGCCGGTGGTGAATGCTGATCGGGGTAGTATTAAAAGAACGGATTCGCCGCGGCGTCAGTTGTAGGTGGAGTAATCAATACAAAAGTGATGAGAAGCTGCTGCCAAGTACGCAAACGGGCTCACTTCGACCAGTGATAGTAATCAGTAGTGTGATACATTTGATCACGTGTGCTCAAAGGTAACAGGCGTGATAACAATAATGTTCACTCTGATCAAAGACAGGCTAGGACCTGTTTGGATCACGTGGGCTCAAAGGTAGTAGTACTGTGATATATTTGATGGATCTAGTGTATGTATGGGTCTATTAGCATCTAAAATTAGCAAGAAATCACAATGATACTCTAGTCAACTTTAAAAACTATAACATGCTACAAATACAGATCCAATCAGATGTAATAAAGCTGAGTAATCGGCACCCAGACCAACATATATCAACATATAGGGCGTGTTTGGTTCACAGCCAAACATCGCCCTACCACAATGATGGCAGCCACGGGCAGTGTGGTGGTGGCGGGCAAAACCTTCGCCACGCTTTGCCACCATTTCACCAAAAACATTTACACGCTAAACGATGAAGAATAGCAGCAAATGACAAGAAATAATTGTATGGCTACCAAAGCTTCCGTGGCAACCAAACACCGTTGTATTTTCTGTGGCGGACACCGTTGAGGTGTGGCGATGTTTGGTTGTGAACCAAACACGCCCATAGTCTCTCTTTCCCAAAGTGTTGGCTGAGTACTCTGGTTTTTTTTTTTTTTTTTTGTTATCTTATATGGGAATAACTTTAAGTGAGGTTTCTTGAACCATACCTCGTTTTTGCTTGAATCCATTTAAATTCCAATTGGAATTCTGAAATTCGAAGGAGGACAACAGAGCGAGGGATGAATATGATGGGCAAGATCGAACGATGAATGCGTGGAAGTTAGCGCGCACGCAGGGCAGGGGACTAGAAGCCCAGGAAGCCAGCTGATTGAAAATCCTCTGTGCCTGTGTCTAGGCTGCAGGCTAGGCGAGCTAGCCAGCTGCGTGACTGCGTCCTCCCCTGACTGACCCTGACCGCTCTCTCAGGCAGCGCCAGGCCTAGTGGCTTTCGCAATAACTTTGGGCGCTGGCCTGGGTAATGCTGGCAGCGCTTGCGTGCGTACCGTACGCCTACGATGCAGAGGAGGAATCGGCCAAACACTGTGTCGTCACCCAACTGAACACGTACGTACAGCAGCTACTACCAGTGCATGCGCTCTCTTGTTCGATCGAGTGCCCGACTGCCCGGCCGGCCTTTCGGTTCGGTTGTGTACACGTCAATCGAATGATTTGTTAGTACTACAGTAGTTGCAGGCCAGCGGACGCAATGCATGTCGTCAGTCGCCACGGATAAAGGAAAGATCAAAGATGGTCGCGGCAGGGAACAAGTGCCTGCCTGCACCATTTGATTGATGATATAGGGCGTACGTGGCTCCACGTCGGCCAGACAGCAGCCTTGCTCCTTGTTGTGCCTCAGAGATGACTACGGGTTTAGCTGCCGAGGACGTCGTTAGTAATGATCGCGTACATGCAGCTCTAAGTATCTGGCATAGTAGCAGCGACTTTCGGTCGCCACGATCCTGGCTACTAGTAGAGTTGAATAAAAAGAACACGCGATCGAGTGACGCTAAGAGCAAAGCAAAGGTTCATGATATCATAGACATGGCTTTTTGCAGCTGCTACAAAAGGCACGACAGATCTAGTGTATCTTCTATGGCGCTGGTCTTTAATCCTGAAGAGAAATGTTCTCATAATATGAAAAGAATTCGTCAAGGATCGGAGCCACATGCAGTACGTCCAGCCCGGTCCAGGGATCCTCGATCTCCTCCTCCCCGAGCAAGACCCGAGCCCACTGGGAACGTAACACAGAAGAAAGACGGACAGGAGCAGGGCCCGCGCTCACTTTCACAAAAGGGAAGAAAGCTTCATAGCCATTTTTACTGCCACAACCGGGGGCCATAGGCGGAACTTTGATCGAGTGAGCCGTTCGACGTGATTGGCATCCGGAGCATGGGCATTTGAGTCAGGGTTTCACCTTGACCAGATCCCAAGCTTCCTTCCCGGTGCGCCCCGAGAAGGAAATCCAAATCATACCAGGACTTTTGCAAAGCTTAAAGCAACAAGGCAAGCAGCAGCAAGTAGGGTACGTGGTGATGATGCCAACCACCATAGATGCTGCTGTCATGCTGTCCAAAGCATCAAAAGTTGGAGGAAATATGAAGGAAAAGTCCAGTGAATTACGAATGGGCCTTCTTTCCTCTAGTTTTCCTACAGAGTACTCCTACACACCTAGTTGGGCCTAGTACGCGCTAAAAGATGCGGCCGCAGCCCGCAGCAGGCCCAGGACCTAACCGGAACGGTACGCGTAGCTGACGTGGCATCCGCGGGGAGGCTACTCCGCGTCTGAACCGCGTCCGGGGCAGTACGGTAATATCCGCCGCTTGAAAAGTGGAACATACCACCCGCCCCCTGTTTGGAAATTGGATGGAAGTCGTGGGCACTTTTTGTTTACATATAAGCGGGCCACATGGCTGCATGTTCCAAAAAATAATAATCACGAACCTACCCTTGTCTAGTTGACCTAAGTGTACAAAAACTCCGGTCTACGTAAACATTTCAAGAAGTGATTCTATTACCAGTAGTCGCGTGCTCGTATTGACGTGCACGTGCACCCACTTACATATATGGCTGTCTGTGGTTCCTCATTTGAGCAGCCAATTTATTTTCGACTTAGCCTTTTCATTTAATCATTTCCCCGAAAAACAGCCATTTTCATATTTTCAAAGGTGTATTCTGATATTTTAAATTATGAAAAGGACTTACATATGCTAGTTTAAATATCTAGATTTCTAAATATCTTTCGGAAGATTTTTGTTTATGTTTTCTTCCACTTTTTGTATGTGCTGATGTATATGTGTTGTATGTGCTGTCACATATTTGATTTTATTTTTGTCACTCAAGGTTTTGATGTTCTAAAAGTGGAAGATAATAAGCATACAAATCTTTTATAATCTACTATTATGCTAAAAAAGTAGAAGAAAAAGAAATAAAGAAATCTTCTAGGAGATGTATAGTCAGTTCTTAAATTATGACGAACTAAAAAAAAATCTTGATATTTTTTTTTACGAAAAATGGAGTAAGATTTAGGCCCAAAAGATGGGGTCAGGCTTAATGTCTTCCGTTTGAAAGTATACACCAAAGTCACAAATCCTCTGCCTTCCTTAACAACAACAAAAAACATTGCAATTAACGCATCTTAACAATTAGTACACTTCGAAGTTCTTGACCAAACTAAGGCAAAAAGATTAACACAAAACGGTTGAAAACATGCTGCCATGAAGTGGAGTACAAGTACAAGAAAGATGATGATGGGACGGTCCGTGGCATGGCATTCATTGATTGATCCGGCCACCATGCACGCACGACGACATTGACACCTTGTGTGGCCCTCCCAAATGCTGGTCACCAGGCCACCTCCCAACCCAAAGCGCTGGACACGCCAGTTCATCGCATCGCCGGTCGTGCCTGGCGATCCGGCCCATGGCACGTCCCAATCAGTGTCCGTCTTTTCTGTGCTATCGCCTCTCGCACACTGGCATGATCGTGTCACTCGACTCACTCCAGCCTGGGCCGCCCAAGCGCACAGCACAGCACACCACACCAGACACCACCACAGCCAAGACAGGCAAGGAAAGGCAAGGGCAGTTCGGGGAATTCGCGGCGCGGCGTTAACGGGGAGCGGAGTGCGTGGACGGCGGAACGGAGCGGACGGGGCGTATAAATCCCGGTAAAATTCCCCCGACGCGGAGCCTGCCTGCCTCAAATCGCTCCCCTGCCTCCGGTCACCGGTCGTCTCTCCTCCCTTCCAGGCTTCCAGCTCCTCTCTCCCTGCCTAATCCCTCCTCCGGCCACCCCGACCACCGTTCGTTCGCTCGCTCGCCGCGCCAAGAGACAAGCCCGCGGATACCATGGCGGACCAGCTCACCGACGACCAGATCGCCGAGTTCAAGGAGGCCTTCAGCCTCTTCGACAAGGACGGCGATGGTAAGCTATTTATTACGCCTCCCTTCCTTCCTCCGTTCCTTAGCTCTAGTTATTACTGCCTTTGATCTGTATCTACCATGTTCTAGGCTCTGGCTCTCATAGTTCTAGTTATAGATGCCCGAATACCTTGATTGTTGTGTTCTTCACCTTACGTTAGAAACCCAGCGATTCCGCATACGTGTTCGTGGCCGTTATGCATATGAGCCTAAAATTTGCCGCGTATAGAGCATCCGGCGGAGAGATTGTAGCGAGCCGTGAAACTTTACGAGTGAGTGCAGGGAAAGGATTGTGTGATGCGGCGGCACGTCCCCGCTGGACGGCTGCTCGTGGGTGTGGAGAGATCTTGTGTGATTGAGGTTGCGAAAAAGCGCCGCTGCGATCTAGATCGACGTGGTTGCTCGTGGCCTCGTCTCCGATCCAGATGTGGTGAAGCAGTAAGGCTGAGATCCGGCCCCTTGCTGGTCCATGTGGACCGACTCAGGATGGGGTCGTTTTATTTATATATAGGCAGTAGGTGGTAGGCTTCAAACCAGATCCTTCGGTTGTGTCGGGGTTGGTTTGGTCATGACAGGCAGGGGACACATGAGAGACTTCTGTGTATGGGTTGAATTCACACGGCATCTCCTTTGACTGACATTATGTGTATCTATGAGCTGGAAAATTTTTACAGGGCAAAATTAACTGTCCAATATTTTTTTTTTCGTCTGGTTAGTACTGTAAGGTATTGGGCCTGGTTGGATTTTGATTCGTGTTATTGGTTCATGATTATTTATAACTCAATGGTTTGGGAACATGCTTGTAGCAAGCAGTAGTAAAGCGTGGTTGCCAGCTGCTGCTGGTCAGAGTCAGCTCCCAGTTTGCATCAACAGAGAGTCCCTTGCCTGCTTGTGTGGCGCCGGCCCTATGAAGAGGTTCTTTGAAAAAAAATGGCACCGGCCCTAACGATGCACTTGGGGTGAACCCAGGAGTTCGGAGCTTTTCTCGACCAACATCGGTTGAGGTTCTACCCATATCCACACGCAATGCTCAGGGGAGGCTTTCCCATGTTATCCCTGAATTTTTAACACCATCATTTGACTTGGTGATGTTAATTGATTATGATGTTATATTCTGATTTTTTTACTCCATAGTTTGACTCGGTGATGTTAATGATTATGATATCTCCATGTTCTTGATGAGATTGTGATGTATTTTACATTGTTATATGCATGGTGCTTAGGTTGTAGTTATGAAGTACGCCTTCACTGCTTCCATTTAGCAAGGATTGGTTTGTAATAATATCAAGGCAATCCTGTTTAGCTTACTGGATGACTAATGATAAGCACAGAGAGGTACCACAACCCAAATTATATATCAGGAATTAAGGTACCAAATTTAGTAGTAAAATTTTGATACATCCATAGTTATACTTTGGTGGTACCTCCCTAGTTGCGTAAACTCTTAGTCAAAGACTTGGGATCATTTGTTACCTTTCACGATAGAGCTGGACAATTGGTTTTCTGACCATCAACCTTCTAAACCATTTACTACATCTATGCACCACAATTTTGAGTTAGTTGTCCTTTTGTGAACCATTTACTTGTGTTGTTGCTTTGAGCAAAACCGTGGTAACTTTTCAGGCTGGTTAATCGTTTGACTTCACCGCTATGTTAATTTTATATAAATTGTCCTAAAATTGCTCTCTGTTGTGCACTGGGCAGGTTGCATCACAACCAAGGAGCTTGGGACTGTCATGCGTTCACTTGGCCAGAACCCAACCGAGGCTGAGCTCCAGGACATGATCAACGAGGTCGATGCTGACGGCAATGGCACCATAGACTTCCCTGAGTTCCTCAACCTTATGGCCCGCAAGATGAAGGACACTGACTCCGAGGAGGAGCTCAAGGAGGCGTTCAGGGTGTTCGACAAGGACCAGAATGGCTTCATCTCTGCTGCGGAGCTCCGCCATGTGATGACCAACCTTGGCGAGAAGCTGACCGACGAGGAGGTCGATGAGATGATCCGTGAGGCCGACGTCGATGGAGATGGCCAGATCAACTACGAGGAGTTCGTCAAGGTGATGATGGCCAAGTGAGTAAGCCCGCGGTAATGGTATACTACCCCGCTGGAAGGAGGAAACCGTGCATTGCATATTAGTAAGGCAATGCAGCTCTTGTTTCCTTCGTCTTCCCATGAAGAAAACCGTACTAGATGTAGCTGCTGAAACATTCGAGTCCCTCTGCTACCACCCTTGTCTCCGTTGTGTCGTTGAAACTCCTTGCTCTCCCCCTGTGTGAATCTGTACGGCTTTGTGTGTTCTGGACACTGATTGCAGTTCAATCCAGTTTGTAGTTCTATTTGTTCATCGAATCTTGCCGACTCCTTTGGTACCATTCAACAGCCTGTTGCTTTTCGTTTATCCAAAAGTTGTGCTGTCAGATGGTGCCTTAGAAATGACATGTTCTTGAAGGACCATTCAGAGATACGTATGTATGGTCGCCTGTGTAGCGCCTGATGTTCCTAGACATGTTTTTTGGATGGCTTATGTGATCTTTGTTATTTCTCTACTTCTGGCCTCAGCCCAGACCAGATGCCAGATCCTTCGATGCAGGGCCGTAGGAGCAGGGCATTGACAAAAGCCGCTGCTTTTTTCGTGGACTGCTAGCGCCCATGTTTAGCCCACAGCCCCTACACATCATGCCATCATGGATTGGGCTCGCATAGAGGGAGAAAGAGGAGCAGCTACGACGCTGGCAGCTCACCAAAGATCGCGCCCCTGGTGCCAGAGCGAGTGAGTCGAGCCGTCTGCCGCGTGCTGGGCGGCACGTCGTCTAGATGCTGCGGCGGTGGGGCGGCCCGCCGGGAGCTCGTGGACTGTGCACGTAACGGCGCCCGTCGCCGATTGGGATTTCTCTGCACAATGCTGCGGCATGCTCCAGATTTCCAGTTCTGGCTTCAGATCGAGGTTCAGGTAACCCACTCGAGAAAATTGGCCATTCCATTATTGAAACCTCTGCAGATTTTCAGTATCGCCTTCGTAACCACCATTCCTCCGTCTCAGTGGCGGACCAGAATGTTGTAATTGGCGGATCCTAATAAAAAAACTTTTTTAGTTCACGTGTCACCAACGAGCCTAGTGTTGAGAAGTAGTGCAGAGATGACATTAGGCTCTAATGCCTTTTCTTTTTAGCGGATCCATCTATTTAGTTCATTGATTTGCTAGGCTAATCAAGAAAAGCTAAACAAATTGCTCTCACTTAAAGTTATATCCACTGACAAAAAAGTATTCTGGTTAGGATGTCTCCTGCTCCGTCGTAAGCTAGATTTTAAGATCTTGACAAAGAACCATATGTGTCATCTCTGTTGTGCCATGACCATGATGCTATCGAATCATTTGAAACCATATGTGTCATCTCTGTTGTGCCATGACCATGATGCTATCGAATCATTTGAACGCTAATAAGCATCTGGTTCAGCGGACATTCCCAAAATCCGCCCCTGCTATCACCCAACATCATGCATAGTATAGCACAAAGAGGATATTATCTAAAAAATATAGCACAAAGAGGACAAAAGATAAAGTGTGTTCACGTCATACATCTAGAAGTAATGTTTATTCTTTTTTTTTTTTTTTTTTTTTGGAATAATCATGTTTTATTCTGAAGTAACACATCATATCATAGAACAAATTGTAGGGGGCTAAGCTTGAAGCCATGAACTAACAACAGGTACTCCCTTACACCATCTGATGTATCTCAATACCTCATTACTACACACTACTACAGACTTGATTGTGATTTCCGTAAAATAAACTAAACAACACGCCAGTAAGCTCATCCACAACAGCCTTCAAAGCGGTTGTTTCATCGGGCTTACTCGCCATCAACAAATGAACCAAAGAACTTGCTTGCAAAACCGACTCTGCAATAGACACCGATCATCCGAAAGAGAAGCTATGTACAAGGAAAGCCAGCGCCGTCCTGTGAAATCTCAAAGGCCGCATCATGCTGCTGTGACGTTGCCGTCCACCTCGCCATCACACTTCCACACAACATCCTTCAGCTGGGTCGACAGACTTCTGTAGAACTGTTTTACAGTACAGTTAATTTGGGCATTAGTACAATGTATCAATGTTAAAAGAATACAAAGAAACGTCATGTGGCAGAATTAGTAGAGAAGACTGTACCTTTTGGAATTCCAGAGTATCCCCCTTCGCCTTCTTTGAGCTCAACTACATGTAGGGATGGGGCTACTTGAAAAACCTGAGAGTTGGCAAGCACAACCAAAAAAAAAGGAATTGAGTTATTCTTCTTTGATGCTACATCAATCTAGATTTTGTTAACTTGATGTTTTCGCCTACCTCAGTTGCAACATTTAGATTGCCTTTTCTACCCGCTTTCGGGTTCTCCATCCGCATCTGGAAAGAACAAAACACAGCCTCCTTAGCATCCGAAATATGGAAGATGGTACTAAGAGTTCTATCTACTACACCTATGTAGAGAACCCCCACTGCGAGTTCTTACTATACGCAAAGACTGTATCTTTTTGCCCACTAAGACTAAAAGGCATGCGTCCCAGTGGCGGGCCCCACTATTTGAACTAACTAAAAAATGTTATAACTCACAAACTAAAAAGGCAAATTAAATTTCAATTACACCATTGGATATATTTTGATAAAATTATAGGTAGGCCCCAATTGATGGTAGTTGATATACAATAAAAAAAAAAAAGAATGAAAAAAGAGAATGAAAAAAGGGAAAAAGAATAGGAGGGTGATAGTAATATTCTAACTCATAGATTTCTTCTTCATACTCACGGCAACGCTACGCGATATGACGAAAGTGAAGGATAAAGTTAAAGGGACTAAATCATCTACCAAGGATTTCCTCAAACAAATTATTATATATATTCTATTAAATTACCAGAAGTTGTCACCCATCCAACATATCTAAATATTTCTATTCGATATTGGCTTAGCTTGGAGTTTAAACATAAGATTAAACAATCTTTATGCCAATAAGTATATACTCTGATTCATACATTTAAGTTTTTTTAGTTAATAACTCTCTTTCTAACCTGCATAAAATAATTCTCTTCAATAGCTAATTGTGATCAGATTTCTTAGTGATTACAATTCAATCCTTTAATAATAATACCCCCTTTCTACCCGGCAACGCTGGGAATCCCTCTAGTTTTCTAGATATTCATGCCAAATTTTAAAACATAAGTTGAAAAGGAATAAGATGAATATTGTACAAAGTTCAGTAGGAAATACCTTGTATTTTTTTCTTCTGAACATCAAATCAAGCAGCTTTGCAGCTGCTTCAATCTTTGTGATTATCTCGTTTGGAGGACACTGTGAGGTGAATCTTGTCTCTCTTTTTATACTCCTGTCATATTTAACCAGAAATAAGATTATTGTAGACTTGTACTTTCCAAAGTATATTTCAAACAACAATAAAATAAAATTTGGGAACTTAACATTGGCAATGTAAGAAGACAGGCCCTAAAAAAAGTGTAAGAAGACAGGTGAACTATGACCGACCTCCTTTGCTTCAAACAAATTCTCCAGATTCAGTGCCTGGTTTAGTGAAATCGGCAGTTCAAATGCATTCATTGAGGTTGGCTGATCTTCAGTTTCCTCTTTCACATGCCGGTCCTGGTAAACAAATCAGTAAAGCACAGTTACTCACTTAATTTTTTCTCGAATACGTTACTCACTTAATTTCTACCACAGAAGGCTAAATACTTATTGGTCCATTTGACTCACTTCTGAATCTCCAAAAGCAGCATCCACGTCCTCCAAGCTAGTTTGACATTTCTCCTCAAAAATAGGAGGCTTGTACCCCTTTTTGAACCAAGGATCTTCCAGTATCCGAGAAATTGTGATCCTCTGGTAAACATCCAGAAACAACGAAAAGCCAGGTAAGTTGAGATTCAAGAAATACATGTCGGCAGTTGAAACTGAAATATTGATGTGAAGACGCATCTAATATATGATTATATTTCATAGACAAATAGTTGCTACTTGTTCATTACTCTTAGATTACATATATGCTTAGCGTATTCATGACCCATTTCAACAACTATGCTCAAAAGCTATATGACACTTACAGTTTTAGGATTGGGATCAAGAATTCTGGTAATCAGGTTCTTGGCTTCAGCCGAAAACCAAGAGGGCAGCTAAACTGAGCTTCTGAAATCTGTGATTGCAAAGGGAGTATTAGAGATGATAAAACCCCCACAAAATCATGTTTTTTTTCTCTTTTTCTCTATTTTTCACCAATGCTACCTTCTTGTATAGGGCAATGATGTTGTCATCCTCGAAAGGTAAATATCCAGCAAGAAGAACAAAGAGGATTACTCCACAAGACCAGATATCTGCAGTTGCACCATCATAGCCTCCATCCTCGATCACCTACAAAGACCAATACAAATATTAATTAGGTAACCTTGTTTGCAATCAAAACACAATTAATCTATAGCAAGCAAAAAGAAAGAATTTACCCTCAGGGGCTACATAATTGGGGTTCCACATGTTGTATGAAGCAGACCATCAGCCTATAATAATATCAGATTAAATGAAGCCAACAAGAGAACATGATGCAACAACCACTGGGAGTTTATGAGAAGTAATTCCAACTTTACCTTCACTTGCTCGGTTAAAGCACTTAAACCAAAATCAGAAACTTTAAGATTTCCAGCACCATCAAGCAGCAAATTCTCTAGCTGAAAATGAATGTTAAGCATAAGTACGTCACTTGTCTGCACTACTGGCCCCGTGATTTATTCCAGATAAATCAAAAAAGTAAATTAGGCTTCACCTTTAAGTCTCTGTGATACACTCCCCTACTGTGGCAGTAATCAACAGCATTAATCAGTTGCTGGAAGTATCTGCGTGCTTCCTCCTCCTTCAACCTTCCATTAGTAGCCTGGTTGTCATGTTTTTTGCATAACAGCAGATTGAATTAATCAAAAACATTTTCATGTAACTCATGTTACTACTCTCATGCAACAAAAGCGTTTCAAACAGATGATATAGTTCCACTTACAATGATTTCAAAAAGCTCTCCGCCCCGTAACATATTCCAGAACGATGAAAATTTTTGCTTTACTTCCCATCACCTGATGTAGAAAGCAAAATTTCAGCCAAATAGTCTCAGAGCATAGGCATGAACAAAATATACATCATTAAGCGTGTATAGTTTTTTTGGATCTTACCTCAAATAGTCGAACAATATTAGGATGCCTTACTAATTTCATGGTACAAATTTCACGCTTAATCTGCATTGAATTAAGGATGGTATCAGCATGAGATATTAAGTACACAGTAAAAGCATACAGCAAAAGGCACTCCTTAGGGTATACTGTATTAAACAATACATGTATACTTACATCATGATTTTTGGGCAAATGAGATTTAGTTTTTTTTGAACTATATGGTTATACTTTAGAAGTAAAAGGAATAGTGAAGTCAACTAAAGTGTAACTGAGGAAATGGACGTCTAATAGGGCACAGATGAAAACATATATACTGAAGTGTGCATGCTGAAGCCAACAGGAAACAGTCAGGAATACTGAAGTATTCAATTTGCACAAAGTTCAGACTGCAACTCGTAACAGCACAAGGCACTAGGAGAACATACTGATTTGGTAGTATGACTTGAAGTGGAAGACCAGCATGTGGATATATCTCGATGTCATGCAAATATGTAGGCATAGAATCACTTCTTAATTGGAGTTACATCTTCCTATGCTCCCATGCTGACACGGCAACATCCAAGGAAGAAAATTCATTCTCCACGTTGTTCCTTTTGATAGAAATATGTAAGAGATGGCAGTGAATTTTTACAAAAGAAAACCACATGGTCCATCTATTGACTGTTAGGAACGATGATACGATTGGCTGTATGGCAAACTGAACTTCTTACCATCTTCGAAAGTCATACTCGTATTAGATAGGGAGCATAAGACTTTTAACCTCTCTCTTTCTTTTGCGAAATCAATATTTCTAATTAACTGAAGTTTGATCCATGCTTCATGATATTGACAGAAAATGGATAACAGGAAACTAATTGCGCATGGTCTCAGAAAGGAATTGACGGATACTGACCTGTTCAACCAATCTGTGCTTCTGAACTTTCTCCTTGTCAAGGATTTTGATAGCAACAGGTTCCTGATTTTCAGTGTTCCTAGCAAACCGGACCTTTGCGAAGGTTCCTTCCCCAATGGTACGTCCGAGCTCATACTTCCCAACACGGCGCTTCACCTTTGGTGACAATGCAGCCCTCTTAGCCCGATACATCTTTCAACAGTTCAAGGTTACTATGAACCTTCAAGCTACTCTTCAAACACCTGCAATTGTTCAGTGAACCAGCCGTTGCATTAGTTGTAATTCAAACCCACTAAGCTGCGGTTACCATAAAAAAGTTCATTAGGCTATGGTTAAAAAGAAAAATAAACACAGGAAAAGAGAGGGAAACGAGATGATATGAGGACGCACTTATATTATCTGGGTATATAGGAGTTTTCCTTTTCAAAAACCAAAAAGAATACAGGACTGCGTTTGACTGAATCTGATGGAAATTGTTGGGGGAAAGTGAGAAAGGAAAGCTACCCAACAGTATACCATGGAACAACACCTTTTTGCAGATGAGGATAGAGCAGGGCATTAGCGCTCAGCAGATTTCTAAATGGAATGAACAGACGGAAAAGATTAACGGCAGGCGGGCTACTGATTCAAATAAATTCAGGAAGTTATTACCCCTTGATAACTTTAAATTTTCGATCCGTAACATTTGAGGAAGCAGAAGCAGCAAAACGGACAAGGGGAAAGGCGCAAACTTATGTAAACACTATTTTTCACCATCTCTCACACGGGATCAAAATGATAAAGAATGACCGGTCCAAACCAGAATGATTCAATCCAGTCTGGTCAATATAAAAGCCACTCCTAGGTAAGACATGCGGCCACAGCACGAACTGCACATGGCCGCACAAAGATAGTTCAGGCTTTTGCAGGCAAAGCATTCAAGTCATAGATGAAAAGCACACCGGCAGCATCACCATGTATACAAATACACAGGCACATATGAAACAGCCACCACTTGCTGACTAACTGATACGGATCAATCATAACCAAGACCGCTTTACAGATGTGCGTATGTATTGCTGAAAGAAACCAAGGAAAAAAGAGCAAGAGTAGAGAAGCTGGCGTGGAGGGAAAGGTCACAGATGAGCTGAGCCCGGCAAAGGGAAATGCACACACCTTTCACAGGACAACCCAAACGAAAAAAATGCCACAGCAAGCTACTAACTTGCAGCTCGAAGAAAGCAGCATGTAACGCCTACTACTCTTTGCCCCCGAAACCCATGGTCTCAGAATTGCATCTCAGAAGACGCTAATCCAAATGCAAAATTCATGCAGCGCCAGGCACAGCCACAAGCAGAGGCGCCAGAGCTGCACAAGAACCAGATTCGGGGCTGAGGCACTGAAAGCTCACCTTCCAGCTCTGAGACTGCGCAGGCTGATCGGCGGCAGTTGCTGGGAGCGAGCTCACAAGAGCTCAAGGAGAAGCGAGTACTAGGTTGAGATGATTGGTGTGGAGGAGGATGGATGTTCTCGGGGAGAAACGAGGGTGGTGGGGTGGCACTATAAAGCGGTGGGGCGAGGTGTCATGCGCCGCTGTGGCTTGTGGCAAACCGGCCAGGAAAGGACGGGACCCGCACGGAGGGGTCACCTCAAAAAGTTTGTTTGATTGCAATTTGCATTGGCTTGGTGACCCTTTTCAGGTCCCAAGGGCTGGCCATGCCCGTGGCCGTGCTGTCCTGTCCTGTACCTTTTTCCCGGTCTGAGAAAATTAGATACACAAGAAATAAAATCTTACAGCGTTGGGAAGACTCACAGGGTCGTATAAAAAATCAAAAGACTCTAGGAAATTGTTAGCGTGCTTGGCTTTATGCTCCGCTTTCTCCAACATGCACACCACACACAAATATACACGAGTACTTAACGATAACAAGACGTGCGACAATTGTAAATAAAAGTTCATGGAACATGACACACAAATTAAACCGTGAGGGAAAACTCTTCAAGTAGGTGACACGCTTTGAACCAGGGTCAGACAGGAGTTCAACGACTAACAAGCAACACGATGCATTCTTTAGTAGAAGTATAAAAATATAAAATAAGCCCTAACTTCCATTCAACCAACAATTTCCACTTGTTCCTCTCTCCCCCCAAAAAAAAATGTAGGTTGGAGTACTGAAATTTCAAACCCACCTGGTTAGCGTGGTGACACTACTATATAAATTCCAATCAGCCACACGCACTGTCGCACTGTTCGCCCAAGGGCTGGTACCATGTGCACGTCTACCGATTAAAAAGCTCTTGTTGTGAGACTCGATTTTATTTTTTGTGAAAGCAAAGCAAAGCGAAGCATGCCAACAAAATGAGCGCACGGCAGGACCAAACAGCAATATACTGCCAATAAATCCGCTGGGCCCTCGTAGCATTGGTGGGTCTTGCATGGTTGTTGGCTGCTTGCAGTCTGCACCCTGCACACAACCACCAGAATTTCTTCTTTCTGCAAATGCTCAGAATGATTACTGCTGCTTTGCGATTGGCTATTTTGATTGGACGGAAAGGAGTTCGACTTCTTCTGGCAAAGATTACGCGCGCCAACTGGATCGATGGGACACAACCCAGATTGGATCGACGGCAGATATCCGGTGAATAGCAGCAAGTCAAGTGCTAACTAATTTTCCAACTCTGGACTGATCGAGATCCAACAAGAAGATATCAATTCGTACCCTCTCCGTCCGATAATATAAGATATATACAGAGTTTAAAATTGTGCTAAAATACAAGATATTCTGGGTCATTAACCCTATCTAGTCTGTCGTTTTTACTAGAAAATATTGAGATTCCTCTAAAAACTAGATCACTCGAAACAACCAACATTAATTAAGAAAAATAGTGAGTGAACTACTCCCTCCATTCTATCAAGTGAGGGGCCATGTGATCTTTTGTCAAACTCCTTATCTAAAAGTCACTTTAATCTCTTATATTAGTTATGGAGGGAATTGTTTATTGAACTTTGTGAGTGAATTATAGAGAAGTACAATGTTTGTATTAGGGATAGTAGCCTTCCTTATAGAGTAGTCAAATCGGCATTAGAAATGATCATAATCTATCGAATCCCAATTGTTGTGGTTTGTAACTACGCCTAGTGATTAAATAGATGACATGTAGAAAATTGGTGGTGCCCAATCGCCTTGCAGAATGGTTGCCTAAACTGGCAAGATGGGCGCCTAGGCATATGGAAGGTGGTACATCGCATGCCTCACATTTAAGCCTTAAGAACTATGGTTTAACACCCAAGATACAAAAAAAAGCTTTATCTTGGTTCAAGCGTTGAGCCCTATGTCTAGCAGAGAGATTTTATGGTTAACACTCCTTTCCCTGCCTTATATCTCCATGGAGGAAAAAGGAGTATAAAAATTGGTTCGTGATTCTTTCTTGCCTGGTAACAAATATAGCTCCCTCTTTCACCCAAGGTCAGCTCTGGTCTTCAAGCTGTCGGGGCACCTCCTTAACACCCACACACACCCCACCCACCCACACACCTCCAAAGGTCATGGCCAATAACCCCTGCCAAACAATGCCCATCTCAGCTTTTGCAGACGGCTAGGGGCAGACAAGCTAGCTGGAGGACGTATTGATCCGCTCATCCTTAATTCACCCGTCCCTTTGCTATGTTGCACTATGAAATATACTTTCATAACAAACCGATGTGAAGACATCAATGCGAATGCGAATAGTATTCACTGTAAAATTGATGAAACTTAAAACTAATCGATGTGAAGACATCAATGCGAATGCGAATAGTATTCACTGTAAAATGGATGAAACTTAAACTAATTTAACAGGCATGGATATTTTTTTTATATATAGACAGGGGGAGTAGTCCCCTACGACTACTCCCTCCGTCCCGGGAATAAAAGTCCATCTGCGTTTCAAAATTTTTCCCACAAATGTTGATCACTATAGTCCGACGAGGCACGGTCCGAGGAAATGTATGTAAAGATGGCCGAATAAAGGGTGTGTTTAGATCACCAAAATTTGGTGCAAAATTCCTGTAGCATGTCACATCCGACATCGTAGCACGTTTCGTTTGTTAGTGGTAAATATTATCCTACCATGACGTAACTAGACTCAAAAGAATCGCCTGTAACATACAACATACATCTAAAAAGCGGCAATTATTAGTTTTATTTTTTACCTACTTTTGGTACTCGATATACATGTGCCGGTATTTTGATGTGATGGGGAATTCTTTTTGCATAGTGGAATTTGAGGGGAGGAAGCTGGGGGCTCTAAACAGGGCCTAAACAAAAGAAACAGAGCTCCCAAAGCTTCCTCGTCCACACGTTCATCGATTTGTTACATTAAAGAAAAACAAAAAACCGATTACCAGGCACCCAGCCTTATCGTGTCCCTTCGTGAGGACTCGAAGTTTCTCCACTACGAGCATTCCGCTAGCCACCGCCGGACAGTTCCTCATCTACCGATTCCGTATAATTGATCCAGGTGGTGCCGGCGCTCTCATGAAGCTCTACGGGCGCATCCCGGCCTGATCGGCTTCCCCCGGCTGCGCCGCGGTGGGGCACGCGAGGGGTGCCGCCGTCTTCTACCCCCTTCTTCTTCGTCTCCGCATAGAGGCCGACTGGCAGCGGGACCTTGCGCCGCATGGGAGGAGAGGGTTTGGCCGGGCCATCGGCGGCCGGAAGCAGTGTGGGAGGATCCCGACGCCCACCCCACCATGCGGAGCGCCGCGCTGGAGCTCGGTCTTTCGTAGACGGCCAAGAGCCCGTGGCCTCGCGTCGGCATGGAAGACGGATGCGAGGTCTAGCAGCTGCTGCGGCGGGCCGGGGCTCGTGAGGAGGGTCGAGTGGCGGCTGCTAGTGGCCGACGGAGTGGTGTGCTGGGACAGTTTCGGAGGGACGTGGGATCGTGCTGATATTTACGGGGCAATTTCGTAATTTCACATGTACTTGGTTTTTCGTGCCCCGAGCCGATGTTGAATTATTTGTGGGACGGAGGGAAGACGTGGATATCTACATTGCACCGTCAATCAACAAAAGAAAAACAGAAAAACCAGCGTGGGGCAGCTGCATCTCCACCAAAAAAGAGAGCAATAGCAACAAATCAAATGATTCTTTTTTGAACAGTAATCTGAGGACGGATGACCACAACCTGGTGTGGAAATGGAACCTACTCACAGCACAGCCACCACATGTGTAGCATACCAATGAGCGCCCATGCTGTTCCAAAAAAAAAAAAAAAAAAAAAGAGCGCCCATGCATTGGGCGCGAAAGGTTCGGCTTCGCCATCGGAGATGCCGCTTCGGACCGCAGCACCCACATGGGGCGTCGGGCGCTTTTGCCTGCTGTTCCATTCCATACAAGCACGTTGGCGAAAACACGTAGGAAAAATTCGGATTCGGGCGCTCGAGCACACGAGGTGCGAGGCGAGGTGGCCGTGCCAGTTCGGTACACGTACGCATGCCCCTGGTCGTGGTCGCAACCGTACGTACGCGCCTAAAACCGGTCGCCGGGTTTCTTTGAGGTAAAGGCCGTGACAGTAGCGAGCGAGAGACGTCAGACGTGAACAAAGCAACGCGTACTCCTGATATTTTCCGCTGCTGCCGCCTTTTTTGGTTTCTATCGCTCTCATATGTCTGCTAGGTTCTGGAAGTACGACGGAGTTTTACGCAAGTGCAAAGTTACATTTTGACGCCGCCACCACCAATTGATTGGAATCGAATTGAATCCTTTGGCACTGATAGGAAGAATTCGTGGAGCCATAGGATTGTCCAATCCAAACGTCGAGAGCCAAGACGTCCCCGCTGATGACCGTATCGAGCCACGTCAGTCAGACAGACCAGAGTCCCGTTCAAGGGACGGGCTCTAGGAAGCTTCCTGGCAGGTGCGCGGGGGAGTGAATTGCCGAAAGCTCCACACCGCCACACGCCACGCCAGTACGCCACCTGCTGCCGGCCGAGGATGAGTGAGAATTTGCTCGAAAATGCCTACGAATGGCTCCGCGTGCGCTGCGGTCTTTGAATTTTGCTGATGCTCCGAATCCGAATGTTTGGATCGGTGACTTGGGAACGAATGGCCGTTACTGTCTTGGGTCTTGGCCACAGACGACACGGGAATATCGGGTGACGGTGGTGGCCACCCACCACGCTCGCCGCGTAGCCTCCGTCGCTCGCTCCACCACAGATGACAGATCCTTGTGATCGTGTCCGATTTGGATAGCTAGTCGTAGATGTTGGCGTGGATATGTTCAGCGCAGCACAGTACAGAGTAGTACAGGAGAGGAGACCGGCGTGCATGGTCCTTTTGAACGCAGTCGCACGCACGAACGTTCGTGCCGCCGAGCGGACCAGTGCGAAGCACGGGCCCGAGCGGTGAGGTGAGGCGAGGTCGGCATCGGGGGGCACAAGTGCTCAACAACAAACCTGGCACGCAGTCGGCATCCGTACCGTACCTGGGGCCGGCGGTGGCGCCACGTACTACGTCCAAGTCCAAAAAGGCGGTAGTACTGGCCGGCAGCCGCGGAGGGAGCCAGCTGCAGTTGCTTTCTGGGCCATTACTACTGCTGGCAGTAGTTTTGCGTGCGTGGCCAAACCGGGCCAAGAAGACAAGGAACGTGCCGCTAGCTCAGGCTCAGCTGGGTGGCTGCCTGTACTACCAACCCAGACGGCCGAACCAATGACGGAAGCCCCCACCCAACCCGACGTCGTGCCCGGCCGGCCCCGGATGCGGATCGGCAGGATCGGCATCACCCGAGAGAGGACCCGAGGGAGGAAGCTTCGCGGCAGCTTCGTCCGCGGGGCAAGGAGGTGGGGGCGGCTACTAGGTGACAGCGGCGGGATCGATCACGGAGGCGAAAACGACGCGGCCCGCGTGGGGGCCGGACGATCGCTCGCTTTGGCGCGAGGCGAGCCGGGGAACGGCCCGTGCTTATCATCTTATCTTGGCTTGGTTCGTCGTCGGCCTCATCGGCGGCGCGGCGCGCTGCCGTGCCGACCGGCGAGGTTTACGTGCTCTGCTTCGCTTCATCGCCTGGGACTGGGACTGGGGACTGGGAGGATGCTGCCGTGCGTGCCCGCACAGTGGAAATTAAACGCCGCGGACGGACGTGTCGTGCCCAGCACATGCGTGTCGGGACTTTACGGTTGTGCGTTTCTTGCGGTCAAAAAGGCCGGCCGCGGGTGGCGGCGCAGCGCGTTCGAGGCCTTCTACAACGCACCAGCTTGGAGTCCTGCCCCAGGCTCCACCTCAGCTCCCGTGTCCATGTCATCGATGCTTGTTGCCTCGCGTAGCAGAGAACAGATTTCGCGGCGTTAGTTTGGTCCGACAAAAGTTTGAAGAGAAATGAACGCGTTGGAGTGTGAGCGGACTAGCAGCGTGACGTCCAATCGTCCGAATGTGGCAAAGGAGTCTTACGGTAAAGTAAGGATGTTGCCGGATCCCGATGTGACATGTTTTATTAATATAAAATGATCTTCTTTCTCGTCTGCGTTGAGAGATGGACCGCCCTTCAGGTTGCTCCATCAACGCGGCTTCTCTTCCGTGAAACCACAACAGAACAGCTGCCACCGTTGGCCCTGCCCTCAGTGCACTGCACTGCAGATGCAGAGTGCAGCCGCCGCCGCCGGCCGGACCGGACTATACGTACGGTGCTGAATCAAGTGATAGGTGCTGTTTGTGTGCCACCACATTGTGGACGTGCTGGACACCCTGGACTACTGCTGGACGCGCGACTACGATGGCGCTGTCCTTCACTGCTACGAGTACTACAATTCGCGTTTGAATTTTCTGTGGGCGCGGGGGTGCAACGGTCATAATCGCTCGCATATAGCCGAATATTCCTATATACTAGGTACAGTATACTCCAAAAATATACTCATCACCAGCTACATTATAGTACAAAGTAGCCACATGTTTTTTTTATTTCTTCAATCATAGAAAGTAGATAGAGTTGGAGACTCTTGGCCGTCTTTTTATCTCCCATGCATACACATCAGTGCATCACCAGGTAAATTTCATGTTCATCGAAGTAGATCTCATGGGCCTATTTTGAACGCATGAATTTCATATATTCACAAACGAATTTTATAGAAATTAGAAAAACATAAAAACCCAGGAAGAGTCCCGTGTTTCAAGAAAAATACTACTCCAAAAGAAACAAAATGAAGTTCCATTCGTGCTAACGGCCAAAGAAAACAAGGGCGTCATATCAATTACAACACGTTTGAAAACACTCATAGTTTGTTTCAGTAACATTGTTGCCATGAAATCCAAATATAACTGCTCTAATCGCGGTAACATTGTGCATCTTCTCCATAATGTCACTTTTCAGTAACATTCTTGTAAAAACCTAAACCCTAAGATCTCATCCTCCGCACATTGCACAATGTGCGAGGAAGGCTTGGCGCTATACACCATATTCCAAACCTCACGTGAAAGTGTGAGGCCTACGACATTGAGTACCTCCTCCTTTTGATTTGCTCGATATAGATTGGATTTTCCGTTCTTTATATACTTCCACTTGGTGTCATCGTCTCCATGTGTTGATCTTTTGTGTTTTGTGCGTGCTCTCGTGTTTCATGCATGATTTCGTTATCCGTGGGATGTGGCCTAGCAGCATCGAGAATACCTATGCCAACCAATTGCAACCCTCCTCTAAAAACAATATAAGCCGTGGAGGGGAAAAAAACTATAGCATTTTGAGCTGCTCTTCCAGGGAATCAATCAATTTCTCTTCGGCAGATGGTATATTTCCCCGAATGTTTATTAGGGCTTCAGCCATACCACATCGTCCACACACCGCCTACCTACTACCTACTCCTGGCCGCACTTGTTTGTTTCTTTAAAAAAGATTAAGCAATCATGTGTCGTTTTTGTCCACTTGTTGAGTTCAGAGATGGCTCCATGATTCCAAATCTTTCTGCCGTACCCGTTTTTCTTAACATACTGTTTCATACCTGCATTTGTACCAGTTCTTTTTATATATCTTAATTAATTCTGTTAAGCAATATCTTTAACCCTATTTCCCCCTGCCGTTCCTCCATCTTCTGTTTCTGTTAACATAGAGTATTTTATCATCTAATCACACATTCTTTCAAACTTTCTGACGACACAATGCCACAATGGCAACTCCGACCAGCGATTAGAAGCCTCTCGAGACATGATTCACGAGGGAAATTAAAAGGAGTTTGTGGCGTATTGCATGATGAGAGGAGCGCTGCTCAAGCATAATAAGCCTCAAAGCCGCACGCTGCACGGTGTGCACAGGCCGAGATGGGCGACACGATCCCAACCACCGAGGCATATCGTCGTCAACGTATAGTAAGATGATACTCCGAGTACGGAATGATTTAGAAAATCTATTCTAAACACGGATGTAGCTCGTGCACTGATTTATTAGGGTGCGTCAAAGTGGATACTTGTATGAAAGAATAGGACGCCCGTGTCAGGATGACGTGGAGTCTTTAATGTCCACACAAGTTAACACATTTTTTCCCCGGCATTTTATTTATGCTATTAAGGTCTTGTTTGGATGTCTTCTTGGTAGTGTCCACGTGTTGGGTAGTAGACCCAAGTGTAACTTTAATTAAAATTACACCCCAATATATGTGGATTGATGACAAACCAAATACATCCAAACAAGATCTAAATGAACTACAAAGAGTTAATCTATAGATTTTAATATTGGCAAGAATGCATGCAATATGTTTCGCTGTAAATGACCATCCATATTGAGAGAGAGACTTGAACATTTGACATTTTTCACGAGGGAAGCTTGAACATTTTTTGGTTTTTTAACTGTGGAAATTCACTCTATTTCTCTTTTTGTAATTAATTCTTGCAACTGTTACACATATTTATGCACCTTTTCCCATAATATATGGTATTGTTGAAGCTCAGCAGCTCTAGGGGACCACGTTCAGAGAAAAAAAAATGCCGATCCACTCTGGACCACCTTTCTCTCTTTGTAATTAATCTGCTAATACGCGTATGTCATAACATTAAAATGAGAAACACAACATTATACTCACTATATTCCTTTAAAAGTGTCATTTTAAGAAACACAACATTATTCTCCCTCATCTTTTTTATTTTGGTGATTACTTTGCCTTATTCAAATTTTTTATATAAATATTATTTATTTTGGTATGATTTATCTTGTATTAGAGATACTTTTTAATAATTATTTATTTAATTTATTATTTACAACAAATTTTTGAATAAGACGAAATGTCAAACTCAATAGCAAAAAAAAAAAAAAATAACATTTTTAAAAAACACAAAGGAGTAAATGAGAACGAAACTAAACATCGGCCTCATGCCCTCATGGTCATGTAGCGGACAATGGATCTGGAGTTCAGAACCGGGCTAGCCTGCCTTTCGAGGGCCCACATGCGCTGCAGCAACATGCATGGGACCTAGCGTCGTGGACCCGTGCGAATGGGCCCATTCCCGACCGGGCGTTGGAGCACTCTTTTTAGTGTTCATGGTATGGTACTCAAATCATACCCAGGACCAGGATCCTTTTTATAGAAAATCAATTCTCAAACCAAATAAACTGAAACAAATATATCGTACCGCTGTACTGCATGTAATGGGAACAAATGTCCTCCCGGAACCCGAATATCTGCAGTCAAAACCAGTACTATTGCAATTGCACTTGCACACCAAACTACCAAAGTATTTATAATTGCCACATGATGACATTCACAAACCATCATGTATCAGTGTCATGATGGTCCATTGTACATGCATCAATGTACATTTGACAAATTTTAATTTTAATCACAAAGATTGGTGTACATTGAGACGTCTCATACGCGCTGATGAACTTGCGCACGACATCAAAGTACATCAATATTAGCAGCAAAGGATAGCGGTGCGGCAGAAGAATGAAGAACAGAGAAGCAATTGGGATTTGGCGAGGACAGGAATATAGATTTCAGTATTGTGGTTTACAAATTTCATAAACTTAAGTATTATACAGATCAGAACAAAAAAAAAAAGTAACAGACGAATTTTACGGAGCCTGGTCTTGCCACATTGGGCCAACTATTCTCGCGCTGGGCCTTATTTCCCCTCGTGGGCCTCCGGGCTTGAGCATGACTAAACGGATAAGGAAACAGAATGACGGGACAAACGGCAACCGTTCACTTTCCCAGTTGTTGGCGCCACCACTGCGTGCAAGCACGCACTTTTCAATCAATCAAGAAAAAGTCAGATCGGCGAGTACTTTATCATCTCCATCCATCCTGGCAGAGCCACACGTTGAGCGAGTACCCAAATTCCACCACCACAACGCCCACAAACTTAGGTAGCAATGGCAATGGCGTCGAGCTAAACCACGCCAATCACAGCTAAAGCTAGCCGCAAAACTTGAGCACATATCTGTGTACTGCGCCTGTTTTTCAGCTGGTACAATATGCAACACCCATTGCTCGCGGCAGTAACTGCTGCCGTCTCTCCGTCCTTGGTCTCGCCGCCGCGGCGAGTCCCAGCAGCTTCTCCGGGTCCTGACGACGACGGCGACCTGTTGGCGTCGCGGTCCGGTGCGCGCCGAACGGAGGTGGCGTGACGGCAGGCGCCGACACGAAGTCGAAGCCTCAAGGTGGGGCCCCGATCGTCATCGTCGAGGCGCCCGTGATGCTCAAGACCGCCGCGTCGGTGCCGTCGCTCCGGCATAACGATGGTCAGGTCAAGGCCGGCGACGTCGGAAGGTACTGCTACTAGCTAGTGCTCTAGCTAGCACTTCCATGGCAATGAACTGTACACAGATCGATACAGTGCCTTGATGTTGGTTTTGGATGAGCAGGATCATGGCGCGGAAGCCCAAGGATGTCTGGGTCGTGCGGCTCGCCGTCGGATCGTACCTGCTGGACGGCAAGTTTTTCAGTCCCTTGGATTCTAACAGCGGAGACGATGATGAGACCCAGGCCCAGGATGAATGAGTTTATTCACATGTTGTGCAAACATGTTCACGCCTATGCGTGATTGCAATTTGCAATGTAAGGTCCATGGTGTGTAACTTCTGCCGACAGTAAGTGATTGCTATTTGTCTTAGAGTCATCAACTTATCATAGAAAGGAAAAACAGCTTCAACAGTTATAATTCTGAGTAGCAGCTTCAATATAATTCTGAGTAGAACCTAGACTTTTTGCACAGTAATTTTTACTTTCCTCAAACTCAGTGCGACAGCACAATCAGATTTCCGAAAGCTTGGCATCGGAACAGTTTCTGAGGGGTCCAATACTTGATGCCTTGCTGATATTTCATTATTTCTATGTGTTGCTCCAGCTTGCATGTATAGATGTTCTCCAGAAATCCTGGAATGTCCTAGCCAACTTCGAAAAATTTGCAGGATTCTACGGACCTTCCAGAAATATGCATCAGAAAAAGATTGCAGTCGATCATTCACAAAATCGCAATGCAGACTAGTACCTTTTCCTGGAAACTAGATGAGACTGCAATTTCCAATTATCATAGATAAATAATGGAACTGAATATACAATCGACAATGTTGTGGAACAGTAGTGTAGGCTGTGACTGTGAGTCAACTCTGAGAAGCTTTAACTTCCAGATGCTGTTTCAATTACGACAATATATTGAATGGAAGCCTGGAACAGTTATTTACAAGCTTCTGCACAATCTAAGTTAAGCCAGATATAAGAAATACGGATCAAGAGACTTCTCAGAAGCTGACAAGATGGATTGCCATTTCTTATATTAGCTTCAAAACATTTCGCCTTTGTGTGGTTAAGATGAAATGGAGCAATACTCCACAAGTTATCTGACTAAGAAGATGGGTATGAAGCTCTAGCTCTATTTCAAGAATATTCTATTCCTTCTTGGTTTTTGTTTTCATCTGCTTCTTGCTCCCTTGATCTTCTTGGGTTTAGTTAAGTAGGTCACTGCCCATACTCCCAGCAGGGGTTGCTTGCAGGGGCGCCAGCCAATATACCAGTAGGTGGTCAAATGTTATGATCTCCTCGAGCATATGCCCAAGCAAAGCCTACAAACACATACCAGGACATGCAATAATCAGAAAAATGAATTTGGATTACTAGTTTTCAAGAATTTAATGAACCAAGACAAACAATGAACGCCAGGTATAATAGAAGCAAAAATCTTAACATGAAGTTAGTTGTCGCCAGGTATAACAGAAGCAAAAATCTTAACATGAAGTTAGTTGTCATAATCTACGATGACTGTTGCAGAACAAACCTTTTCAAGACTTTTATATTTATAACAAAAAAGAGAAAAGAATGCACACTACACAAGACATCTTATAAGGCACACCATCATATAAACTGTTCCGCTGGCAAGTACAAGATGGTATAATATTTGACAAGTGCCAAACAGAAGAATGCATAACTCAATGAATCATAATATGATGCAATAATACATGGGCATAAGTATAACAGTGTGCAAACTAGGAGGGTGCACCGAATGCCGGAATCATAAAAAAATTGGTGATTGTATTTTTTCAGATTGTTCAGTTTGATCCATAAGGAATAAACATTCAAATCGAAAAAAGGTTCATTTGTATTTCAAACATGTGCCATGCCTCATGTGTAGATGGACTTACAGATGCAGGGTTCATAATCCCTCCAGTTATATCCGAGCTAAGGATATGAATTGTGTTCTTCCACATGCTCGTGATCCATGTCTTCATAAAGAAACTTTTCATCTCTTTCTTTCAGGGTCACCGATACCATAACAACCATGAAAGTTGCTAAGCCTTCAGCTAACGCACCATGATGAGCACCAACACTTAAAGCGGGCCCCTTTACCCACATTAGGAAAGTTGACTGGATGAGCTTTACTCCAAGAACCGACCCAATCACCTGTTAAAGCGCGGAACGAATACAAACAAAACTTAACCAACAAAATCAGCCATAGCAGTTAACCAGATTTAAAAGGAAATGTCCATTACTGCATAGTGTGAGTTTGTAACACAGTTATGAAGTTTGACTTATGGAATCAGCCATGTTACACTATGAATGAATGTTACACTAGTATATATGCTAATAATAGCTGGACTTGGTGCCTTTACTTTTTAGAAATACACTGGTTTAGTTTTGAGACAAACCAAATTGTGTAACTAGTCATGGTGATGGCAACTGAGAATTGGTAACCATATACAACATATGCAACCAACCAAACACGGGTAATGCAGACATAGCAGTTAACCAGATTTAAAAGAAAATGCCCATTACTGCATAGTGTGAGACAAAACAAAAGTTTGACTTATGGAATAAGCCATATTGCGATGAATGATTGTTACACTAGTATATATGGTAATAAATAATAATAGCTGGACTTGGTGGTTTTTTTCTTTCTTTTTTTAGATTTAGAAATACATTGGATTAGGTTTGAGACAACCAAATTGTATAACTGCTCATGGTGATGGAAACTGAGATTGGTAACCATAGTACAACTTATGCAACCAACCAAACACGAGTACTTGTGCATTTCAGCACCTAGTACAGACAACCAAACAGAGTTGTGCAAAGCCGAAATGCAGGACAACCAAACACTGCTTTGAAGCTACTATGCTGGACTAGATATATCCAATACTAATCCTTATGCAGGTCATCACAATGGCGAGCAACCAATCAGACCCTCAGTTTCTTATCGAGTCCGTCCCATACCTAGGTCCAGTCTTTGTTGGTCAACCACATTCAACCAAATTACCAGATGGTGTCAGTGTTATAAGCTTCAAAGGTAAATGCACATGAGCGATTAACTGAAGACAAATCCAGCAAATAGAAGCACGACACAGATATAGATCGCGATGGCGGTGTAGTACATACCTGAGCTGGGATTCGCGCGGGCGGTGAACAGGTACACGGCGGGTCCGCCGTGGGAGGCAACCTGCAGCGGCAGAGGGACAGTGAGCGGGTTGGCCGGAGGCCCCACCCGTGGCGACCTCGAGCGAGGCGAAGAGGAACATGTGGACGATGGAGAGCGGGGTCCGACGGCCTCGGCCCACGCGGTCCCGCGAGGCCGAGCCAACGTAGACGAACGGCTTCACCAGCGCGCCCGCGCGCACCCGCACGCCCCCAGCGCCAGGTCGCCCACCACCAGCCACGGACGGATGCGCGGGCGCGACGGCGCCAGTGACATGGTGGGTTAGGGCTGGGGTCCGGAGGAGGGCGGCGGCGGCCGTGCGCGGTGGTGGTGCGCAAAAAGCTGGAGGGGAGGGAATCTCGTGGCGGGGATTAGGAAGGAGGGCGGCCAAAGTAATCCTGGGACCTGGGGGCGGCTTCCGTTTTTTATGCCCTCCTCCTGTTGGTTGGAAGTGGGACCTAAAAATGGGCAAGCAATGATTAGTTGATTACCCATCTATTTCCATGTGATTAAGTGGTAACTTAATAACAAAGGAAACCACTGCCGCATCTTGTCATCACATGCATTGAGCATGGATAGAATAGCCTTCTCTCTAAAGAAAAGATGTTGGTCGACACAATTTTCTTAGAAGATGTTTTCGTTTCCCTGGGCAGAGACAACTGGCAGAAACGTAAAGCCTGATCAGCTGCACTAAATTAGCTGGAACACCCTCTGCCGCTGCAAAAAATTCGAAGTAAGTTGGTTCTTGTAGAGTAGTAGTAGTAATTTGTGTTCCCGGTAGCAACAACTGCAGGCCTAATTAAAACTTGAGAATGTTACTTCTCGAAAACAAAGATTTACATATTAATTTTAGATGAAGGAACATGGCCATGTGATTTTAGATAAATTTGAGAGGTTTGAAGAATTATACAAACTAAAGATATAGATATATACATCCCTTAACACTTGCACAATAGTGGATGACGACATACAAGTTTAAAATAGTTGACCTAACGATTTTTTTAAGAACATCGGCACGCTGTACTGTGGTATATACTGCCATATACCTTTCTAGTATCAATATTATCTTCGAAAAACACTTTCCTTTCAATCTAATATACTTCCCCTTCTAAACTATATAAGATGGTCTTATATCTAGAACAGTGTACTGTATATATAAGTATATTATATATAAAAACTATGAATTTATAGTAAAGGGAGCATGCGCCACACTTGCAAAAAGTTTGGAATAGTTGGACCTACGAGTAAACGATTTTACTTAAGAGCATCCGTACAATAGAATAGAATGTCAGTTAGAGTGCCGAAACTAAAAACATAAAGAAATTTCCGTTGCCGGGACTCGAACCCGGGTCTCTCGGGTGAGAGCCGAGTATCCTAACCAGCTAGACTACAACGGATGTGTGATGTCTAATGTTGGGTACCCTTTTAAATCCTTTCATGATTAATCCTTTAATTTAAGTCATGCGGATATGTAAAACCATGTTTGTTGACTTACGCGTACAATGTTCCATATTATACATAAACAGCTGTACTTTTATATTTCACATATATTGTATTTATGTGCCTGGGGGACCTGTAGTATTGTGGGCACGCATATCTGACACTAATCACACGCTGGAATGGAGGCTCGACACTGAGACTGAAGGCACCGTCTGGTCTGGAATCCAAGAGGTGAGATCAAATGAGGTCAGGAGTATGAGTTCAGTGCAACACCCATCTGCTTGCCCGCGTTGGTTATTGGACTGACCTAAGCCGTCGGTACCACCCATATAGCACAAAAGTTCAGACATCACAAACAACACAACAACCAATTCGAAATCACTACCATGTTGCTATTAGTTTCCCATGCATTGAATCAAGTCGACACAGACAGTATCAAACCTGTCGGGTTGTTTGGAAGGAGTTCCCATCCCGTAGCCAACCTGACGTGAGAACAGTCTTTTTACTGGATCCAAATGTCTGGATATCAGTTTCCAACCCAGTTACAGTGATATTTAGATTAACAGCCTTGCTTCAAAATTTACAACTGCAAAGGAAAGTTCATCAAAAGACCCCTTTAGAAATCATGACATCTTGAGCGCTAAGCGTTTTTTGGACAGGTCTCTATTCTACAGAAGAAAAGTCAGGCTGGAGAAGGGGCATCTCTCGGCTGATGCTTAAGGTGGCGACGGAGATCCTGGCCAGTGGCCAGAAGAAGCCCAAACACACAGATGATTATGCAGAGGAGTGCAATCAAGTTTATGGGAGGAAACTAATCTCCTACGGTCGATTTATGTTGGTTGTGTATAAAATATCTATCTAGCTGATCCGTTTGTTCCTGCCACGGGTACTTGTGATCCTCTTTGCGCACGAAAGGGTTAAAGCGCAGTTTGTAATGTCTGTGAACCACCCAAGCTGGGTCGGCAGCCCTTGGGGCTTTTCTGGGTAATTTCTTCTTTATCTAAACTTGCTTGCTGAAACATCTGTAGGATGCCGATGTATTTCTGTTTAATGAATGGAAATGGGAAGTCCCAAGTTTTTTTTTAAAAAAAATCCAAGTTTTTTTCATTTTTTTTTTTGCATTTCTAAGTTGCTAAGAGAAGTTGCTAGAGAGAGAGAGAGAGATCACCTTTTATTTTCAGGTAAGTGTTCCCATCGTAATGGATTATTCACGTGATAGCAGATGTGACAATTGATCATAGTTTGGTAGTTGAATAGTGGACGGATGAAGTGCAGCACCACTTGAATCTTTTGAAGAAGTGTAGCATCCAGTAATTTGGACATCCATAGTGCTGCCATGAGTTAAAAGACAATAGCATCTGGGTTCCACCTATCAAAAGCAGAGCAGTATTTTTTGTATCAAATATTGATGAAATTGTCAGTAGAGACACAGTTACCATGCAAGGAAACATTCATGTTTACCTTTGATCATTAATCGATTTACAAAGAAAGTGGGGCACAACTTGCCATCTCAACCATGTCGCTGCATAGAAAAAGTTTTTAAATCAGAACAGATTAAACTGCAACACAATCTGAACAGGAGCCAAAACCAGAAAGAGAATTTAAAAAGCGAACCTGTTCCTTTCTAATCCAATGAGAAATGCAGCTTCAGCTAAAGCAGCTATTAGTGTTTCCTCGCCAGCATCACTTCCAGTCACAGCATATTCACTAAACAATTGCCTCGCGAGGAAATACAAGTTATGTAGGACATAACCAGCCAGTTGTAAGAATGACGACTGAGGTAGCAAAAGCAAGTACCTTGGGTCCGTTACGGGCTGTTTATCAAACATTCTAGATTTGGAAACATATATCACCTGATGAAGTATAGACCTGAAGCATAAGCAGATGTGTCACCTCTACTGGGAAAATATTATCTAAGAGAAAAAACAAAAAAGTCATTACATGAACATCATACAAATCAGCTGGGTTGACTGCTGAAATAGCAGAGTATCACAGCTTGATATGATTTTTGATGTCTGGATAGGATGCTTTTATTGCAAGAATAGAACTTCACGTAGTTATCTGCAAAATGGGACAAGTATTGGTTTCTTGGCATAACAATAAAAGGAAACAGAAGAAATTGGAAAAATGCTATGAAATCAGACAGAGAAAAATGAATTGCATGGAAACCTTTATAATAGTACTTTGAACATTCTTGATTTCCTATTGAAACATAATAAAAACTGAAAGGGCTCTGATGTCCCATTGCTGCACGAACTGAACCCCATGTAGTCTCGGGGGTCTCCTGGCAAACTCAATACCATTAACAACATCCTGCAACATGAAGAAATTTGAATGACAATGCAATGTTTCTTAGAATGGAAGCTCTAGAAACTTCATTCCTTATGTATGTTCAACATTTTTGGCTAGCAGAATCCAACTATTGAAACCTTATCAGTTCGCAATCTTGCTGTTATCTCTGTAGCATATATATCATTTCTCTGTAGCACCTATTTGTAAGGGCTTCCTACCTTTTCTTCTTTCATACAATGATACACACAGCTCTTCTGCAAGGGGCCGTCCAAGAAAAAACATATAACCCTATTTGATAATTCAATTAAATTGCTGATAAATTTGTTAACAAGTTTTTCTGACTATCAGATGTTCAGTAAAAGGAAAAAAGAGTTAATAGTTAAACCTGTTGTAAAATTGTGTGATCATGGATGTGTAAATATGCTTGTAACCTCTTTCTATTAGCCACTTTGGGCAATTTAATATAATTCAGGGGGGAACACCTCCCCCACCCCCCCCCAAGAAAATTGAAAGGAAAAAAAACCTGTTGTAAAAAAGGATCTTCAGCTTAATGCTGGGAAAACTTACTAAGAGAAGTCGATGTAGATTTAACGCACTTTGTCAATTGACGAGCTTAAGCATCTTCACCCAGTTTTTTGGGACTAAAAGGGATCGTTTTTGCATTAAATATGGAAGAACAAACCTTACGAATGCAGCTATTGTTGCTGATGAAACTTCTGATAGATGCTGCCCCCTGTCACATTGAAAGGAAATTCCAAATAAACTAGTCAGCATTATCTCTCCAAATACTATGTAATGGTTTTGTGCCCTTTTATATTTTCTTTATATCTGATAAGTTGATATATCAGTTACCATCATTTACCACCCAAACTGGCAAGCAATTCGTCTTCTGCTAGCTACATCAGTGAAATAGAAGATCTCAGAATCAATAGAGGCTATATCCACAGTTATGTGAACTTTCTCAGTTAGACAAGCAGCAGCATCTTGTCATGTTACTCACTTTGGAGGAATTAAAAAACCCAAGTCCATCATCAGTCCAATAGGCCCAAGCATCATTAAAGGGCCAGGTCTCTTCCCATGGTCCAACAGTTTCACTCCAAAGGAATGAATTTATAAGGTAATTCCCATTACATAGCTGCTGCCACCTAAAAGTGACAAATATAGTGTCAGTTCTCAGCAACCTCACTGTTTAACTATAAAGCCTATAAAAAAGACAAAAATTAATTTTCTTAGTTAAACATTCTTGTTTCATCTGTATAACAGAAACACAAACATAAAATATATCATGCGAATAAATTGATGCATCCTGCATCCAGTAAAAGAGTGATACAAGATGGATTATCATCTACACAGAATGGTTAAAGTACATGATTAGTAATAGACCAATTTAGTAAATACAATAAACTGATAATCATAGTTGCAGGGCACATCTTTTCAACATATATATTTTTACAAAGATAACACAAGGCATATATTTTGTACATATCATCACCCAATTCCTGCAAATAGAGAAATAATATGTCATGCATGCTGCAATAATGATTACCAAGCAGAAACATTTCTGAGGCAGCACGGTGAAACATTTTGCATTAACCACAGAAATACAAACTGTCACCACGAAGAGTTAAGACAGGAAAACATGCCTAGTTCATTAGTTAATTAGCAACTGCTTAGGCCCCTGCCAAGCGGCCACTAACTCACGGGGCTAAGGCCCAATAAAAACCATATTCCGAGAAATAGAGCATAAATAAAGGTCACTGGATAAGTCGAGAAATGTAAGGTCCTTTGGAAGTTGACATTTTATAGTTGACTATGGATCGAGATATTTTCCTTTTGTTCTGGTGTTAATTAGGTCCCCGGACTCCCCACGCTAGTGCGGGAGCCTACGCACTGGAGTACGCCTTTTTCTCGTGTTAAGTAGGATTAAAGTTTTTCAATCATACAAGAGAATTGTGTATAGAAACTCATAATTTAACAGGTAATCTTTTGTGGATAATGGCTAGAGGGAAGTGTCTCAGCTCTTTAATGATTGCAAATAATGCAGTTAGTAATTAGTTTCTAAGTTTCTCAACTCATGCAGCACTCTGTTGAGTGAATTAGCGCACATCACGCATGTAAGGTTGCAAACTCTGTAAACCCCTTCTTATTAATGCAAAGCCGGGTAACAAGATCTTTCAAAAATAATTTAGCAGGTGCTGAATTGGCAATGCATCACCACACAATGCAATTTTTGACTATGATGCAGCTGCAGCTTGTATTTAGAAACACTAGGATGAAAAACTATTTAGAACACTAGGATGCAAACTATAAAAAATTAAAGTTACTAAAACTTATAGTTCAGGCTATGATGTATGGATATGTGATGAGGCAATTTTGCACATACCTTGACTTTTCTTCTCACATACTATTTTAGGTTGCAAGGGAAATGTATGAAGAAATATGCATCATGTTCCTATGGATCATCAAAAGGATAAAAAGGAAGTTTTGGAATTAAGTTACCATATAAGTATCTGATGGCATAAGTGATACTTTGGATCAAACCAAATTGTGCCACCTTTTAGTGGTTGTAAGCTGAAGTCTTTGAATTAGTATTTGTATAATTTTTGATTGCAAATCAAATTCAACCTTCGTCCACTCAGCAAAAATCTTCTTTGTCTCCCCTACAATATATATTGCATATCTATTACTTCACTGAATGGGCACAATAGTAGCACAAATGAAGTGCTCATGATAAGTTAAAACTTAGAACAAGAGATATTGCTTACATGATTGTATGAGAAGCTAGATTTTGAAGACCATCTGAACTTGCTAAAAGAAACCGTCAGCTCCAATCATTCTGATGACCTAATGTACACATGGTAAGTCTATAAACCTTTGTTCTTTTCAATGTTCTGCAACAATTGTAGCAAACATTATAATGGAGATGAGCTCTTACTGATTTATCAAATCTAAAAAAGGGAAAATAAATGTTCATGTATAGTATTCTTGTAGGTTCAGATATTAGTACTTTCTTAGTGCAGAGAATTTTAATCCATCAAAGAAAAAAAGAAAAAATAAAATAAAATACCTCATAAAAAAGTGCGAAAATTTTCAAAAAATATATATTCATCAAGCAGATGAAGTTATGGAAGATTACATAATAAAAAGGAGGGTGGGGAGAAAAACTGGCTGCAGATTGTGTTATATTAAATACATAAAGATCATACCATGCCCCAGTAACCAGGATTGTAGATTCCAACTCCTCCTGATGGGCAAGCATTAGTTCCACTAGCTCCACAAAGTAGTTCCATTTGAAGTGCAATTGGGTTACTAGCAAAAACAGGATGACCGATCAGTTGCCACAATAATATTGGATTCATCCCCAATGATCAGCCATGGGTCAATATTTGAAGGAGTATTAGAACCACCAGCTTCAAAACCTGTAGCATAAAGGAAAAACTTGTAAGGAGACATAAAAGTTAAGACTGAATCTTGAGCCATTCTTGAGGTCCTATTCCTTATGATCTACAAAGAAATCGCTGCTAAAAAAAGTAGCCATAAATAACTGTTAGCTCCTTTTGGTGGAGACATTGGACAGAATGAGCTTTGAGCATCTAGTGGGCCTGCTTTTAACTATCTACACAAACCAGTAAGATTATCACAAACAAAGATAATCAGTACCACCGTGAAGTAGTTTTTCCTGATATTATCCATAAGTACTACAGACAGAGTACCACTCTGAATCTCTGATGATAAAAAGATTTCAACTATTTGTCAAAAAGAAAATAAAAAGAGGGTCAAATGGTGAACAAGACTTTCTTCCAGCAAAGTGCTGGACAGCTGGTCAACCTTAGACATTGAGTTCCCATTACCTCTGTTGCTTACAAGCTCTGCCCACAATCCACCAGCTCCAGCATGGTTGATCTCCTACAAGTACATTCAAGAATTACAGAGATTCATCATTGTCAAAGAAAAAAACAACCAAACATCATCTAACAGACTAACACTACTACACAGAGTTCAGTTTTTAAAAAATTTTATGATACCAAAATTGAAAAGAAAAATGGTGTGATCAAGAAACATTTTATGTTGATTAGTATCACTGCAGGTAAGTTTTCCAAAAATTATAATACAATAGTTTATAGGAAAAAGTAAGCACCAGCTGCACTACTGAATATCCATGCATGAAAATCTGATAACCTAACTCAGCTTGCATATTGCGTGAGCTGAAATTCATTGTGTATGGACATTTATCACAACACACGAATTGCATCTCTGCAGAGGGCATGGCATTGGTAAGATAAATGTGCTGATTTACTACAGGTTACTATACATAAAACCAATGTAGCAACAACAGCTAAAAATTACACTCACCTCAAAGAAGATGCCAAACATATTCTCAGGGATTGTCTGAGCATTCTGAGGTGAAGCATCCACAGTCAACTGAGCAGTTTGAGCCACCACTGATCCAATATAAAGTATCTGACACAAGGAACAGACAAGAACCAGCACATGGAGCAACCAGCAAACCGAGCAAGCCCTTGGGATGCCCATTGCACTCTGCAGCAGCCGAGACCAAAGCACTAACTAGATTTAACAAGCCCTCTATGCCCAAGTACACATGCCGCGCAAACTCAGCAACGTTTTAGCAAACTGCAGGGATAGGAAACAGCAATTGGATCAGGGCAATGGTGAGTGAGTAGAAGTGAAGCCAAAACAAACCGATGAGGGAAGAAGATAGCAACATCCTCTCTATGTAACATTATCTGAAGATTACTTGTCAGAGTTGGACTACAGTCGCGGGCAAGCAACCCAGAAGTGTCGTGTTCTCCTTATCCATCCAGGAAGCAATAACATAAACAGTACACCGTCTGCATGACCAGTTGTCCCTGTATAATACTCTCGCTGTGCCCCATTGGCTAAACCTGTTTCAGTCTTCTGTGTAAATAAGTTTAATGGTGCTTCTAGTTGAGATGCCAACTACCCGGGATCGCTTGAACCTGGGTGCTCGCAGGTTGTTTTCTCCTAATCCATCTACGAAAGCAATACCACGTACAGGACACTGCACATTGCCTACATTTCAAGGTAACTAGTTTCCTCTTGCTTCGAGTAAGGAAAAAAAAATACTGTACATTCTTAAACAGGTATCTATAATTCTATACCGATGCAGATTGTGCAACAGTAACCTCTCAAGTAGGGAACTAGGAACTGTTCGCACACTGCATTTGACCCCCACATGGAACGAACCAGAATTGCACAGCATAACCCGATTCAGAGAGTTTGCCGGAAAGGGGCGGAACCAACGTGGGGTCGGGAGCTTAAGTTCAGCTGAACCCCAAACCCCTAGCAAATTTGGAAAAATAGAGCGGCTTCCCTTTACTTTAGGCGAAATCCCACAGTAACTGGACGGCAAATCCGTCCAAGGAAGAACGGCTGAGAAGTGGGCAGGCAACAAGGAACAACAAATCCTGCAGAACAAAACGAGAAACAGCTCGTCCAAGTAGGGTAGGGTTTTCCTTACCAAGCGAAGCGTCTTCTGCTCCTGCGGAGAGGGTTCGATGCTGGTGTGTTACTTTGAGACCCTGCGACGATATCAGCTGATCGGTGGCCTCGGTTGTCACCTCGGCCGGCGGCCAGCAGTCAGCACGGAAGTTGCAAGCAGGGAGAGAAATAAGGGGACGACGACTCGTCGGAGCTGGAGGGGCCAAGATGACAGTGACTTGAGAACCGTTTG